>JAOUZG010016315.1:2785646-2797235 GCA_026289955.1 Argiope argentata | reverse complement strand
AGTGTTTAATTTTAGGTAAAAAGAAGATGCAATTAAAAATTTTAATTTCAATTGTAAGACAAATAAAGAATAAGGACAAAATCCGCAAATATATAGACAAATAAGGGACGTTTGGTTATTTTGAAGACTTAAACTCTATTTCCTTTCTCCTGTCAAATTAGAGTAAGCATAATTTAAAAGCTAAGAAGTATAATTTTGCGTATTTAAAAATTACTGTTCCAATTAAGTTTTTAAAAATTAATTCCAAATAATCTTTTTCAATATCACATTTTTTCTGAAAGCAGATTATGTAGCATTTAATTCAAACTTAAAATAAATAATTTGAAAAATGATACCAAATTTCGTATTTATCCATGTCATTTATCATCTATTAATAAGCTTAAAGAACATTAAATAAATCTGAGTTACATTTGAAAGATTAAATGGTATTATTTTATTTTGAAACAGTTAAAAACACACAAAATATACAAAAAAAAATTACATTCCATCAACAATATACCGTCAAGAAATCGAAACTTTTTTGCTTAACGTTACATTTCGCTCGGAATTTCAGAAAGGACTGAGCGTTGTATTTCAAAGAATTTTTTTCAATGAATCTAAAAAGACGATAGAATCCGAAAAAAATGAAGCCTTTTTTTGTAAAGAATTGAATATCAAAATAGTTCGACATTTAACTTTTATGAAATGTGAAAGGAATAAAAAACATCAATAAGAAAAATAATATGCTTCATAAAATATCATCTATGGCTCTCTATGGAAGTGGAGAAATGAAATATATGGGAAGAAATAAAATTTCTGATCTGAAAATAGAATATATCCGCCCTTTCAATTTGAAAAAAAAAGTTATTTCTTTATCGAAGAATATTTTTATATTTGCATATTGGAAAAGAGAAAAGGTACTTTCGAAAGTTTAATATAAAAACTCTCTTCTATCATAAATTGAAAATGAAAGAGTACAGAAGGCTGTGGAATTTTTTACAGTCATTTTTCTTTACAGCAGAAATTTTATTTTTCTTTCCCTCACGATGAAGCTGATAAGAATTCGAAATAAAAGTAAATAATATCATAAAGAAATGAAAAATTCAGAAAGAATTATAAAGAAATGAAATGAATTCAGATAGGAATTAATTATGCACCTAAAAGCTAAATTTAAGCTTAAGTACAGAAGTTTAATAGCATTGCAAACACTGTGTACTGTTATTTACCCTTCTTTAACTTGCAGTCTATAAATAACAATGTTTAAATAAATCTGAGTAACGCTTGAAAAGGTGCTGCTGTGTTATATCATTTTGAAAAATATAACGAAAAGAAAAGATAAAAAATTTCAAATTTCAATTCAACAACACTGCTGAAAAAATTTATTCTCCATTATATCTTTCAGTATAGATTGCAGGTGAAATACATATTAACCAAATTAGCAATGAAAATTAAGTTTAACGCAAAAACCAAAAGGAAAGTATGTGATGAATTCGGCCTGGAGACTTTTTCAAGAATTCAAACCAAGGATTTTTTTTTTTCTGTAAAGGGTCTGACTTTCATCAAAAAATTGACCCTTCGTGACCCCAAAATCCCAGGAAATTGAGGTTTTGAAGATGAATTAGTATCGCAGAAATACAATTTTACAAGAATAAATTTTAAAAAAAATCTTAATAGGTTTACAGCAAATTGTTTAAACCAAACAACAAAAGGTCATATTACCTAAATCTAAATCATCAAAATATATACCAAGATTAAAATCACACGATAACAGGCAAATCATTTCAAATTTTTTTCTCATCTAAATAGAATTATAGAAAATTTCTCAAACCAAATCACAAAGTCCTAAAGATATAAAATCAATCATTAGAATATGAAATCAAAACACATGCCAATATTAAGAACAACTCCAAAAAAGTTCGACGTATACCTTTATATACATTTGGTCAGAATGTATTATCATTATAAGAAATTATAACTTCAAACGCGGGAAAATTAAGGTTAGTTTGACGAGATGAGTTTTAACTAATAACTTCACACTTTTTTTTGGGGGGGGGGTCTCACTTTTTTCTTAATATTGGTATGTGTTTTGATTTCATATTCTAATAATTGTGATTTTATGTCGTATGTTTTTTGTGGTTTGGTTTGAGCAATTCTCTATAATTTTATTTTGATTTAAAAAAATAGAAATGATTTGCCTGTTATTGTGGGATTTTAATCTTCATAAACATATATTTTGATAATTTAGTTTTAGGTAATATGGTCTTTTGTTGTTTGGTTTAAACAATTTGCTTTAAACTTGATTAGATTAAAAAAAATGTTCTTGTGAAATTGCATTTCTGTGATGCTAATTTATCTCCAAAATCTCAATTTCCTGAGATATTCTAGTCATGAGGAGTCAATTTTTCGATGAAAGTCAGATCTCCCACAGAAAGAATCCCTGATTTGAATCCCCTTACCGTGGGTGACCCTTGAAAAATACTCCAGGCCGGATTCATCACAATTTTTTCTTTTGGTTTTTGCTTTAAACTTAATTTTTATTTCTAATTTGGTTCATTTCATTTGTGTTTTAGTTGTAGCAGCATTAGCGCTCGATAAATACAATGTAAGATTTAGTATTTTGGGGCAGAAAATATGTTTAGGTATTTTCCATATTGTTTATCTTTCATCTGATAGTTAGTTTAGAATACATATTACTGGTTTTCATAACATTTTTTGAATACATATTCGAAAAATCCGAAATGATGAGAGTAAAAGAAAAATAGAAATTCTCTTGGTAAACAGATTTCGAAGTTAAATATTTGAATATTTTTTGAAGTTAAATATTTTAGGTTATAATATTCAAATTCAAATATTACAATCTATATAAAACGAAAGTGAAAGAAATAAAAAAATTGGTAAGATGAGTAATCCATACAACCCATATCCATTTTATCCGCATTCATAAAATAACAGTTCCTGCTTTACTTGGACGCAGTGAAAAAGGAAATAAATGTGAACAAATACAATCTTGGAATGAAAAATGGTATAAAGGTTTTTTATTGGGTAAATAATGAAAATAATTTGAATTTTAGAACAATTTCATACAAGAAGAGGAAAAGCCACAATTTATAGTTAACTAAAAATTTTGCTCTAATAAATAAAAGCTATTGAGACATATTATCCAACCATTTTTTACTGTTTTTAATGCAAGATTTCTTTATTCTTTAATGTAAGAATTATGCTAAAGAATTGAAATGATATAACAAAAGATTCTACAATAAATCAAGAGTTCTATGAAATATATAAGTAGAATTACATCTTTAACATGAAATGTGTCTTTTATTTTATTTCTAACTAGCAGTACCCGCGTTGCCCGTGACGCAGCATAAATTAGCTTTAAATTTCAGGCTAGCTTATGGCATGGATATGCTACGCAAAATCACACAAACATAAAAATATATTAAGAAACTAGCCGCCCTTGGCGACCAGTCGGTTCGCCAGTATTAATGCTCGCTAAAATTTTCATATAATATTTTATTTAGCTATGTCTCATAACAGGTTTTGCATCAAAATATTTTTAAACCAAACAAATTTTGATAATCATATAATTTATTTAGAGTATTATTTAGTATTATTTTCTTCAGATGTTCTGTTCATTGTGCTATTCATCTTTCTCTTTGTATCCGAGCAATGATTGTCCCGGAATTGATATTTTACTTAAATGGTGGAGGGAAAGGTCTAAAATTCTACATTTTCATAGAATAATGAGATTCAAATTTTCATA
The DNA here is from genome assembly GCA_026289955.1 of Argiope argentata. NCBI lineage: Eukaryota > Metazoa > Arthropoda > Arachnida > Araneae > Araneidae > Argiope > Argiope argentata. The sequence goes on along the minus strand of JAOUZG010016315.1, from coordinate 2,793,493 downwards.
AATGTAAGCACACTAAACAATAAAGACAATTGGTTTTTAAGAGATGCGAAAGTTTAAAAAAAGCTCGGAAAATGCCGCGCACAGAGGAAATAATATTGATACACACACATCCTTCTTTTCTTTTCTTTTTTTCTATCCTTTTTTTCTTCACTAATTTTGTTTCTACAAACCCTATTTTCACTTTGTTATTCTTTTTTTTTTCTTCCGTGCCGAAATTTTATTTTGAGCAGGCATAGATTAAATATTCATACAGACTAATAATAAAAGCAGCTATTTTGTTTCTTTTTTAAACATCCCGTTATCTATGAATGAAAACCAACTGACTTCGCGCATTTCTTTCTAAACAAATCATAATTTATTACTTCCTGCTATCTCACTCAGTTGGCGTGGGGGAAGGAAATGCAGATTTTTGGCGGGAAAGTTAGAAAAGTGTCGTTTTAACTATTTTCCTCGCAGTTTTTTCATTTTTTCTTTCCATAAGAACCATCCTCGTGTCTTAACGAAACTATTAAACAAAAAATTAGCCGAATCGGTCGAGCCGTTCTCCAGTTTTGCGCTTAGCAACGCATTTCGAGCTCCATTTTTATTATAATAGATTATCGAAAATATACAAAACAAATTTTATGGCACACATTCAGAAACATTTAGACTGTTACAAGGATAAAAATACGATATGCCCGTAGACAAAACACAGGCGATCATTTTGTGGTTGGATTTCCTTCTTTTCGGCATAATGTGATTTGTATCGCTGTTTAAAATCAGACGTAAACAAAGAAATGTATCGCGCATGCTTGGATAAATTATAAAACTCCCCTTTTTATTTTGATTCGATTTTAATGTACTAAAACCTTCCACAAAAATTCTCCACAAAATGATAAAAATATCTCCAATATCCGTTAACTATTTCTCGAGTTTTTGTGGTTCCAACATACAGACACTTTCAGAAGACTTCATTTTATACTATAAAGATGTATTAGCTCTTTGTTACAAAACTCTGCGTATAATATTGTGGGACGTAACTAATTCGAACACGTTTTTAATTTGAATACTTAAGTATTTCGAATTTTTTCCTTGGTCTCTGGGTTGTAACATAATGAATTTCTTTCTTTCGCAATCTTGGAAAAATAATTTTTGTCTATAGTTGGATTTTATTTAGCTAATCCGTGGCAAAAATCAAAACAGTCTTCATTTCTAAAATATTAAAACCTTATAATCATACTTTGTGATTTTAGAGACCGTGAATAAATAATTTTTCAATGCTATATAAATACTGGAGGTCTTTATTGCTAAGCAATGCATTTAGCCATAAAAAGTACTATCTCGCCTTTAAAAAATTGTTTCTTTACGTGAAATCATTAAGTGAGAATTAACTGTTTATTTTTAAATTTTAATTCTACTATTGTTTTATTTAAAAGTATGTATATTACTTTTTGGCTATTAAACTTTGCCTTGAATAAAATGTTTTAAAATATTTACTGAAATTATTGTGCCATTTTTAAATTATAGTTATTCTCATTTAATTCACTAACATCAGTTTGAATTTATTGATTATTTGCGTATTATTCAATAAAACAGTTTAATTAAAAATAAATCATTGCTGTCACTTACGCAATAAAAATATCAATTTTTGTGGGATATTTTTAGATTTTACACCAATCTAATTTTTATTGTAATCCACTTTGGTGAAATATAATTTTATTGTAAGTTCATCAGCTTTGAATTAAATGGTTTTCATTGTATTTCATAACTAAAAGAAAGAATTCATTAAACACAAGTTAACTATTTTTACTCTTTACTTAGAAACTGTTATTTGTTCATAGGATTTATAAAATTATACATCTTTTCTAGAATATACCATATAGTATCATGTATTGGGGGGTCGGTTTAGACTGGTTGGTAGGGCGTTGGATTCACATCCTTTTGGCTGCGATTTCGAACCCGCCAGCCGAAGATTCTCCGTGTGTATGTGTGTGTGTGTGGCGGCTGGCGCACAATCAGCCGTGGTTGCACAGTCCTCCATGCCGAGAGTAATATCACTGGCTGTACTGGTTCATAGGCGATCGTTGTTTGTTCCAGATCAAAATTACGATTTGTGGATGAATGAATACATGAAGTCCAAGCCTTAAAAAAGTTCGTGACGTGTGTGAGCTAGAAGTCATACTTCTGTCCTCAGGTGCTCAGGGGTTCAAAAGCATCCTCAGAAGCTACTGCACCCCTCCTTCTGCTGTAAAGTGGAGCACCAGAACAACAACAACAATAGTATCGTATATTCATTTATCTATCTGAAACTCCACTAACTTGCTTTTAGGACTTTGTGCGCTTGTGTCTTTCTATATATGACGCTCTACAGAGCAGACAAAGTTATTGAATTTGCTACAAATACTTTTGAAAGTGAAAATATGCATTTCGAAGCTTCTTTTTTTGGACAAATTTAAAGTAATTGAAAGGTGAACAAGATGTTGATGGACAATTAGAAAATAGATTAGATGGAAGGTTGTGCCTTTTGTGGTAGTTTGATAGAGTAACATCTTTTTATTGCAGTTTGAAATATCTTAACATTGCTTACTTCGCTGACATTATACAACTTAAAAATACATCGTTAACTGAGGCATGAAAGTACGAGATTTGATAAAAAAAAAACATAATTCTTCTTCTTGGTGAATCAGTTTCTCTCCAGAGACAAGAAAAATAAAAGTAAGATTCACAAATTTCATTTCATATTGGCAATTATGAGCTAAATAAACAATGTTGATGAGTAGGAGTTAATAGCTCCATACTGATTCTAAGTTTATAATTTCGTATCTTTACATAATGTAAAATGAAGTCTCCTGAAAGCGTCTGTATGTTGGAACCACAAAAACTCATTTTAATCCAGCGATGCTAACATATATTGGAGATATTTATACTATTTTGTGGAGCATATTTTAGGGAAGGGTTTAGTACATTTAAGTCATATCACAATAAAAAGGGGATTTCATGCACTCGTGAAAACCACAAACTGCGCATGCGCAATTAGCAAGAGCTGTGGTATGCATATTCGATACATTTCTTTGTTTATATCTGATTTCAAACAGCTATTCGAAATTCATTATACCCTAAAAAAAGGAAATTCAACCTTGGCTGGAAAGAAACGTTCGATCAGCAAATGTGAGAGAAATAATGTGCACACTTAGAGAAAGAGAGTCTTCTGAGGATCGAAATAACCGTCTTTCTTCAAATCGCACTGCAGCTCAATTGCGGAGACAGAATAAATTTCCCGAGGAGCAAAATGATCGCCTGTGTTTTGTCTACGGACATATCATATTTTAACCTTTTTAGCAGTCAAAATTTTTCTAAATGTGTCCTGTAAAAAACTGTTTCGTAACTTTTTTTGATAATTACAAAACATATTTTCATGTTTGATGTTGCGTAACATGCCCATGTCATATCGGGTTTAGGCTACTCTTAAGTTTAAAGCTAATTTTTCTTCTTGGATGCTATGCCACGAGGAACCCCATGCGGGTACTGCTAGTTGATTATATGCTAATAGTTTCACAATGATACATAGAGGCCAATAGCTTAATAATGTTAATAGCTTCATATCGATAAGCACGAACTAATATTATTGTACTGATAAATACAACTAAGTAGCTTTATATTGATAAGTATAGGCTGATACTTTCGTACAATTAAGTAAAAGCTAAAAGCTTCATATTGACAAGTATAGTATAATAAGCTTATATTTATAAATATAGGCTAATAGCTTCATATTAATATATGTTAGCTAATAGTTCCAGATTGATAAGTTTAAGCTAAAATCTTCAGATTGACAAGTTCAAGATAAGGTAGCTTCAGATGGATAAGTTCAAGATAAGGTAGCTTCAGATTGATAAGTATCAGCTTATTAAGTGAGAGCACTACCTTACAAAACAGTAATATATAAGTAAATGGATTTATAAATCCAATAATTCTATGTGGTATTCTGATTTTCATCCGTAATTACATCATCTAGACATGCTGTTATACGAAGATAAGCCATTCCAAACTCACCAACCTGCCACGAAGGCAAACGGATTTAAACCACTAGAGCTGAATAACTAGACCGCCACAACAGCAACATTAGCGGGAACTATGGTTGAGTCCTAAGGACCATCGCCGGCCACTGTACAACCTTTCCCGTAGGAAGTACCTCCCGTCAAAGATGGGAGGAGTCACCTCCACCTATTAGTGCACTCACCAGGTTGGCGAGATTCAACCACTATTCCGCAAGCATCTTATCCTCAGTTACGATGTGCTCCCAGGGTTTTTTTTATATAAAGATAAAAGAATTCTTTTTATTTAATTTACTCTGAAATACCAATAGGAAAAATAATACTTTACTAACGAGAAAATTATTTACAGTTTCATACAAATTCTTTCTATATAGCTTTTCCATTTATACACTAGTTTACTTTGTAACTACTTCATCTCTTTTTCTATTTCAGGACAGTGTGAAAGATTAATAAAAATCAGCAAAAAAAAAAGTTCTTCTCTAATGCGTTAAAAATGGATTATTATTTGATAGGAGAACTGAAAGAAAAATTGAGTTAAGAACGCGAAGAAATGAAAACTTTTTTCTGGAAATCGATGATGCGTTTTCGTGCTCCACTTTCAGGGGCAGAGAAGTATGAAATGGAGTTAGGCACGTTTTGATTTGGATTCATTTTTATCCGTGGAATCAGCATATTTCTTGACGACATTACCGACGGGACAAAAGCGGATCAAAATCCCGCTTCCGTGTCTCTTTCGTCCCACAGAGGCAATGAAAAAAAATAGTAATTATGACGTTTGAAATAATCCGGAAGGGAAAATTCAGCTAGACTTTCTTTCCTTTTTCATTCGATACAGAAAGAAAGTAATAAGTTTCAAAGAATTGTTTTTATTCTTTATGCTAATAGTTTTCGCGCAGTTGCCCGCGGCATGTTTCGTGAAACAATAGTTTCTTATTTGACTTTTTGCTGAATTCAGATTGGAAATAATGTGACAACCTAGGGCAATAGTAAACCACCGAAAAAGAAATATTCAAATCAAATTTCTATGGAAGTTTCGAGAAGAAAAACCTTCGAATTTATCAGGAAATCTATAAAATAAAAAAATCTATGAGCTTAAATTATTAAGAAAATTTATAGAAAAATATATAGAATTAAATTATTTAGAAAATCTATAGGATTAAATTAATTAGGAAATCTATAGAAAAATATCCATAAGATTATATTATTTAGAAAATCTATAGAAAACATTTATAAGATTAAATGATTTAGAAATCTATAGAATTAAATTAATTAGGAAATCCGAAAAAAAATATCCATAGGATTCTATTATTTAGAAAATCTACAGGAAAAAAATTATAGAATTAAATTATTTAGAAAATCTATAGAAAAAAAATTATAGGAATAAATAATTTAGAAAATCTATAAAAAATGTATAGAATTAAATTTTTGAGAAAATCTATAAAAAATGTATAGAATTAAATTTTTGAGAAAATCTATAAAATGAATTATGAAAATAGATATAAAATTATCTATAGAATCAATGAAAAAATCTATAGAACTAAAAATGTATAGAATTAAAATAAATTTTAAAAAATCTAATATAAAAACCTAAAATGTATAGAAAATTCATAGAATTAAAATATTTAGACCTTCCTTGTTTAAATTGAAAGAAATTTACCTATTTTTAGTTTTTAAAAAAATGAAATGGTTTAACGTATTAGATCATTGGATTCAGAAATTGTATGTTTAATTCTAAAAGTTTTTTTTAAAAAAAATAAAACTCTCTATACATAAAAAAATTCTCAAAATTCAGAAAATTATATGAGACTTTCGATAAAAAGATGATTTTTTGTTTTATTCGACGGCGTACAGCCCTTTCCCCCCTTTTCTTCCTACGCTTGTCGAAATCGATACTATTGACAAATATGTTCAAAACTTTACCCAAAACAATACAACACATTAAATAAAATTACTCCTACAGCAATTTTTAAACGAATAACACCGAATTACTACTGTGACTATATCTAAAAAGTCATGGCTGTAAACTATGAGATTCTATGTAATGTAAATTCTGAAATGTAATTTAAAAATATATGCAATTCTGTAATGTAAAATTGCAAAACTTCTGAAATAATATTCCGCAAATTCTTTCTTCTAAAGAAATGCAAATCCTGAACAAATCACACACGCAACTATTCTAAACAAGAATAGAAGATTTCGATAGAAGAATATAAGAGAATCATCTCTAATAGCATATATAAAAAAGAATTAAAAATAAATAGTGAGTGTTTTTAAAACAGAAATGACTTTGATCAAATTAAATTTTCCCTATCCCACTTTTGCTTGAAGATTGACTTAGCTCATGAGGCGTCACATTTGTTGCTCCGCTTTACAACGAAAGGAGGAGTGCACTAGCTTCTGAAGGTGGTCATACCACTCTTCGACCCAAGCGGAGGCACACGGATTTAAATCACTAGGGCTGAATGACCCAACAGTCGTGACAGCAGTTCTGGTGGGAATTATGGTTGAGTCCTAAAGGCCACCACAGGTCACGGCACAACCCTTCCATTAGGAAGTACCCCCATCGTCGATAGGAGGAGCCTACCCCAAACTATTAGTGTAACACCAGGGTGGAGAGATCCAACCACCATGCCGGAAGTATCTCATCCTCATTTCGAGGTACCCCCTTTCCCGGACATTAGCTACTAAGGGTATGGACCCCTGAGTATCCAAGGGCGGAAGTCTGACTTCTAGCTCAAACACGTCAAGCCCTTTTCACGGGTCTGACTTCATTCATACATTTCATTCATTTCTGGAAATTTTTGTTTCAAAATACGGATTTTTGTTAACATTGAAATATTAGGAGATTAATTAAAGACGACACACAGTAAGAGTATTCTTCAATTTCCAAGCAAAAGTTTGACATTTTATATGAAGCAACATTCAGATCTTTTGCTGAATGTGAAAAAACTCGAGAAACACAGTTTTAAAATTTATTGTATGGAACCTGTTGATGATTAAATTTTAGAAATTTTATACTTATAATTATTTTTTTGCTATAATTATTTCTTCATGTTATTTCAGTTCTACTATCATATAATATAGCTATTTATCTATATCTATATAATATATAAATGTTTAGTATAGTATATATGTGGCACAGCAAATTCTCTTATTATTTATTGTCAAATGGCAACAATCCAAAGTAAATAATTTAATTAAGTAAATAATAACTAACGTAATAATAACTAAAGTAGTAATAATAACAAAGTAAATAATTAATGTTTTTAGATTTACATTGAATAAATTCCTCGAATCGCTTAGCTAATAAATGGAGCTGTAAAATATCATTAGAAATGTTCTGGAGGTGGTTTGCCGAGTCCCCAAAGAGTTTTGTAAAAATTCAGTCCCTTTGCCCTGAGACACCTGTTTGACCGTAGTAACGTTCCCTGATTTCCACGCTTGATAATTGGATTGCCGGGTCATCAACTTTGTAACACCCTCACATTCTTAAGCGCCTCCAGACTGCTAGAAGGGGATTCTTTCCCCAAGAAACGTCCAAAACGTCTAAAACGTCCAAATAAAGAACCATCATTGGTTTTTTTTCTTGAGAGGTCTGAAGAGTTTTCGAAGTCTTCGGGGATCGTGGTTTTGAGTGAGGGGAGAGAAGCTTCGTGTGATTCGCGCTTTTAATCTAAGATCTATCCGATGATTATTGGTGGTGTGGCGCTAGCTTCGTAAGCCAGATAACATCTACGATACCGAAGTCGACTTTTGTATTATGGTCATATTACTCGGCTACTGGCCCTAGCGTCGCAGGTTCGTATTACGACTTTC
>JAOUZG010016315.1:2770897-2785636 GCA_026289955.1 Argiope argentata | reverse complement strand
GAAGTCGACTTTTGTATTATGGTCATGTTACTCGGCTACTGGCCCTAGCGTCGCAGGTTAGTATCGCGACCTTCAATCGCTACAGTGGATTCCTTGAGCTACTCCTGTAGTAGCTTGTTAGTTTTTCTTGTTAGGATGTTTCTCCGAAATTAATCGAGGAACTATTAATGTATAACTGTCAACTGCGATGAAAATATTATCAATCAGATTAACCAAGATGAGAACGAGCTGATTTTGTGTACATAAGGCTGTAAATGGAGAAATTGTCTTTAAACGCTACCCTTTTATTTGATAGGACAAGATCAACTAACTACAATTTTTTGACTCAGAAAAAAGCTGATTTAAAAGAAATCAAGAAACAGTCTTTAAATAGAAAGTGGGTAAAAACAGTCATAATTGTCGGCAAATGGATAATGGCTATGGTTTGCTTTTCGATAGTGATGTTAATATAATCCAAAACAATGAACTTAATATTACCTTAAAACTCAAAAAATGGTCTTTATATTACATCAATTAAAAATCTTAATGATATTAATTTCATGTCAGTATGATTTCTCCCTTCATTTAAATAATATTTTATCATATCAGAACATGACGTTGTTTTGAGAATGAGGATTTTTAGCGTCAATAAAAATCCAAATGCGAAAAATAAAAAAAAATCCGTAAGCGAAAAATAAAAATTTTATTATCTCCATGAGCATCTCAAAAAATCAGCTTTTAATAACACGTTGCCATCCCATTTACAAAAGCTCTGATTTAAAAAAATAAGCTAATGACTACAACAAATAAAACCCAGGAAAATGTCATTTTGAGCGCATGATTATATGAAATGAAATAAATAGGAAATGGGATATTTTTTTAACAATAAATGCGAGACAAAGTTTTTTTTGGATCGTTTGTAATACCAAAGTGACTCATTCAATGAAACAATAAAAATGAAGAAAATATAATTTAATTTGCACGAGCACATGGTATTTAGCTGTTCAAGAAATAATGTTCTGACATAATACATTGAAATATGCGTAGCAGATTTCATTTTAATCTTTTTTATTACATTTTATTCACTATTTGCAGTGAAAATTTTTGGTGTAATTTAAATCCATTCATAAAATCCTTCAACAACTTGCTTTTATACATTGTTAACAACCTAGTAGGATTTTCGATATCGCTTTTATTTCACACATGTACCCTTTACAATTTGCAATATACCGATTCAACTGATATATTTTTTCAGTGATATCAAACAAAAAGGGAAAACTAAAAACAACGAAGAAACATGCATTCTATATTAACCATCTAACAACTGAAACAGTGTTATAATTTAGGCGTGAAAGGCGGTCACCAAATACGGTTAGTTTGTTAAATAGCACAGTCAATTGGCAAGTTTTTTTTACCATTATGTTGTTGTTACTAATGACACTTGCCATGGACAAACGCGCTGACGGCCGTCAGCGATTTTTAGCTGAATGAGCATCTCTTGCTTTTGAAATAGAGCCAACTAAGGCCAAGAGTACGACTTAGCAACATACTCATCTCATTCGCTTGCAAAGCCCCTTTTTACAGGAGGGGGCGGAGTCACACATCTCTGAGAAAGTAAAACGAAAAACAGTCATATCCTAATCGGGAATCGAATCCCGGAAGCCGGGATCACGAGGAAGGCCCGCTACCTCTGTTCCAGGTGGCCGGCTTTTTCACGTATATTTAGAACAGTTATTAAACTTATTATTTTAAAATATTCTCTTTCTTTAGCTGTTAATGCAATTGATTAATTTTTCTTATTAAACTTCAGCAATAAATTGGAATTGAGGCTCAATAAGCAACTATATAATGGTGTAAAAGCAGGATTACACGTGATGTGTGAAAAAAATCAGACTAATTTAAAATTGTAATCAATTAGCTTTTAACCGCCACTTCGTATGTGTAAATTTTCATATGTATGCGTGAGAACTGATGGTCTGACATCAATTGGAGCAACGCAAATGCATGAATTTGAACTACGCCAGTTGGGGTAACGCAATACATATTAGAAATTTTTAATTTCCTTTATTATGTTTTATTTTAATTCAAAAGTACATAGAAATGAATCCGAAATATCGATTAATGAACAATGTTTAATTTTAAATGCATCAAACACTAACAAAGTAAACAGAATCGTTTGAAATAACCGGTCGAAAGCATATTAAATCTAACCTCATTTGGTGATGGGGAAATGAAGAATTTTGGAGGGAAAGTTAGATATTAATTAATATAAAATCAACCACTCAATTAACCGAAATAAATAGCAGCCTATGTAATGTTTTTAAGTATAATCTATCTTTGAGCTAAATTTCGTCGAATTTCTTTCAGCTGTTCAGGCATGATTGACTAAAATCCTCATTCCATCTACCCGAACTTTCACATTTATAAATAGTACAGATTGTTTTGTGCCGAAGACAAAAAAAATTCATGACATCATAAGATAGTGTCAGATTTTGCGTAATTAGATATAAGATAATATACATCATCATCATGCTAATCATGCAATTGTTACATCATATGAAATGATAAAGTTAACTAATACATAATCATATCTTTTGATATCATCCTATAGAAAAAAAATGTTGTTAATTAAAAAAAAGATTGGTAATTTAAAATGCAAATTTCAAATAAATAAATAAACGTATTTTTTTTAGAATTATTGCTCATATTAATTCTGTATGTTTTCCCATAACAAACTCTTCTGATGCTTTAAAACAATTCAATTTTCGTTATTTTTGATGAAGTTAAAGTTATTTGTAACAATCTATTAAATTTTGTATAAAAAATTTCATAAATCAATCAATCAAAAATTATATCTAAATGGAATTTAATGAGCCATTATATCCCATTTTCTCCCCTCCATTTTTTTTGTTTAAGTTCGAGTATAATATACAAGCAAAGAGAAAAAAATAAGAATTATTTGCTTTTTGGATCTCCTGAATTTCTTTCAAGTTTTAAAAACTTTCTTCTTTTTCTCTGACGGAGCCCTCAACCAGCTCCAAAAAATGATAGATAAGATATATAATTGATCGATATAGATAGATGATAGATAAGATAGACAGAAGATCAGAAAAAAATGAATTTCATTCTGAGGGTGACAAGGCAAAAGAACAACTCCTCCTAGTAGGAGATGATACTTGATGTTAGTACAGTTTTTTCAAATATTAATTCATTAATTTTCTTTATTAATTTATTAAAAACTAACTTCCTAGCCAAAACTCTTTCTTTCACCATCTCCAAATAACATAGTTAATTAATAGATTTCTCGTATTCATTTTGAAGTACTTTCAAATCAAAATAATACAGATTAATGAAAATTAAAAATTTCTGATCTACATTGCGTTATCCCAACTGGCGTAGGAAATTCATGCATTTTCTTTGAGTCCTTTATTACCGTTAAAAATTCAACGCCAATTGAGGGGCTTCTGATTGTGATCCGAGTCTGTTCTGATTTATTTTAAATTTATACGAACTTGGTTTTGTTTGCCCCGGATATAATTTTTTGATAAATTATTAATATTAATTGTAATTATTTAATAAAAAGTCTCTAAAATTACATTTTTCTTTATTGATCTAAGTAGGAATTATCTTCATTTTATATATATATACATTACTTGTTGGTTCAAATTTACCGCAATTGTTATTTTGCAATTATTATATTACCGCAATTGTTTATTTTGTTTGTAAAAACACTTTAGAATAATTTTTATTTGTAATACATTACTTTGGAAATAAATAATAAAATCGAAACTATTTATTCCAAAATTCTTCAAAACATTTACTTTGTTGTTTACAAAATGAAAAGATACTAAATGGCGAAACAAGACCGCATAAATTCTTTCATAATGAAATTTAATAAAAATATAATAGACTTATTCTGAGAAATAATATATTTCATCAGATGTTACTTAAAAAGATATTTAATTATACGTTCTAAAGCAACAGTTCTCAAGTAATTGCATCTGTGGTAACGATATTTCTTTCTTTTATTTTGAAATAATGAAGAGATTGGAATAATTAGTTGCTAGTTTTGTATTAAAATGAAGAAGATATTACGTCCTAGAGTCTTTGCAAGTGAACATCATTAAATGAAAATTAATGCACCTAGAATATTATTTTTCATTGCTCCTTCCCAATAAAATTTTCATTGTAATTACGTTTCCCAAGGCTGAAGTAAAAATAAATGCCGTTCAAGATTTTTTTTTAAACTTTCAGGTCATATTATTCTTTGAAAGTATGAAATATACCGTTATTAAACCCTGTAAAAAGTAGTATCTGAAAGTCATTTTTGCGATCTATTGATACTTGTTTAATAATAAACTTGTAATTATATGCGTAATAGTAGATAAAAAATACAGACACTCTAATATCCCAACTATTTAAGAAGAAAATTCTCTGTCAAAAAATGGGGGGAGTAGAATTTACTTTGTCCAGACGTTGCAAGAGAGCGAATGTTAAAGTCTTCCTACATAGCAAGTTGAGAAGACATATTCCTTGCTAACATTGCCTCAAAATAAGTTATTGCTTAAAATTAAAAGTTTTGTCTCTTTCATCTTAGATCTTACTTTTCCCATTATTTAATATTTTTTAAAAATTATCTTTAAAATAAGCTAGCATAATTGGTTTAATTTTTGTTGTTGCTTATGGTTCTTGTCATGGACAAGCCCGCTGACAATGTCAGCGATTTCAAGCCGAATTTTAGCGTCTCTTATTCAAGTAGCGCCATCTAGAATAACTTTTTTTCATTTATTGTAGATGATACTCATGACTATATAAAAAACTAAACTAGAAGGGAGAAAATTCCCTATTTTTACAAGTCAAAATAAATAAATGAGTAGTTAATACTGAACTATTCAGGTTCCTCATCTGCTCAGAATCTCAGAAATCAGCGGCGATTTCTTCAAAATTGCTTATCGAATCAATTCTATACTAGAAAAATAGATTTTGTTGCAGTTTGAACATTTTCTATCTTTAATTTCTGATGCAAAAAACGTCGAGACGTTTACAGTGGAGCTTGCAAAACCAGCCAATGGAGCATAAAGAATGAAAGATTCGCTGCATAATTCAAAACTTAGTTTTTTTTTTAGTAAATTCGAATTGATCTGGATTAGTTACGTTCTATTTACCCTGCCAATTTTTTTGTCAAATGCTCCGTCAACATTCATCACTAAAATTCTTTAGGCATTTAGCTTCGTTCACTACTTTCAAGGCAATCTTCATTGCTATTATTATTGTTTTCCGACAGTTGCGGATTGACTGTGGCAGTGTACTGGGTGAAGATAAAATAATGTGAAGTAATTGGAAATCGATTATTTAAAAAAAGTCTATTGAGTGAAATATAACGACGTTGTTTCTTGTAGCACTTGCCAAGGGGAAGCTCGCTGAGGTAGTCAGCAATTTAAGCCTAACCAGCGTCTCTTGTTTTGTAGTAGCTCCAACTAGGGTCAAGAATGCGACTTTTTTGCTACTCAATCATCAAATTCGCTTGCACATTCCCTCTTTACAGGATGGCACATTCACACACCTCACAGATAGAACACGGAAGAGCAACCATGCCTGGACCGGGACTCGAACCTGGGAGATCAGAGAGAAGACACGCTACCTCTGTGCCAGGATACCGACGAAATGCATCAATAAGATATCAATGGGATTTCGATTTAAGCAGATAACGATAAATGTAAAATACTAATAACTAAGTAAGAAATTGGAGTACATGAAGTTTGCTAATTATAAATATTTGCAGAAAAGATCCAAATGATCCAAATAATCTCCGATAACTGCAAAGGAATACCAAATAATGCTCCGTAGTTTTGTTATTTCCAAATGTCAACAGCTTTAATACTTACAATTTACCACATTTATTCAAGATGGTGCTACTACTTCTCTCCATTGATTTGTGATTATCAAATTAGATTCAGAGAAAATCTAGAATGACGCAGTCCTTTAGAGTGCACCTAAAGTAAGGTAGTACACCTAGTAGGGTTTAAGTTAGTTATATGAACGTTTTGTTTTAAAGCAACACTAAAGTGATTTGGCGAAGAACCACGAAATTTTGAACCTCAGTCAAATAATGTAGACGATATCTGAGCTGGCAAAGCTCTTTTCAAACGTTCTCATCATACTAGAGGGAAGGACATTTGCCTCTTACGAATCCAGTGAGTACCGGACTCATTTCTTTTCTTAGGCGGAACCTTCAGAATCTGAAGCCGATGCTTTACCACCAAGCCTCCAAGAATGGGGGAGGGAGTTCCTCACAAATCTAGAAATAAGTGAAATTCTCATAATAACAACAGCCTAATGAATACGAAATATGGCTTTCAGATTACATTTATATCTGTCATCATTCGTCTATTTTTATGAAAAACTAATGGAACGAAACTTTCTTTGGCAAAACTTTCCTCCTTGAAATTTTCCGAAACTTTTTAGCATGTTTTTCAATAAATGTCCCCTCCCTTTTACGTACACCTATTAATCCTGCGTAAGACTGGGAATTCTCTGCATAGCATTAGAGAACGATAGCTACGAAACATATATATTTAGTCTGGGTTTAATATTTTGTCCAAATCTACCATATGAATATATGTTTTGATCTCTTTTTTGTTGACTGATTGACATCAAAATTTGGCACAAAACTACAGTCGTGGTTAGAAGAAAACATGCCGAAATCCATTCATTTAAGCCATAGAGTTTATGAATTATTGCGTTTACATGTATCGACAGATGGTCAACCGTTTGACGAATTTGGTTCAAAATGTGATAAATATTAATACTGCTACGAAAATTCTCACAAGAACGATGCGTGAAGACAAAATGCAGACTTTATTGTCTACGAAACGTGTATTAAATATACACACTACAAACTGCAGACACACACAGAATTAACACTATTTAATACACTAACTACAGGTAACAGCAAAGCTCTAAAACGCACGCCACAAAGAAAAGACACTCTCTCAAGCTAAGCCAAATATCGCAGTTTGCTCTCCAAACTGATTCAGTCTCTCCTCCCTTGCCGCACGTAATAGAGTGTCCGTCTAAAGTGGGCGGGGCAAACGCAGAAACAGTGCGTACGTTCAGGGCGAGTGTGGAAATTGCTTCAACTTTTCCTAGGAACAAATCTTTATTTCTTAATTTCCACTGCACATTTTAGCGTGTAGTAAAAACTGTTAGCGATCTCATTATATTACCAACACACCTACATCACCAAGTTAGTCCAGTATAGCGATGTTCTGTAGGAATTCCTCTTGGAACAGTGTTTTCTCACTGATCCTGATTCTATTACTATTAATTTTATACAATTAAATTATTTATAAATATTTACACTATTTACATCAAAATTTACACATAATTGAAACAAAATTCATAAAAATATTAAATGCTAAACTTTGTATCAATCGAATTTAGCTACTTAACATTTTTGTGTTGAATTTATTGAATTCATTTTTCTAACACAATTTCGCAAATAAATTTCATTCAAAATTTGATAAATATCTATAAATTTGATCGTAATTTCATACATGAAATTTCATCTATATCTTCCTTGTATATCTGAAAACTGACTCTCATTACAAAATCAATAAAATGTCTATCTTATTTAGTATATATGTTACTGTTAAAATATGAAATTTATCATTTCTTAGCATAACTAGGTATTTCGAGAGAAAAATTATTCCAATTTATAAGTTGTTTCATAAAATTCCACCTTTTTTTCATGATATCTGAATAACTACACTCGTTATTTTTTAAAATGTAATGATGGTAATAAGGATTCTATAATTATTTTTTGTTTTGTTTCGAAAAATCAACAAGAGGCAATCGCTTTAGTGAGGTTGAAAAGACTAAATATGCATAAAAAGCTCTCAAGTTTATTACTCGTAAATGATTATTAGTAATGAAAAAAGCTCAAAATTGTAATTTATAAAATACAGATATATATCAATAGAACAAATGATATATTTTCTCAATCTGTCCCATGATATATTTTCTCAACATCATCTGCAAAGTAGAGAAAGTTAAACCATTTTTATAATGAGAAAATGAAATACGCTTCATGGCAGAAACTTACTGGCCCTTGAATTCTTCGCCATTTTCTCTTTTTGTTCCCAACCCATTCCGATTTGGTCTGGTGGTTAACGGATTGGCGCAACCCAAATGCTTGGCAGATCAGATTTTACGATCATTTTACTACCCTCTTCGAAATGCTTCTTGGCGAAACTGTCTTCTCCAAAATTCAGAAACGCTTCTCTACTGGCAGGTGCTGATTCAATATTTAAGAAATGACGCAGAGGTAATAAAAAAAATATTATTTTAAGGAGATAGTGGAACCCCGGAACATTATTGCTTGGTTATGGTTGATCCCCGATTTGTCTAACTTAATAATTATTTTAGAATTTAATCTTAATGATAAAAAATGAATGTAGACTCAAAAAGGTATTTATTGACGTCGTAACATTAATACGTAGGCTAATTCATATTTATTCACGTAACGATTGCAAAAGTATTCTTACAAACCTGTAATGTTGCTTCCCTGGCCGAATTGTGTCATCGTAAGAAACCTGACATATAGTGCCATCATGTCACATGATCAGTTTTGTTGCGTGCTGAGGGGGGTTGCAGCTTCAGTGTTCTCAGAGCTTGACGACAAACTTGGAGACTTTGGTGACAAAATGGATAATGCTGGAAACTGCAAGAATTTTCACGATTTGTCCAATAGAAATATGGATGTGCCCTGATTGGTCTAGAAGGTTCTCGATCCATCTCCAGGGAGCTATATATATTGAATTGAACCTGAAGGGAAGATGGAGTAAAAACAAGTAACGAATCGTCGAGAAGATAGCGTAGCTACCGTGGAATTCTGAGTGCTGAACCGCTGTTTGTTGAGCCCTGTTGTCTAATATGGAATCAGTGTTGTATAGTACGTGTGATAGAGAGTTGGCAACTAAAGCGAGGAGACATGGGCAACTTCAGCCGTTTGGAGAGACAGTAGAGTGAAGCGATCCCCTCTCTTCCTGGATTCTGCTCTGACCGCTTTGTGTGCTTTGATCGATTACTATTTGTGGGCTACTGTCTTCTGTAGTGTTCTGCTCTGTGCTGTCCTATATTCGTCTCGGCCGTACATATTGGTCATCTGTGTATTCGTTGTCTTTGTGTTAGTGTCTTCGTGTGTAAATAAGCGTCGTTGTTGTTTTCTACTGAGATTGGTTTTCATGTCATACACCCAATAAAGCGAACCCCGAGAGATTTCTGTAATTGTATGATAGAGAACAATGTGTATATTAATATAACCAATATAATTTTCGATGTGAATTTAGCATTTTTACTGCAATCGTATGATCCATGACTTATTTTTTCGAATTTATGTCTCAGACTCTAGTTTTATAATGTAACGACTTGATCCTCTCCGATCAAATAGAAGAGGAGCATTTAAAAACAATTTCCTTATTTACAGCCTTATGTACATAAAAACAACTCGTTCTCGTCTATGTTAATATGATAGATAATATTTACATCACAGTTGACAGTTATATGAATAGTTCCTGGATTAATTTCGGAGAAACAATCACAAGAAAAGCTAACAGGCTGTTAACACATCAGGGTAGCTCAAGGAATCCGCCTATCTTCATCGGGCGGATCTTAACTCAAGAGACCGAATCACACGAAGCTTCTCTCACCTCCTTCAAAACGATGATTCTCCGAAGACTCCTTGAAGACCTCCCTTTCTTCCTTAAATCTCTCATTTTATTTTCTGTCAAAATTTCGCCTTTTCACATTGATGCACCTGAGCTCCCTGTTACCCACTAGTTATTCAGAAAAAAACCTCAATAGTGTCCAGTTGACTTTAGGAATGTTCGTTATTGATTCACCCTCGCAGCTGACCCTCCACGATGAACAAATAAATATTTACATTCATTAACCACTTCACATACAATGACGTCTCTGACACGCGCATCGAATTATTGAATTATAAATTTTAAACCTGCAATTAAGTGAAAGTATTCAGTAATTTAAAATGCAAGAATCATTTAGAAACTTTTCATTATCTTAAAACTCGTTCCATTATTATAGTAATTAAAATGACCATTAATGTTTAATATTGGATGTGTCATCTAATTAGGATGTTAAATATATTCGTATGTCAAGTAGTTATGGGTTGACACTCTTCCCTTTTTAAGACACAATTTATTTCCTTGGAACGACAAAAAAAGTCCATGTGATTCTTTATCTGGTCTCAATAATTATGTCCAGACTAGGGGAGTGGATCCTGTCACCTGAAAATCTGAGACAAGTGTCATCTTAAGCATATGGAAATTATGAGGTCATTTTGGAAATTTCAAAATGGATGTAGCATATGGGGGGTTTTAAAGTCGGAATTTCCAGCGACTTGTAATATTTATAATTATGTTTTGTTATTAAATCAAGATAAAGTTTTATTAAACATAGTACTGTTCTAATGTCAATTAATTAATTTTTATAAGCTCGATTAATTTTATTTAAGTAAAAGAATTGTCTTCCTTAAAAATTTATTTATTTAACAATTAGAGAAATAAAATATTTATTGCGGTTCTCCATCTTCTGCCCAGCATTTCTAGACAGCTGGTATTCTTTTCAGTCATAACTCCACTATGGTTGTGTTTACAAATTATCATTTCCCTTTCCGCAAGCGAAATTTATATGCGACCATTATTCATCTTCCCTTTTTCCCGCTACTGTTGCATAAAAAAAATTAATCTTTCCCATTTAGATCTTATTAACTTTCAACCCATTCCATTATTTATGAAGCAGAAAAAGGTAACTATTTTTTCCATATTTCTTCCTGACACAAAAGATAGATGCATCCATATATTTCTGGAAACAAAATATCGTTATGACTCTGAACGCGCAATCTTTTACGCTTCATTTATTTTTCTGGCATTGTTTCATAAAGGATATTAGGAAGAAGAAAAAAATTCTCAAGGAGAGGCTACCAGCCGTGAGAATGAGTTATTTTTAGATCCAAGGGAAAGTAAGGACAATTAAGGCAACTACTTTCACTCGGAGTAAACTATGAATTTTGGCAAAATGCCACCGAAAGTAGTGGAAATATTTTATTTTTCTGAGCGAGGGCTCTAACGTGAAAGAAAATCTTTTAGAAATAACAGAACCCTTTCTTCGAGCAACAGATTGCTTTATTTTTAGCAAAGTAAAAGCGAATATTCTAAGCAAGTGCTTTGTCTTCCGGATGTACTTGGTTTTTTTTTTTTTTCTTCTTTTTTCAAAGGAAACAAACCCAAACAAAAAGTTAACTTAACATAAAAAGGTAGTATCAGTAGTTAGATACAGGGAACAATAAATTAAGGACTTTTAAAAATGAATTATAATTATTTTTCTTTTTAAAAATGCCATCGTTCTAATTCATAAAAAAATTAATTGTGAATATCTTTAATGTTTTTATCAGTTGCAGCTAACTAAAATGATGTTAATTACAGCTGTCTGCATTTTAATTAAGATGTACCGCTCATCTGAATGCAGAGGCGTACCTATATAAAATAGCGCCCAGGGCAGTTAATAAAACAACGCCCCTGTCTTCTTTTTATAAATTGAATCCTCATTTCCTGGCCTCCAAAACACGTTATGTATTAAAAAAGAGAATCGAAATTATCTTTAAATAATTATATATAATTATATTTTTGATATGGCTTTGATTAAGCTATTTATGTGAATTATGTAGATAATAAAACGTAAAGGAATCGTTAACAAAATTTTTGCTGAAAAAAAGCAGAAGCATTTGAAATTATGTTTTATAACTTCATGAATAATTAATCGAAATGTGCATTGCAGATGATACCTTTGAAGAACTTCCAAATCTATCAAATTTTTCAACTTTATAATACAAATCTAATTTTCTTTATTTTCTAAGTCACACTTTTAACATCATGAGATTTCTAAGCATTTTCTGAACTATAATAGTATGTATATATTTTATAAAAATTCGAAAATTATTAGAACTGCTTTTACATGCTTACATTAAAAATAGTACAATAGAATGCATGTTTTTCCATTCCTATTATTAGCTAACACTCTCTCTCTATATATTTACATATCGTGTTCCAATTGTCGATCGGTAATAAAATGCTTTTTATTCATACCCTCAAGTTCAAATACAGTGGATGGCACTCGTTGTTAATGCAGTTTTTTTTCAAATATTCATTCATTTAATAAATTTAATTCATTTTTAATACTTTAATTAGAGTTTTAGCAGTTTGTAATGAAAATTGAAATCAACAGGCAGTAGCTCAGTCGGTAAAATGAGGAGGTTTCAGTATTGCTTTTACATGAAGGTGAAGAATGCGAGTTCAGCTATTGTGAAAATTAATAATTATTTGATAAATTATTTATATTGATTGTAATTATTTAATAAAAAGTAAATAAAATAAAAAAATTTCATGTTGACCCAAATTTTTTTATATTACATGTTTTTTATATCAGCTTAAAGAAAGACACACACTTTTTATTAAAAGTACACACACACACACTTTTTAGTAAAAGTATTTTTATTTTAGTCCTTGATTTTTAATAAGTTTTTTAAAGTCAGATTAAACATAATTAATAAAAATTATTATTTTTAATTAAATACAAAAAAAATTTATTACCGCATAATCGCATTTAATATCCTCACTGTCTTCTAACAATTTCTAATCGGACTTTATAGAGAACAATAAGGATTTATTAATATGCTTGTGCAGCAATTTTTTTAATTACTTTATTTTTAAAGTATTAGTACTTCGTTTCCTGTTTTACCAAAATTCTTCTCATTTATATCTCGATTTATAGAAAACATATATAGTATAGACACATATTTTTTTTCTCATTAACTCTAAAGCTTGAATCTATCTTAATCTATATAAATAAAAATGAATCGTCAAATGTGGTGCTAAGCGCAAAACTCCAGAACGGCTCGACCGATTCGACTAATTTTTTAAAAGTATTTTTATTAAAACAAGAGAAAAGCCCTTATAGACAGAAAAAAATTAAAAAATTTCGAGGAAAATAGCCGTAACGGCCTTTTTCTTATTTTCAAGCCAAAAAGTTTGTGAGAAAAAAATGTGAAAGTTTGAATGGATGGATGGATGATCTTAGTCCCAGAACGGTTGAACGAAATTGAATGAAATTTAGCACAGACATAGATTATATTCTAGAATAGAACATAGGTTACTACTTATTCCGGTTGAGTAGTTAATTTTTCATTAATTAAAAACTAACTTTTCCGCCAAAATCTTCATTTCTCCACCACCAAATGAGCAAGACTTCGATTTGTTTCCCCCCCCCCACGCTAATGAGGTTAGGCTAACCTCATTAGCGCCGACTGATTATTTCAAACAATTCTGCTTATTTTCTTAGAGTTTGATACATTTAAAATTAAACATATTATATTAATCGATTTTTCAGATTCATTTTGAAGTACTTTTGAATGAAAATAATACAGAATAAAGAAAATTAAAAATTTCTTATCTGTATTGCGTTATTCCCACTGGCGTTGAAAATTCACGTATGTGCTGTGTGTTGTAATTGTTGAGAATTGTTTTTTCATTTTAATTAAAAGTTTAAAAAATCTGTGTATAATATTGATGTAGTATAAATAAAATAGACTTTCGGTTTTGCTTTATTTCAGGTACGCACTGTAAATAAATTGTTTTTAAGTTAGTTGTGTGCGTTTCCATGCTTACCAAGTTAGTTTTAAATAAAAGGAAATGCGTCAAAAATCGTTAATTTCGAAAGTTTCAATAATACAGCCGCATAAAAAAAAATCTTCAGTGTCCTTTTTTGTCACGAAAGTAAGACCTAAAATATTAATGGGTATATTTTTGGTAAACAGCTTTAAGTTACCAAATGAAAGTGAAAATTTGAAAATGAATAAGTGTATCTTTGTTGCTTGAAATGCCATTTTATAATTAGTGTGAAATATATGCTTCTTATGTATTGATGTGCTTATTTTATTCCTTCTCTAGTTATATTTTAAAACAACTATAGACATTTTGTTTTTGACTTGGTCAAATTTTACTATACATACAAACGAAATGTTTAGTTACGAACGAATGTCACCCTCACTTCAAGAATGATTATCAATTTGAAGGAATTGTGATTTATAATACTGGCGTGCTTTTAACTTAAACAGACCGTTGTTTTGATATAAAAGAGAGGGTCGAACAGTAATTAATCGCGACATCTCATAAATTAAGTTTATAGTTATCTGATTTTCAACAGTCATAATCTTCCAGTCTTTTGTGACGTCAAAAGCAGCAGCTCAATAACCTTCGAATGGAGTCGATACATGTTTGATAATAAGCACGCTCATGTCATTCATTGACAAAAAAAAAAAAAAAAAAAAAATTTTCAAAGCAAAATATAAAATTTCGTTCTCATTCGTCATCAACGATTTAAGATGAAAAAAAAAATAGCGAACAGAACATGGTATTAGTTTTTCATCCCTTCATGATATTTCCTTCTGAGAAGAAATGCAAGCACACTCTGTCCCCGTGGCATTTAGGATATCTATACCTCGACTCGCTTCTCCGGATCTTACTCCACTGTATGTGCTCTATAATAAAGTTTTTTACATCTGTTGACACCAGTGGTATCATGATTAGTGGTGAATATGTCATATGGAGGTTATTCCATTGCATATGCTCTATAATACAGATTTTACATCTGTCGACTCCACTGGTATCATGAGTCGTGGTGAAT
>JAOUZG010016315.1:2730348-2770887 GCA_026289955.1 Argiope argentata | reverse complement strand
ACTGGTATCATGAGTCGTGGTGAATATGTTATATGGAGGTTACTCCATTGCATGTGCTTTATAATACAGATTTTACATCTGTCGACTCCACTGGTATCATGAATCGTAAATTCGTAAACCTCTGCTACATGTGATGAAGCGTTGGAGAGGTTGTCACAATATAAACTATACCTAAAAGATTTAGCTCATTGAAATAATGTGCTATCCAATATGATGCTGATCACACTAAATGGTGATTGGACAAAAATTTATCCACATGGTTCTTTCGAAAGTAAACCGGGTATTGTGTGATAATGGTTTTAAGTTGAATTATTATCAGCAAGCTTCGTGAGGAATTTTGTGTTACGCACAGAATAAAATAGTTTCATTAAGCATAGAGCCACTAAATATGGCAAGTAATTTCTTCTTGGATAGTAGGTTGTTTTTTTTACTGTGGAAAGGATTTCCAAAGTTATTATTTAATTAATTTTAATTAATTAAAATAATTTGACATTTTAATGAATATGAAAATGTTTCACACAAAAAGAAACACAATCAACAGACCTCAGTAACAAACGACAACTTTATTAACATGAAGACAGGAATACACAAACAGCAAATTTCCAGTCGAGACGTACAGAAACAGCACACTACAAAAAACAGTAATCAGTAGTAATAACAACCATAGCACACAATATGACCAGACAGAATTCAGCAGGAATTCTCTGGAGAACCCAGAGCCGGTAAAGAAGGTTCTGGAACAATCAGTCGTATCTCGGTTCCTATTGGTTCTATCAGCAAAATTCTGAAAGATTCCAGGATTGTCTATTTTGTCATCAGACTCGTCGCCAAATGGGCACCAAGCCCTGAGTTCACTGGTTCGGCATCCCATCAGCATCCAACAGAGCTGATCGTAAAACGATCTTTCTGGGATTGAACAAATCACTGGAAAGAATGACTTAAAACTGCAACATCCTTGTTGGGAAACAACATTACAAATTTGAAACATTATGTACATTGCGTGATGAAAAAAAAATGAAGTGAAGGCTTCAATTATTTTTTGGAGACACTAATACGTAAGCAGATGAACGAATGGAAGAGCTAATGAACAGGATGACATTCTTTCAATAAATTATACGATATAAAATATTTAAGCACAATATACAAAGGATCATGCTTTCAAACCATTTGAAGACAAAAATGTCTGAATCACTCTTGCCCTACTATCATATTGCGATATTTTGGACCAGAACCTCAAAATAGATAATTATTTTTGATAACAGTATCACAAAATACTCGAAAGAATTTCGAGTCTTTCAAAATTATTAACTATCACAATGTTTAAAAAACTATTATTTATCTTGAAAGGATTTTTTTATTCTCTTCTTTCGGCAAAATGAAGGTGACTGTTCTGTTCTTCACTACTGAATTTTCTGATAAATTGGAAAGATTATAACATGAATTTAAATATTCTATAAGTAATCATCTAGCTCGAACGAACTGATTATCAATTTTTTTAATTTTAAAAATTCGATAAAAACAAGTCAAGGATATTGCTGAAGTCAGCACAACAGTCAGTTTTGATAGCACCCTCCTATTTCTGTTCCAAACATCCATGAAAAATTCGAGACACACTTTTGGCGTTCGAGACACACTTTGTTTATACAAATTATGGATTTAAGACTGCACCATCTATGAAAATATAATCGATGGAGAAGGACATCACAAGGTTGAAGAGATATGATTTCGCAATATCAGAATACCATTATGTTCTTTTAGCCACATTTTTTAAAAATAATATGTTGAACGAAGAACAATCGAGAAGTAAATCTTAATTTCTAAAACATTCTGAGATAAAAAATAATCATAAGAATATTTCTCATTATTATTTTTTTTTGTGTTAAATGGATTGTAAATTTTTTTTCTTTTATTTATGAATTACTTTAGAATGACGCAAATGCCATGGAGAATGACGTAGGAAGGTTTCTCAGAATCATAAAAAAAAGAAGAAAGTTGACTTCGTTGTTGTTATTTTCTGTGTAGTATCAATCATCCAAAACGTAACGCATTTCGAACACGTTATTCGAACAGACCAACTCAGATTTTTACACGTGCTAAAAGTAATAAAAAAAAAGTAAGATTCGCTAAAAAGTGTTATTTATTGACTTCTGATATTCACAGCATTTCAGGAGATAAAAATATTTTTATGTCTAATAAAACGCATAAAATTCATTTATAGCCTGCAACTTTTTAATTACCTATATATAATATAAAATGAAGTCTCCTGAAAGCGTCTGTATGTTTGAATTACAAAAACTCGAGAAATAGCAAACGGATATTGGAAATATTTATACCATTTTGTAGAGCATTTATTGGGGAAGAATTTAGTAAACTAAAGTCATATTAAAAATTTAAAAAAAAAACCGAGCTTCACAATTACCATTTTAACTTAGTTCTTATCCGCGCATGCGCTAAAACCTATTACTACGCATGTGTAAATAGCAACAGCTATGATATGCATTTGCGATACACTTCTTCGTTTACGACTGATTTTAAGCAGCGATTCAAATCTCATTTTGCCCAAAAAAGGAAATCCAACCTTGGCGGGAGTACATTAAAGGCCAACAAGCTTCGTTTGTTGCGAGATATGGAAAATGAAGAGGAAAGAAACGTTCGATTAGCGAATAATAGAGAAATAATGCCCACACATAGGGAGGGAGAGACTTTTGATGAGCGAAATAACCGTCTTTCTTAAAATGGCATTGCAACTGAATTGCGGAGACAGAATGAATCTCCACAGGCAATAAAATCTATAGGCATAGCTCCA
The DNA here is from genome assembly GCA_026289955.1 of Argiope argentata. Classification (NCBI taxonomy): domain Eukaryota; kingdom Metazoa; phylum Arthropoda; class Arachnida; order Araneae; family Araneidae; genus Argiope; species Argiope argentata. The sequence continues at coordinate 2,768,081 of JAOUZG010016315.1, read as the reverse complement.
TTGGCAGAATGAATCTCCATAGGCAATTATTTAAAATAACAATATCAGCTGCAACAAACGTTTTTTTAAAGAAGTCGGGAGTTAATATGACTATCTTTATTGATTTCGCCTCGGTTAAAAATTGTAAAGCTGTACCGGCAAGATCATTGGTCGTAGAGCTAGCAATATTGGCTGGTATTTTTCTTCGTAGATACTAAACTCACGTTAGAATTTTTTCCAAATTTTTAATTAACTGAAAATTGATTAAAATTTTAACGGTTATATTTTTAAAAAATTTCATTGTTTAGTGTTGTTTAAAAACTATTTTTGCACCTCCTTAAAATTAAAAAAATTCTATTGATTTGAAAAATTGAAACGAAAAAAAATTTGAAATGAAACGAAATTGAAAATATTTCATTGGTGTCAGTTTTATTTTTGCGCAGTATTTTTTGTTATTTCGTAATATATACTTTTGAAAACACTTTAGCTCTCCTACTGCTTATCTCACGACTTCTCAGGATGGGAAGCCAGTCTATTTTCTGTAACATCCAGGATTTTTGGCGGATTAATGTCTTTATCATTCTTACGATTGTATATTTTGTTACAATCATCTTACGATTACATATTTTGTTTGCATAAATCAGTTGTAAATGCCGAAATGGATCGCATATGCTTACCACAGCTCTTGCTATTTGCCCATGCGCAATTTGAGGTTTTCGAGCATTAAAATCGTAATTATAAAATTCCCTTTTCTATTTTTTCATATACTAAAACCTTCCCCAGTAAATGCTCTACAAAATGGTGTAAATATCTCCAATATCCGTTAACTATTTCGCGAGTTTTTGTGGTCTCAAGGTACAATCGTTTTCAGGAGACTTCATTTTATACTATGTATAGATACACTCGAAAATATATTCTTTAATTAATCAAAGATGAATTAAATAATTATCACGAAGCATAACGTAAACCGCTTTTATACTTCACTGTATTTGTGAACAAAATAGTAAGCGTTTCTATTTTAAATCCTTTTGATTTGATTATTTTTTTTTGATATATTAATATTTTTTTTCGTTTTTATTTCTATAGGAATGAATGAATCTGATGAGCTTAATCTTAATTACATCGTCCAATGAGCTTAATTACACCATCCAGTTGAATAATTCTGAATTTCATTAATCATGTATTCTAAAATCATATTTTTTAGCAGATTTTTTACTATTAACAAGTAATATTTTGTCTTATGAAGCCGTAGTTAAATAAGCATTTGGAATCGTGAGGAAAAGATGTACGAATCACATGCAAAATGAAAACAAATGGACATAGCTTGTTTTATTGAGAATTTTCAGATTGATTATTAGAATATTAAATGCTATATTAAAAAATTACGAAGTTCCACTTAAGTCCTAAATGGAGAAAATAAAGCATCGACTTCAAAATAAAATTTAGCGAGTCTTTAAAGGAAAATATAAAGAAAGATGGATTTTTTTGAAGATGAAATGCAGCAGTTGATTTTTTAAAAAATTGATTAAATGTAGAAAATATGTATTCGCACAATGACCGGCAGAACATACCCGGTGAATTTTTCCTCCTGACAAGTGTGTGTGGGGGGGGGGGAAACCACACTAATGTCGCATGACAAGAGGAATGAAATTCAAACAGCGCCATCTATGGACGATTAAGTGTAAAAATATTCGAGAGTACAAAATAAAATCCTCCTCTTTCTCTCGATATAAAACACTAATTAAACGCTGTGTTGCATGTAAATCAAACTGATTTCGTGTTGTTTATGGAAAACAGTCAAATGTAAAAAAATATTTAAAAAAAACATCGTATAAATTTCAGTTCGTTTCATTGAATGTTTTTATTGCTGCATTTAATTTCATGCTTCGTTGAGCTAATTAACAGAGGTGCACAAAAATATTAAAAGTCTTCGCCATGTCACCAAAATGTCTAGAGGAAAGAGGATATAAAAGAAATCAAGAAATTTCAAAGTTTAAACAAGCGAAGAGATAGGCTTAGTCGTCGCCAAATAGGCAATCGCTGTTTTCAACTGTATAAATTAATTAATTAACTGTATAACTAATATCTTCCAAAGAGTTTACATTACGAAAAATGGTCTTCATGATATTGCAAGTTTTAAAACATTAAATTTTTAATTGTATCAATTTCATTTCAAAACATTTTCTCTTCCTTAATTTTAATTACAATATTTATTCAATCGGATGCATGTTGTTATATTCTATGATGAAATTCAATTTGATCTATTAAGATATTTAATTGCATGTTTTTGCTAATTATTAACTCTGTATTACTACTTTCACTTTTACATTTTTTGTTTAAGTATGCATGAAACCCTTTCATTGGCAGTAAATTAATTTAAATAATATCATGTTTTTTATTCGAATAAAATACTAAGGGGAATTTTTCTTCAAAAAAAAACATTCCGTATTAATTATTTAACTGCCTAAAATGTCAATAATCTGGGGGGAAGTAACTGATCAAAGGGCGGCTATTAGTTTTTCAGAAATCACATTATTATATTACGTAGGAACTTATTTGGGCTTTTAAATAATCGCCAACATACGCCAAAGGTGGTAATACATCAATCAATCTGGCAAGCGCTTTTTTACAGGATTGCTATTTATCGTATAGCGTGATCGACGGTGTCACGTGTAATGGCATTTGTTCATATCGAAGCGGTTTTATTTTACAATCGTTGTGCCAGTAACTATGTTCTCGCGCTACTGTTTATCTTATTAAATCAGATTAATATTAGATAAGAATCGCACCCGATGATAAGAGATAGTGAAGTAATGCTGCTTTTTAACCAAATGCCGACACTTATCTAAGCTAACTCTTGAACGAGTCATAAGCTTGATAACAATCATCTGAACTCTTGAATCGATAATAGTTTTAAAATAAATATTGATTCTTTTTATTTACTTCTTCAAATGTTTCCATAGCTTTAATCTTAAAAAAGGAAAAAATAAAACTGTTTTCAGATAATTACAAGGAATGTTTTCTAACAATAGTTGCATATGTTTTCCTAATCTGCAGAAGTGAATGCAAGATAACATTTTCAAACTTGGAATAATCGATGCTGTACTTTTTTTCGTTTTATAAATAAGAATTCTAAATTGATCTCACCGGATTTCAGAAATGAATAAATAATTAAAGTCGTTATATTCCATTCAAGATTATTGAAGATGTTCTAATTTTAAGTATAACTAAGAAAAACCTTAAAAATACCAAAACTATTTTAAATTCTTTTATAATGACCAAATTATTGCAAATTTTTTCTATAAATGCATCAACTCAGTACCAAGTAAATAATGTTGTTTTATGAAATTAACGATTTGTCTTGGGTTATTACTACATGAACTTCAACCTTTTTTCTTAGAACTATTACTCCCAGTCGAATTATATTTGTCAACATTTCTTCGTAAAGTATTAAAGCGTGTTTAACCACAAAATGATCTCATGTATTAACAGAATTATTACGTAATAGCATCTTGGCAGTTCAGAGAAGACTGATATTCTAACAGATATTTTTTAAGGGATTGAAATGCCTAATCACCTTTAAAAGCGCACATTTTTTTTAACCCTATATCATGAGTCAAACGCTTTTTCTGTTCCCCCACCCCTCTGATCTAATTTATAATGGATAATCTTTTTCATGGATAATTTTAATTTTGTATAGTTGATTATGAAAAAGTTGAAAATGTATGATGTAAGAAATTAGCTTATAGAAGATGTAGCTTGAAGTTTTTGTTCGTAAATAATTTGGAAAATATATTAAAAAATTTCTTGAGGCAAACTTATTTTCTATTAAGAACAATTCTTTATCTTTCCAAAATAATTAGTTCCTAAAAATAATTATATCCAAATTTATTATTAATTAAATGATAAGCCGGAAGAATGTTCTTCTGAAGAATATTAAAAAAAATGAATAAAATAAAGCCAAGAAGAATAATCTGAGCTAAAGAAGAAAAAGAATAAAAACAGACAGGAAATCGCGCCAACTGCTACGTTGTTATCCTCCCAATAATGGACTGCAATTTGTGCAGCATGGTTTTGGCGGGGCAGAAACATGGCTTTCTAATTCTATAAATGTCATTCAGCATTAGCAAAACTAAAATTAAAATTAAAGATTAATTCCAGTCAAAGCGCAGAATATTTGTATTTCCCTTTTGTGTTAACGTTTCGCAGAACAACAATTTTCACCCATTCAAGTTCAGATAAGAATACTATCTAAAAATAACTTATCTGATTGGTATTTATAAAATATCAGGGAATAATACATGGGAAATACGGAAACGATCCGGTGTCTTGTACGTAAAACAGACGAAAATAGAATGAAGAAAGAAAAATCACAGAACAGCACTTAAAGAAAAATATGAAATTTATTGTTAAAATTATTATGGAAACTAATTGCTCGTAAGCTGCAGTTCCTGCTTTATTTATTGTAAACAGTAAAAATTGCCTTTCATTTTTTAATAACTTTCTTTTTATCTTTAATGAATATTATTTTATCTGTTTTTGTTGAAAAAAAAACATCAACTTTTCAGAAAAATTTATAATTTAACCAACTGAAATAGATTATTGAAGTAATTTTTAAAAACTAATGAAAAAATGAATAAGAAAAAAAATCGTTTGTTTTTCATTTTTAAATGATAATTTAAAAAATAAAACGAATTTAAATTAAATTATAGATGATAGTAAAAATAGTATTGAAATTAAATTATAGATGATAGTACAATGATAAAAAAAATTAGTAAAAAGCTTAAATTTATTATCTCCAATTTAAATGTGAACATCTTTTCGCTTTTGTTCCTGCGCTTGTTCAATTGATATCATTTTACGACCCATAATCTTTATAGCGTTTCGAAGAAAATATTGTTTTTGAAAATAAATGATTTATTTTAAAAGGTAAAATAAAGGCAGACGATAAATATTAAAAGATGAAGAATAAAAAATAATGCATCGAAAGAATTAAAGCAAGCACGTGAAGATTATGAGATTTTGTATTGATCATTTTTACTTACTGTTGCCAATAAATGTTTATGTTCTTCCAATTTATTTTTATTTACTTAACTCGTTTTCTTCAAGCTGTTAAATTTTGGCTCACGTGCACTGAATTATTTTCGATATGTCAAAGTAATAGTAGAAGCTTTAATTTTTTTCTTTTAATGTGCTAATATTTTTATATGGTTAATATATATATTTGACATCACGAGCTTCATTTACAAAACACCATGTTCTTGCGTGTTGGTAAATTTTACTATAATATTTAAAAAACAAATCAAGTTAAAATAAGAAAGAACAAGAACAAGTATTCTATTTTGTTTATTCGATTTCTGAATATAAGAAGTATTTAAATTGTTTACTCATTTTTTAGAATAATGTTATGTTTCTAATAACCCTTAATTTTCTTTACTGGTATAGATAGCACGATTTCATTGCAATTATGCATTGGGAAATCATCTCAAAAATGTGATTTCAGAAAAATAATTTCTTCCCAAAAGCATTATAGAAAAATTCTAATGGAGGAGTGGGCAGTCGAAAGCGATTGATCGATGGACCCCTAAGACCTTTTGGGTTTGACCCTTTTTACTAAGACCTACGACGAGCATATTAAAAGAAATCATCTGTCACAGTTATATATTACCCATTATTTAATGTTCATGTGGAAGAAATAATTGAAAATATAAATTATGTATTCTCTTTGTTACTTGGAAGAAATAAACTAGAAAAAAACGAAATTTTTCTCTTTTAAAATGATATAATTTTAAAAGAGAAGAATATGCTATTAAAATGATATAATTTTAAAAGCATATTCTTCTGAACCTAAAAACAACTTATGGAATCAAAAGAAAGAAGTAAAGTATCCTAATTTTTAAAAAGTTGCACATATTTGACACCTTTCTTTGGTTCTACATACCTCCGTGAATTTGAATTTTCAACGATAAATATAATTAAGACAACATATAGACTGATAAGACATAAGACAACATTCCCGTTTCACAGACGATCGTTCAGTTTCCAATGCAAGTTAACTAATTAGCAGTTAGTAATTAAATATCGATATATTCTAAATTTGTGGACAGTACGAAGATTAAGTCTTCTACTAGGTATCACTACGAGAGCTAATTTTAGATGAAAAGGATTTATTAAATGTATTTCAGATAGTTTGATAATTAATGTATCATTTGATATTAGTATATTTGTGGCTATTGTTATTAGGTTTGTATCTTGCTATTATTGATATCTATGTAGTTATGTTGGTTGGTACATAATTCATATTTATTATTAAGTTGTAATAAATATTGCAAACTATTTTTAGCTTACCTTACCTACCACACCGATTAACAGCAAAGCCTTGAAAAATATTAAAAGTAGCCCGTATCCTGGGAAATTCTGCCCACCCCTTTTCTAATGCACCATTTTCACAAATTGATGAACCTCTTCAGGACAAATGATAGTTTTGACCTTTTTTATTGCCTTCACCACAGATCCGGACACAGCTTATTAGCGATTAAATTGGTTTTTTTTTCAGCACCATATGCCGAATAAATAATTCCTATCAATTGACATTGCTAATTCACGTTTTTATCAAAATATTCATCCCTTAAATTAGTCTTTTCTCTCCAAGGTTAGGTAGGATTAGGGAAGCGTCTGTAAATCATTATATTTTCGTAAATATAAATAGAAACATGTGTTTGCTAATGTAAAGGGAAATACATGCTCATTTTGAAGTGGATGCTGTATTTTAAACTTTCAATTGGAATAGGATATTTATTATTCTAGCAAAGGTTTTAATAATCTTAGTTTCATTTGTGTTGCCAATATCATTTATTTTTACTGACTGGGAAGGAAGTGTGTGTGTGTGGGGGGGGTATGTTAATTTATAAATGATCGATGTATGGGTTGTTGTTGTTGTTGTTTTTCCCAACGTCAACAACAAGATTAAAGAATAGCTTTTTTTCATCCAATTAGTGGATATTCGATTATTCGGATTGCGTTTCAGTTATCTAAAATTTGACTTTTTGAAATGTACGAAGGCAATTATGAAAATACGATGGTAATTCATAGTAATTCAGATAAAAAGTTTTTAGTTCTAATATAAAATTTGAAGTATTATTTTTGTTTGATATTGAAGTGTTATTTTAGATACAAAAACTCTGAAAAATATTTAAGTTTGTTTAAATAATATTTGAGAAAAAATCTTTTATTATCAGCCTGCATAGACATTCTCAAGATATTTGCATTTAAGTGCTATTAATTTTTCTCTATTAAATAAATATATATCTCTGCTTTCATTAGCACAGTAGAATCAAATAAATATTATTTTAATGCTATATCGTAATACAGTAGTGATATCTAAATTATGTATGTCTTCAGTTACGGAATGATTGCTTCTTTTTATTAGGAGGCACTAAGAATTTATGAAATAACTCTACTTTGCCAGTATGCATAATATTCTAAGAAAATTGCTCCTCTTCTTTCCTGTCTAGGAAATAAATCTTTTTCATGACAAGAAAATATATTCCATCTGTGCCATTTGAGTCCCAAATCGGCCTAAATTACCGTCTCGGAACAGTCCACCTACATTTTTATTGTTCTTTTTCACCCCGTCTTGGCGCAGACGGCGAACCCGAACGGCGCCAACCTGAAACGAGGTCGCCCGCCTCGGAAGGTCGGTCATCAGCCTTTTAAACGAGGCGGGAGATGGAAAATCAGTTCGGACTTAATTTACTGATTGTCTCAGGCGACAGTCACGAGGGATTGATCTTTGGTGGCACTTTGTTGACCTTTTCAGATTGCGTCGGGTGTTACGATCACTTGCTGCAGTTTGGAACGACATTGACATTTCGAAGCACAGACGATTTTATTTTGTTAGTCTATTTTTGTTTTGTCTAAGTTTTTGTAAAGGATGTTGCAATTTAAGAGGAGGCTGGCATTTAAAGTGAAGGTCTTTTACTCATTTCCTGTAGGGATTTTAAAAGACCGGATTTATATGGGGTTTCTGAACTAAAATTGAATAGAATTATAATAGGATCTTTGACTAAGAGTTCGATTTAAGGCTTCTCCATATGAGCTGTCCGTTTGTTAGAAGAGACAAAATGTCGCCAGTATTTTTTATTCGAGATTAAATAATATATGCATTGGCGAATTTCGACATTTTGGCGTTCTAGGCGGTGTATATTTGTGGTCCTTCTTTAAATAAACTGGTCAATTTAGTTTCACATTTCAAAACATTTTTCGCATTACAAGCATGATTTATTTTACTATGAACTTCTAAAAAATAATTGTCTAAATTTTATGAAGTTTTCTTATACTAAATATTCAAATTCAGTGAGATTTTCTTGACATTCCAACGTTTACATTTTGAAACAGCCTTTCTTTCTTTTCAAATCTGACTGAGTTATGAAGTGCCGAATAACAATATTTTAGAACTACCAAAAATTTCATAAGCTTACTTAACTAATGAAATTTTAACCAGCTTTGGTAAATATACTTGACATTTCAAAGTTTAAAATTTAAAAAAAATGATATCTATCTTTTGAGATCAAATCTGACCGAGTAATGAATTTTGAATATCTATATTTTAGGTCAACCAAAAATTTCATAAGCTTACTTAGGTTACCAGCTTTGGTGCAACCCCCGGTACTTACGGTCTAACCTTCTTTGAGAGGGGACGGTTTAAATCATCGGTTTTCATTCATTTGATTTCATCCAGTTTGCCGACAAATTGTCGGTAAACTGGATATACCTCAAAGCACCCAAGAAAACCACAAAAGAGGGGAAACCGGGGAAAGCGTCTTGTCTGCAAACTGAACGGTCGTAGGAACACCGCTCAAGAGATAACTATATCACAACATTTCTGTACCTACCTGGACGGTGAGAACCCACCACCATATCGGAAGGCAAACAAGCACAAAATAAAGATTTTAACATGAATTTTGTATTGTAGGAGTCGAATTCTCGCATAAGAGGCGAATTAAAATTATATATCTAAAATACATATTTATTAATCTTTTGAAACTAATGATCGAAAAAAGAATTTAAATCTGTAGATAACAATTAAATATAAACGAATAATATTCACATTATTGTTTAATTAAATGTTAATATGAAATATAATTAAGCTTTTCTCAAAAGGAATTGTAAGTTCTATTTCCAAACAGGTGCCTGTGGATGTAATTGTGCCTGTGGACTGTGGATTGTAATTTGAATTGTACACTCCCCTTTTACAATTCAAAAGAAATTGTAAAAGGGGAGTTTTATAATTCCAAGATGACTTGGAATTATAAAACTCCCACTTTTATTTTGATATAATTTTAATGTACTGAAAACTTCCCCTATAATTGCTCTACAAATTGGTATAAATATCACCAATATCCGTTAATTATTTCTCGAGTTTTTGTGATTGCAACTTACAGAAGCTTTCATGTGACTTCTTTTTATATTATGCATAGATTTTTGGAAAAAATATTTAAAAGTAAATTAAAGTAAAATTAATTAAATTAAATTAAATTAATAGTAAAGTAATAGTAGTAAAATTAAAGTAAATAAAAGTAAATTTGTTATTTAACTAAACTATATTTGGCTATCTATATTAATGCAATTAATGATTACCAAATCAAGTGATCGTCGAAAGTGTGAAGTAGTTGAATTTTGTACAAAATAAATTGATTAATACAGATTGTTGAGCAGAAAAAATATTATAAGGCAACGCTTGAAAATAAACTTAATACTTTTTTTAAATATTAACATTGTTTATGGCCTGATTATTTTGGACAAATATGATATATCTGTAAGATGTGTAGCGGCTTGCGCTAGGCCCGAACTCCCAATTTTATGGTTAGTAGCCGAGTATTATACCGATCAAGCAAAAAGGATCCTTCAGGTCAAAGGATATTAATTGGCTTATATAGCAATCACCACAGATCCAAGTCAAATTGATATTATATTCAATTTTTTTCGATCTTTTCTGGTTATTCTAACGTCAATCAAATTCTGCAAATAAGAAGAGAAAGGAACGAAAAAGCGAAAGAAAGAATACTTTCTCTGTGCTCCTGCCCCCCCTTAAGTCGTTTATCGGACGGATCCCGTCACGGCATCCATCAAAAGACCGGTGGTAAACAAGTAAAAATGTTATCGGTTTTATCTGGCTCCTGGAGTATTGGTACAGATGACGAAGTAAGCAAGCCTCACTCAGGTGAATTATAGCCCTTTCACGAGCCTCCAGAAAGCTGTCACGAACCCCGAGATGCATTTGATTAATGGCAGTTTTAAAGTTGCATTAACACTGAGAGAGCTGTTGCTCATGGGCTACCAGTAGAAAATTATGGAGAAGTTATTCAATTCTTCTCTTTGAACACATTAGTTTGATTAAGGGAAATACAAAGTAACAAATAAAAGAGAACAAATTTGAATTATTTGTTTGTAACGAATGGTAAATGATACAGGCATATATGGTACATTGCTGATGGAAGGAAGCTCTAAGTTTTATTTATTCATTTTGTATTCGGGCAATATCAGTGGAAGCTGCAATGTTTGCTTACAAAACCAATGTCATTGATCTGCCCCAACTTTCAAGCTCTCGAATAAGACATTATTCCGCCTTTCGAGTATAACATTGTGGATATTGGACATGGCTATATATCTCGTGAAGAGCCCAATTTTTATTTTGAGCCCCTCTGGTCTGTTGTGTGTTTTGTCGTTTAGTCATTATAAATTGACTACTCCGACATAGTACATGGAAAAAACTGAACGACCGGACCACCGAAACAGCAACCCTGGTGGAAACTGTGATCGAGTTCTGAAGGCCATCACTGGTTATGACACAACCCTTCTGGTGAGAAGTAGCCCGTCATCGACAGGACGTAGCCAATACCCACCATTTCTGTAACCACCAAGGCGATGAGAGCTAACCACCATGTCGGAAGCTGCTCATCCTTAACTACAAGCCCCCCCGGGAGTGGTTATTATACAAAGATAAAAGAATGCTAACATCCGAAGGAAATTTGTCGTTTAGTAAGTCATATCACTGACTCTCCGACCTGCCTGAAGGCACACGGCAGAATGAGGGGACCGGTGCCACAGCAATATAGGTGGGAACTGTGGTTTAATTCTAAGGGACCATCACTGGCCACAGTACAACCTTTCCCTAAGGAAGTGCGTCCCATCATCGATGAGAGGAGCCAGCTCTCCGATCTATTTGTGTACTTTCCAGGGTGGCGAGATCCTCTTTTCTAGGTACAAAATATTCATATTTCCCGTGAATTGCATGCGATCCGAGGCAATTTATTATTAGATTGTGATGAATACATAGGAACCAGATAATTGAATAAGTATTTTGAACATATTTTTCTCGACTGATTGCCTCAAAATTTTGGCACAGTGTGGTGGCACATAAATGTGGTCACTAGATTACATATCAATTTTCATTTCCTTAAATCAATGCGTTTCTGAGTTATTGCAATGTCCGAAAATGCTGACTAAATCACTGTCAACCACTTAACAACTTGGTTCCAAATTTGAGAATCCTCATTTTAGGAACAGCACCTAAAATCTAAATTTTAGTTGCTTAACTTGCAATCAAATTCTATCTATTTAGCATTTTAAAATTTGTAGTTATCGTTTCTCCTTTACTCTTGGTAGCTAAGAGACAATTTTCATTCCAAATTTGATAGTAATTTACAAATTTGGTTTAAATTTCTTATATTCAATTTCATTTAACTACCTCAAAACGTTTTTACGCTATCGCATTCACAGGCAGACAGAATTCCAAAAAGAGTGTTTTTGGGAACCCGGGAAAATGTTTTTTTTTACCTGTGCTGTAATATAATAAGAGTGAATTCATAATTACAATGTGGCGTGCCATTTCCTTATAAATTCGATAAAGATCCGCCTCACCGCAAGTAAATGTATAGTTGGTTTTAAAAATATTTCTAGCAGTTGGTGAAATCTGTGTTATGGTAAAGAATTGTTGTCCTCATAGGTCGGATGAAAATGTTGAGTATCGATTTTCTTTACAAAAACTTTATTCCACCACTTTTTTCTAAGAATACATTTTTTATTTATTGAAAAGTTTTTTTTCACAGCTGGTATTGCTTATAGCAGAGTTGGTTATTAAGTCAATAACGATCGACCGGTGGACCACAAAGACGTTTGGAGGTTACTTTACAGCCTTTACTTTTAAGACGCGCATACTAAAAGAAAATTATTTATGGAACACTGCGTTTTCTTTGATTTTTAAGAAAAACGAAAATTTTCTCCTTCAAAATGGCATAATTTTAAAAGCACGTTGTTCAGAACCTGGGAATAACTTTTGAAATTGTGGTGGAAAGCTCATAAGTTAGATTACATCCACCGTACAAGGGTAATTTCTTTGTCTACTGGCTATGCTACTCTCCTACAAACCCTAACATTGCGAGTTCGGTCCGTATGCTCAATCCTATCGGTCCAATCGCCATCCAACCAAAGAAACAAATGGACACATTTTAAATTTTAAAAATTACATATCATTCGACGCCGTTCTTGGTTCTAAATAACTGTGTGCGGTGTTCTAGCACAGAGGTAGCGCATCTTCCTAGTGATTTGGAGGTTCCGGGTTCGATTCCCGGGTATGGGCATGGTTGTTCTGTGTTCTATCTGTGAGGTATGTAGATGCGCTCCCCACTCTATAAAAAGAGGCAGTGCAAGCGAATGTAATGAGCGAGTAGAGAAAGTCGTTCTCTTGGCGCTACTTCAAAAACCGAGAGCCCCTAATTCGGTATAAATCCGCTGATGCGTCAGCAGGCTTGTCCATGGCAAGTGCCATTAGTAGCAACAACATACCTGTGTGAATCTGGATTTTCAACGATCAATATAATTAAGAAAACACGGCGTTCCAGTCTCACCGATGACCACTTAGAATCCAATTAGCGAGATTAGCAGTTAGTGATTATTTACCGAGATATTCAAGACTGGCGGACACTTTGCAGATTAAGTCTTCTATTAGATGTGACTACGAGAATTAACTTTAGATAAAGATGATTTATATTCTAATGTATTTTGAATTATTTGTTATTAAATGCACCATTTCATATTATTACGCAAAATGAGCATTTAATATTAAGAGAACATGTCGTTCCCGTCACAGTTCCCGGGGCAATTATAACATTTGTAATTATGTAGATAAATGCATATTTCTTATTTATCATTAAGTTTTAATGAATATTGAAAACCAAAGCCACAACACTTTGAAAAAAAAATTAAAAGTGGCCTGTACCCTGAAAAAGGCTGGTAATAATGGGAAATAATCGGAATTTTAATATAATAATGGCCAGAGTATTTCCCATTTTAAATTAAGTTAAGCAATGAATTTCAATATTTAAAATGAGCCCAGGCTAATTAATTTATTTTCATTGCCCATGGCAGCTGTAAAAGTTTATTGTTGTATTCTTTCGAGTTTGGCGTCCCGTTCGTCAATATCAGCAGACGTGTTGTCTAGATTTCACTCATTGTTGCCCGAATTTAGTTGCATAACCAGTGTTAAGTAGGCAAAGTTTTCCGCGAAAATCTATAAAGGTTGAAACTTCTCGAATTTCTACAATTATTATGTCAAAAGAAGAAAACGTTTTCCATCTTCCGTCCACAAAAATATACCTCCTCGTTTGAGCATACGATGTGTTTCCTATTCAGATTATATATTCCTCCCATCAGAGATTAAATAAATGATAAGTTCAGTACTCATTTTGATCGGACCGAATTACAGGAGGATCAAAAATATGAAAGGAGATGGTTCTAATTTCTTGCTCAGATTACAAAATTTTATAATTACGTATTGCGAAATGTTATTGCCCCCATTAAATTATCTCCTCCCGCTACTCTACGCCACTGATTCGATAAGAAAAGAATTCTAATAATATGGGTAGTGATGACCTGATGGTAAGGCCTCGGTTCCTGAACAGTAGGGTTTGATGTTCGTGACCTGATTTCACCAAAGAACCGTCGTGTAAGGCGAGCTGTTGCGCGTCAAATCCATCAGGGACTAACGTCCACCCCCTGGTGTGGTATGGAGAGGAGGGGGGGCTCAGGTGTCATCCGCGTCATCTGACCACGGTTCAATATAACGAGGTCCGTCCCCAAATGGCCCTAATTTTACTTTACTACGGGACGTTCATATAACTAAACTAAACTAAACTAATCTGTAATAATAAGGTGTTTTAATATCAACTGCAATAGAATACTAATAATTATAAAACTTCGATAATCTTTCTAGTAAATAATTTTACAGAGTAAGATATATCGTAAAAGTTGAGAATATTACAGTTTGACTTTTTATATTCTTATCGCATCGAATGCATTTAGGAACATCGATATTTATGACTTTTACAATATTTAATCTGATATTCCCAATCGATTATTTGAATTTATCTTATCAAGTTGAATAAATCCTGTACCATAAAGTTAAGCTAAAAAAAGCAGTAAAGTTGCGATATGCTAATTGGACACATTAAAATTTCAAAAGCATTAAAGTATGAGACCTTTAAGTGAAACCTTAAAAAATGTTTAAACAAAAATTAGCGCAACGCTCGAATCAAAAGATTTTAAGCCACAAACGGACTTTAATTTAATTCATTAAACTACATCCCCAAAGTAAAATATCTTAAGAAAGTAATTTAATTTTGGCATTAGCATAAGCGTTAAATTTAATTAGATTGTGAAATAAGTAAAAATCTTTTGACAAAAAAAAAACGGAAACGTAATACAATGGATGCAAATTATTTTGTATTGACTTTAGCAAACTAATTGGAAATCACAGAGAAACTGCAAAATATTAAAATTGACGTTAGTATAAGGCTAATTTTTTGGATGTGAAGATGTTAGAAAATGATTCGGGGTGGATTTTGTTTTGAAGTTTTGGAAGAAAAAAAAAAAGTAAAAATTTTTAACCCTCCATTTTACAATCCCTCCCCCTTTTTTTATAAAGGTTTTTAACAGAAGTTCCTTTCAGATAATCAGGGACATGTGTGAAAATTTCATTTGTATTCTTCAAGTTGTAATGAACTTCTATATGACTGAAACAAACAGACCTTCAGCCGTTCAGTTAACACACACACACACACAGTTGAAACTCTTATTTCACTTGTAATTATTTTTCCAAAAACTTTGTCTTAATATAACCTATAATAATTTCATTTTAGAGTATTGTATTTCTTGATCCATTTCACCTTTTTTATTAAATAAAGCAAATGAAGTGTTATAAAAATAATGCGTCATTGATTACTCCATGTGCCAAGTGGATAGATAATAAATCATGGTGTGAATAGATTCTTTTAAAGGATTCCTGCCTTTCTCTTGTCAAGGTCAAAACACGCGGTAATTCCAGTCAAAATTCGACAAGTCTCATATTTATGAAAATATCATGGTATATAAGACCAGTCAAAATGATTTCTTCCCTTTTTTAAAACTCTTTTTACGTCTTGTAAGCCTTCTTCTGCTGTTGTGCCTCTCGAGACGGAATAAAATCGAAATTAAAAAGTGAAGCTGTCTTCTTGATTTTCGGTTTCGAGTCTCTGAAATCTGCTTCAAAACAAAAATTAATATGGATTACATTACATACACACACGCGCACGCACACAGAGAGAGAGAGAGAGAGATGGATATATATATATATATATATATATATAAAAATACATAAGTTATAAATTTCGTAGTAATCTCCTGTTATAATTAATATCAATGAGGAAGCGACTGACCTGATTTCTCATATCAGCCAGGGCCCCATTTCATAATTTTTTTTTCTCTTACCTAAGATATCCAGATTGTCCTGAGTCGATCTTCAAAAAAAATTAGGTCACATTATTGATCCTGAAATTTTCAAATCGCGAACAAAATCTCCTTTATCAGCAGATTCTTACTCTTTTTTTCAGAACAGAATATTCCTATTTAATCTTTTTTCCTTTCGTTAAAAAAACTTGAAGGTGTTACTTTCCAAAAGCCCCAAATGTAAACAACTTCCTGAATAAAGAGATCTTTCAGTCTGCAGATCAAAACCTTGATCCTGTTATTTTAGAAAAAGATCGAAACTAGGTTGTTGATTCTTTTTGACAAGGATTTTATTCAGCGCCATTCCTCACATACCGGTCAAAATTTAACACAAATAAATTCTGTAGCGTCCTTGTCAAACTTCTGAGAAGACTTAAGAGCCTTCCTTCATGTATCGATTAGAAAAAAAGAAAGTCTTCAAGATAGTGGAATTCTCAAAAATTGAAATTTGGAAAAGTCACCGAAACCTTATGAATATCACTTAATTGAACTAAAGCAAGTATTTTTAAAGCATTACTTTAATTTTAATCTATTTTTCATGATCATAAAATATATTTTTAAATTAATTATAAGCAAAATATTAAATAATATGTGCAACTGTAAAGGGTTCTTTTAAAAAAGGAAATAAGGTAAAAAATGACAAAATTTCTTATCCCTAAAATATAATCTTATCCCTAAATAATTTCTTATCCCTAAATTTGTATAAATGATAATCAGAAAATAAATGAACAAAAAGAGCTTTTTACGAAATCTAAGTTACTTAATAACTAAGATAAAATCATAATCTTTTATGACATTTTTTGTTCTCTAATTGACTGCATGTTATGTGACAGTGTCATATGGAAATCCGTTAACATGAAAGCGGGACGCATTATAAGCGCCGAAGAAGCATATGGAAGCCTTCATTAAATTATTTCGCATTGAAACAAAATCTGCAGAGCTTTTATTTCTCCTGATTCATAAAATGACTACAAAATCAATAATTGTTTTCACGTTCTTTAATTATTTTTTTAAAAAAAATAAATAAATGGGTGCAAGTATAAAGTTTGTGAAGCTTAATATTGTGACAGGTCGCTTAACGAGCATAATTCGAACCCGAATCTTACTCATAATGTGCACTCGTTAAGCGAAACTTTTTTTTTCTGTTCTAATCCATGTGAAATGCAACAATGCGATCCAATAAAAAAAACCCATCATAACCGATTTATAAAATTGTAATTTTGCATTTATAAAGCCAAAGCATGCTTTGACTTAATATTGCTTTCTTTTTACAAGAAAATGCTTTTGCTTTACAAGAAATGCTTTCTTTTTAAGAGAAAATTATTTCAAATTATTTTTCTTTGACTTTCCAAAATTTGGTGGAAGTGAGACATAGTATTACCAGTAAATGAATATGGCCGTACGTATTTATTGTCGTATTAAGGTGAATGCTTATCGAATGAATATCTTAAGCATTTAGCATCTCCCTTGTTTCAATGGAAAATTGTTACTCTGCCGCTTCTATTATTTCTTCCTGTCCTTAACGCAACTACAACCAGATCTCGTCCTTTACTTTTTGTTGTGATACAAAATGCAACTCCATAAATATTTCAGTCGATCTGACTATATTATTCCACTAGATCGTTGATCACCTTGTTATCCACCTTTAGTCCCAGAAACTTGACCGACAACAAAATATAGAGGATTAAATCACCACAGGCACTTGATCAAACCCACGGAGTCGCGGTCGACGACGCTATCCAAATAAAACGTCATTTTAAACAAGGAATCAACACTCACTTTTACCAGCCAATTCAGCATGTGACGTCAGGGTGTCTCTACGAAGCTCATTCTTCGAAATATCAGTCATTAAGAGCATAATTTTTTTAAACATTTTGTTTTGATTGTTATGCGAATCACTTAAGCACTGGATAATTGAAGTTTTGCTGTAAACCTGTACCATGACTATCATCCGCCCATAAACTAGAACTTAACAGAAAAATTTACTTCTCAAAAACATTGATAAAATCATTGTTAGGGATTATTATCATGGGTTTTAATACACAATTTTTTAGAATAGCATATTATTATTAAAAAATAAATATCAATTCATTATACATCAAAAAGACTAAAGTTCAATATTTTTTTTTATTTCTAATATATTTATATATTTCATACTATACAAATGAGCTGTACAAGAGGATAAAAAAGATTTAAAAGGCTTATTGAATAGATATTTACTTCAAAATTAACCAAATTAGAATTTCAAATTACGTTTTCCAAATTTTAAATTTCAATTTAAGTAGTAAAACTCTCATTTCTATAGTTTATTTGGTATTTATCTGCTGCTATGTTTTATTTGATATTTCTACTTTTTATATCACGTAGAAGGTATTTTTTAAATTAATAAAAAATATAAACTTCTAAATACCTTTTATGATATTTTGTTGTTGAATTTCTGAATTATCTAATATATTTTCTGGTTGTTGTTGAATTATCTAAAATATTTTCAGTTTTAAATTTGAAATTCAAAAATAAGACTTCCAATTGAATGACTAGAAAGAAAGAAAAAAAATTCTTGATTTCTGAATACTTTTTGGCTGAACTTCAAAAGAGAGAATCGTTTGCTTCTTCTTTCTCCAGTTGCCTTATTTCTCACGAAATGATGCAACATGCATGGGAAATAGAGACCTGTTGCAAACTAAAATGCAAAGCATAGTGGTCTAAAAAGTTTCATTTTTTGTGTGTGTGTGTGTGTGTGTGTGTGTTTTTTTTTTTTTTTTTTTTTTTTGGAAACAAGGTAGTTTAAGATTACTCGGATACTTATTACATCTAATCTATTCTGAAAATTTTATTTGGAACTTTTTTTAAACAAAATGTGAAAGCCAAAGGAATTGTTTGCTCAAATGCTGAAATTTTTCGAATCATTAACAAATGCTTATTTGTACTGCACGTTTTTGCTAATTTTTAAAGGTAAAAAATATGCGCATTAAAGTTGTAAAGGTAAAAAAACATGTGCACCAAATTCATCATGCGAGTGCGCCAAAGTTTTTAAGGTAAAAAACACGTGAGCCAAATTTTTAATGATAAAGAACATGAGCACCAAATTTCCTACAAATCGATTAAGGGTCTGGAATTGTATAAGGTTCACACAAAGAGATGAATTTTATGTGTATTAACCGTTAAATTATGAACTGTAAAGTGTATGAACCAGTTAAAATACACATATGCATCACCTGTCCTTAGTTCTATTTTTAGAAATGCGCGGCTGTGAGAGACGTTCATAGGTGATGAATATACGACACCCCCATCTGAAAAGGGTATTTAAATATAACTATATGAAACTCTATATAGCTGTCACGAAGAATTTCTAAGTGCAAATACCATTTTTCTAAATTACAAATGCCATTTTTCTTTGACTTCCTCACAGCCTCTATCGTTGTTTGAAGTGCATTTAGGAGGCATTATATTTCGTCAACAAAATCTTGAAGATTTTAATGCCTTTTGAAAGGAAATTTAAGGCCAACAAAAGAGTATGTAGTACTGAGACTACTGCTATCTCGTTATAGGGTGAGACGAGGAAGATGAGCGCATTTCCGGAATTCCTCGGCATTCTTTTACCTTGATTTCCTTCTTATTAACCCATTAACTGGTTTATAATCATTGAGTGGTTTATTTTTAGCTTACAGATATCAAAATTCAAAAAATCGATGCACGTACGGCATACGAGCAAACCTGTAAAGGGTTAAGGTCGTGATGGCCTAGTGGTGAGGTCTCGGATCGTGAATCGTAGGGTTTCGAGACCCGATTCCACCGAAGAACTGTCGTGTAAGGGGGTCTGTTGCACGTTAAGTACGTCAGGGCCGAAGGTCCTCCCGCTGGTGTGGTGTTGAGAAAGGGGTTCCAGCTCAGGTGTGGCCCTCGTCATCTGATCACGGTTTAAAATTACGAGGTCCGTCGCAAAATAGCCCTTGTGTCTTTATAAGGGACTTTGATACAACTAAACTAAACTTTCTTATTACAAATTTTTTCGTTCAGTTTTTTATAATTGTTATGAATGTTTTATTTTTTGTTTACAACTATCAAAATTCGATAAATCGATGCACGTAGGTACTATTTTATTGATACTCAAAAAATACTTAATACTCAAAATTACGTAAATGGCGGCCGGCTTGCTGGCACAGAGGTAGCGCGTCTTCCTCGTGTTCTGGAAGTCCCGGGTTCGAGTCCCGGTTCGGGCATGGTTGTTCTTCTGTGCGCTATCTGTGAGATGTGTGACCGTGCCCCCCTGTAAAAAGGGGTTGTGCAAGCGAATGTGGTGAGTGTGTAGCAAAGTCGTACTCTTGGCCCTAGTTGGCGCTACTCAAATACAAGAGACGCTTCATTCGGCTTAATCTGCTGCTGGGTTCAGCGGCGGGCTTGTCCATGACAAGTGCCACTTGACACAACAACAACAACAACGTATATGGCTAGTTCAAGTAGTAAAAAAAACGTAAAAAAAGGTGACAAAGATAATTTTATGTAATGTCATGAAATGTGATAGAGATTCTCTATCGTTATTAATATTAAAATATCATCAAAAATTCTTTAACAAATAAAAACGAAGTAATTTAAAGTAAAAAATGATTATTCTCTTGATAAAAAAATAGAGATTTATCTTTTTTTAAGAAATAATATCTTCCATTCGTTCATCAGAATTCAATTTTCAGTCCTCTTTCAGTAAATTCTAAAATATTTTATGGTGATTAAGAATCTTTGCTTACAATGTTATGAGTTATACTCAATTTTTTCGCTTTCAAATTCCGTGAATAATCCGAGTTTCACTTTATAGTTAAAATATAAACATCTCCTCTTTTCATTTTTCCTCTCACCCCTATTTTGATTAAATAAACATATCCCTATGAAAGTAAAAGCGGGTAGGATTTTCGTATCCGTTGGAAAGGGAAAATATGAACGCAGTAAACATAAAAGCAGGATAATCCTACACTGAATTAAAAGCATAAAACCGTCAGAAATTTTCTCTTTATTTTAATTCATTTAATTTGTTACGAACCTATTTTATTATTTCCATCATTATTTAATCTTACATGGACGATTTATATATATAAAAAAACATTACATTTACATTTACATAAATGTTCCAACTGCAGTTGTGTAAATTTATATAAATGCGCGAATCTATTCGTGGCTTTAATATCATGCGACTTCTGACGTAATAACCATGAAGCTTAATCACGAATAAATCTTTTTTGCAGTAAAATATTTTCTTAAAGACGTTTCGCTAACTATTACTTTCACGTGCAGAAAATCATTAAAGGAAACATTTGGAATATAAATGCTCGTTCTGAAAGACGCATCACACCCTTGCAAACGTGAATTGGGATTTATATTTTCATGAGGCAGACAGAGTGTCTACCGGGGGGAGGATCAGCAACGACAATGAGACTGTCCAATGAAAAAGAAATGAGGGAAAGAGCCATTCGTCGCTCCATTTATAGCCTTATCGTGATGCGGAATCTTCCGACTCAATCTGGAGGCTGAATATTAAATTTCTGTGCTGTTAATATTGCCCTCATTCCTGAAGTAGTTGGCATGCCTATCATGTTGATTTTGAGACCAACATGATTTGTTATGATGAAATACAGAGAGATTGGGTTTTTTTAGACGCATCTTACATTTCGTAACACTGCTTTAAGTTAAACATTCTGAAGGAAAAGGAAATCATCACCGATTTTATGGAGGTATAAATTAATTAATAAATTTTATTGTTTTTCATTCTTTGCTTTCATTCTTCATTTCATTTCATTCTTTCATTCATTGGGGAATTATTTACATTCATTTAAGTGCTATTTAACGGTTGGGGTTGTCAAATTATTCTTCCTAGATTTATTTATGTTATTTTTCTTTCTTTACTTTTCCTTACTTTTTAGTTTATTTCTCTGTTAGTTAAATTTAAATTTATTATTTATTTTATATTTGAAAGAATCTTAAATTTTTTTTCTCATTAAAGGTTATCGTGTAGCGTAGAAGTGCAAAACACTGGACCCCCCAACCATTTTTGTAATATTAATACTTCATAGAAAATCAATTCTAATAAATAGTTTTTTTATTAATAGATTGCAGAATATCTGTTGTTGCCCAATTTTCTTTCAATTCTTACTATTAGTTCACATTCTTCCTATATTTATATATCTTGTTCAAAATTTCAATCGTTAAAAAAATATTTTTTATTCTTCCACTCAAGTTCAAATACATTTTTTAAAGCTTGTATTGGATGACACTCGATGTTAATGCAGTTTTTTTCA
Source organism: Argiope argentata (assembly GCA_026289955.1). Taxonomy (NCBI): domain Eukaryota; kingdom Metazoa; phylum Arthropoda; class Arachnida; order Araneae; family Araneidae; genus Argiope; species Argiope argentata. The sequence continues at coordinate 2,745,996 of JAOUZG010016315.1, read as the reverse complement.
ATTTTAATTCATTAATTTGGCTACTTTTTTATTAATTTAAAACTAACTTTCACGCCAAAAATTTGCATGCGTCAAATGAGTAAAATTTCAGTTTTTTTTTCTCCTCACACTAAAGAGGTTAGGCTTAACATGTTTTCGACCGATTGTTTTAAACGATTCTGTTTATTTTCGTAATGTTTGATGCATTTAAAATTTAACATTGTCAATTAATCGATTTTTCGGATTCATTTTGAAATCCTTTCGAATTAAAATAAAACAGAATAAAGGAAATTAAAAATTTTGAATCTGCATAACGTTATCCGAACTGCCATAGAAAATGCACGTATTTGCGTTAACGTAACTGGCGTTAAAAATTCGCGCATGCGCAGTGTGTTTTGATTGTTGACAACTGTATTTTCAACAGATGCGGACTTGATTTTGATTAATTGGTTAGCTGTTTTGTTTTATTTCAAGTACATACTGTAAATAAATTGCTTTTAGGTTTGTTGAATGTTTTTGTAATTAAACTGTATTTAAGTTAGTTACATATTTTTCGTACATAACTAAAATAAAAAATTTTCTTTGTTGACCTAAGCAGCAATTTCATTTATATATATACATATCCCTTGTGTCCGATTAAAACTGGAAACTGAGCATTGTCATAATAAAACAGATACCGCTTTTTTCATTGACCAAACTTAAATTTTGACCCATAATCGTTATGGTAAAGAAACTAGGAATATTATCTTCATATTTGTAGGGTTTGACCAGCCGCCAAAAGTATGTCTGGTTCCTCTTCGTAAGTATAAGGGTGATCAACTGAAGAAATGAGTTGGCCCTTTCATATAAGGCATCAAACGAGCTTTAGCAAACCGAATTATTTGGAGATGGATCCATGATGATTTCCCACACACCATCTTTGACGGACCGATTCTCTGCCTGCCCTAGGTCATAAACGGTGTTTCCAAAAGGAGACCAAAAGCTGCCCTTCTAATACAATTCAGTGGCCAGAATGCTACAAATCTGTAATTTTGCTTCCCAGCACAGATCCGGTCCCCGTTTTACGATAAGCCCTCTTGCGTGCTGGGCGGGTGCCACGTCAGTGGTCTCAGAGATTGGTGACCATTTATCTACGAATTTGGAAACTTTGGGGAGAAAAAATGGATTTTGCTAGGAACTTCGACAATTTTAACGATCAAGTCTATGGAAACTGAGATGCGTCCTGATTGTCCTAGAAGATTCGGCCCGTAATCCTGGAGCTGTAAAAGTACAGAGCTTATCACAGAGGACAACGACAATGTAATAACCCCAGGCCTTTGCAGACTTTTGTTACTGGAGATTAGGCCCTGCTGGTTCTAAGCGCCCTGTCAATTAATAATTAACGAGTCTTCGAGAGGATAGCGAAGCAATGGCAGCGTGCCAGCGTTGTGCGGAGCTAAAGCAAGGACTAAACTGCTATGTGCCGAGTCCTGTTGTCTATTGTGGAAGCAGCTTCGTATAGTGTATGGAGTATCCAGTCGTGCAGTAGTATGAGTGAGGAGACAATGAGAATTTCAGCCGTTTGGAGAAACCATAGAGCAAAGCTCCGAGGATCCCTGCTCCTGCCGGATTCTGTCCTTCTGCTTTGTTGGCTATGGTCGATTTCTGTTTGTGGGTCCTTGCCTGATGTTTCTTCGTCCTGACTGCACAAGGTTTATCGTCTATGTATTCTTTGTCTTAGAGTTCTCGTGTCAAATAAACATAGTTTTTATTTTCTACTGACTACAAACTACAAACAATCATGGCAATCTATATTAATATATTTCCAATGAAAAGAGTTCAGAGGGTGAAGATTGAATCATCCTACCATTTCATGTTAGGAGAGATCTCACTAAAGACTCTATGCTTAACTGAGGAACGTTCATACGAGGCCACCATTGCTCACAATAAAGGGTCATGCCTATTTCAAGAAAGTCACATGATTCCTAAGAGAAAATGACAGATAGTTGTACCAATGTGACATATATTTGTAATTATTCTATCGCTGTCACGTGATCTCCTTGAGGTGGGCATGGTCTTCCATCGCGTGCAGTAAAGGCCTCTTGCGAACGTTGCTTTATGGAGAAATAATGTCCCTGCTGAATCTCTAATGCCTTTCCCATATTCTTTAGACTTTATTTCCTGCGAATACTTTAAAACACATATCTGTGTCCAGTGATAAAATTTCTAATCCCAATTTGACCATAAGATATTGTATGATATCTTTACGATGGTTTCTATAGTCGGAATGCCAGACAGTATCGTAATAATATTTCTGACCATTTTGCGATAATTGGTTTATCTTCAACAAAAAAATGTCATATCATAGTTGCAATCGAGGTTACTATAATGTTCGACTAGCTAATTACTTCTCAGAATCATAACGTGATTGCAGTTAATATCTGAAACCAGCTTAAACTCTTATTCATTTGCCTCTTGTTGGGATAATTTTACTATCATCCCATTTACCCTCACATCTGCTGTGAACTGTTCTTATGAGTAGCGCAGCTTTTTACGGCAAATCGCGTCTAGTAAAGCAGGCGATTTTTTAATGCTTTCGATGAAAAAGGAAAGATTTAAACTTACCTGAAATGCTTCTAATCAATTAATTCTACACATGATACTGCTCCAATATTAACTAATAGGTTTTGGCAACTCTAATTGCGTGGTTGAACGTAAAGGCCTCAAAGATCATGCTGTTTGGAACAATGAAATTGGAAATGCCAAATAGAGAGAATTACGAAACATGGAACATTCAAATGGAAGCTCTACTAACTAAAAATGATTTATGGATTTAAATAGAAGAAATTAAAATAAAACCGGATTCCATTTATAGAAATGCTCAGCCAATAGAAGAATGCAGTTAAGTGGATGGAAATGGACATGAAAGCGAAACACAAATTAGATTGTGCCTATCGCTAGCAGAAACAAATAAAAAATTGTGCAACAGGCTGGGACTCATGGATTTAATTAAAAGAAATTTACCAATTTAATTTTTTAACCCCTCCCCGAAAAGCAACAATTCTGAAATCCTTAATCCAGTATAAAATGCTGGACACAGAAAAAAATATCCTTCTCTGTGATGCTGGATAATAAAGCTAGTAAGATATCTGATATCATTTAAATAAATAAGCGCTTTGATATAATGGATAAATTATCTAAAATAAAAATAAAAATCGGCGAAGATTTATTGTCTATAATGTTGCTGTACAGTGCACCATAATTCCGAAATTTTTCAATCTGCAATCACGTGATGAGCTTCCACCATAGAGACCAGATCTATGGCTTCCACCGACATTTTTTTTTTTTTTTTTTGGAATAAAAATAATAGCAGAGAACGAATGCCAATATTGCGCCGGTCTGTCTGCTGATTCTGGTAATGTTGCAGCGTGTCATAGATTTTTGTTCCTCCAGATGGCGCTGTTGAGCATCATCTGATATTCAACTTAGCTTCTAGTGCTGAATGCGACATAATGGACAGATATGGAATGCACGGATTTAAGCCTAACCCAAAGCAAAATTACTCTAAATAATTTCAAGTAACGATAAATAACTGAAAAGGCTAATTATAAACTCATAATCCACTTTACCACATCTTCAACATCTGGTAAATCAGTCAAGAAAGGCATGAAATAGAATAAACTTATTTTGCAGGGTAAGAATTTTTTGATATATATTTTTTAATTATGTGTAAACTGTAAAAGATATAAGGAAAAAGAGGAGCATTGCCTCAAATTAGTGTCATAAAGTTGGACAACATGATTAAAACTTTCGAAGAAATGGAAGTTCTCCAACTTTTTAACTTATCGAAACAAAAGAAATTTTGAGAAAATATAATTTATTGATCGAGAATCTGATAACGGATACTAATAAATTAAAAAGTGATTTAAAAGGCTCAGAAGAGTATGATATTTAAATTTTAACTGCTAAAATACAATTGAAAAATAAATTAAAGCAATTTACTGAAAAAAAAAACTGTTTAAGGATTATGAGCCTTAATGTACATATGTATAAGCCTTGTGTGTATATAAGGTATGTGAAAATTCAGTTTCGGTTTTAGATGGTCAAAGTTGGGAATTCCGCGTTTTTCTGGTGATTCCAATTACATGGAATTTCTTAATTGTTTTAATAGTGCAATAGAATCAAACGATTCTCTTTCTACAGTAGAAAATTGAAGAAAAATTTAGGTTCCTGTTTTGAACTTATACAATATCGTTACGGACGAGCAGATTTTATTAGAAATTTTTACATGTCTAAATTACTGAACATGGAGATGGTGAAGAGTTCATTTATTGTTAGAGGTTTGCAAAAATTGTACTTTATGATTTATTTACATAAATCGTGCATATATTTTCACATAAATTTAAAATCTTTTGATGTTATGATGTTTATATATCCATTTATTCAACCCTTTATTAATCATTATTACAAGATTATATATATTTTTTATCATTATAATTATTTTTAATATCAATTTGCTAAGATTTGATTTTGGATTTTCACCAAAAAACAAAATAAGGATGCTGATTGTGACATTTGGGAAATGATGTCTATTTTGAAGAACGAGGTTGAATCGATGGAAATATCGGAATCTTATATGATCCTTTATCTGCAATCATTTTCTCTCAATTATCAAGCGTTCAACAAAAGTATTCAAAACCTAAAATTTTGCTAACTTCCGCGGCATTACATACACAGGTTAAAGGTAGCTGTGTATTTATGATTCAGTTAATTGCAACGTTTTGATATAGTACAGGATATTGATACATTTACTGATGAAGGGAGATAGATCCTGGAATTGTTTTAAAGTCATACTAGTCGAATCTGCAAATCAGGCGTTGTTTGTAAACGATGCTCTTCTAAATTTCACCATGAGTCAGTTAGTTGAAAAAATAATAAAATCATAAACGCTTCTGACCTGTGAACGGAACGCGGAAGTAATTCGAATAATTCTCTCTTGCTATGAAATAAAAATGTTGAGCTTGTTTTAGAATCGCATGTTCATATATTAACGCGAAAAGTGACGCCCTTTTAAAAGCGTGTTCAGATATAGAAATAAGTTTCGGCAAAAACCTTTTTGGATATTGCGTCTTGTGGACCTTTTGCGTCTGTCATCAAAAAGATTGGAAGAACTTGCGGTTTATTCTTTTAGTCGAGTTGTACTTCATACGAAATGTTTTATATGTTATATAGCATGTTTGGAATTGCAGAATATACATGACAGTTCCAAGATATATAATCTCTAAGCACTCGTTATAAAAATAATACCCAATTTGTCCTTGAATATTCCAGATGGATCAATTTTGAATGTATCAAGCATGTAAAGAAAAAAATATGTATACAACTTACTAACGCATTCGAAAGAGTTTCTTCATTCGATACTCTTGTATGAAATGACTCATTCTGGAATGTGATTTAGAATGAAAAAATAAATATGAGAGAAAATATTCTGGCTGATTAATTCGTGTTTTGGGTGGTTATTAGGTGAAGATGGAAAGTGGAATCTTAGATGTTAGAATGCTTCCTTGTTACTGGATTTGCCTTCTATTTTATTTAACTTTTTAAGTTTTAGGAAATATGAAATTTCGCCTGTGAAACACAAGGCCTTTCTAAAAGTGATAATCAGTTTACAAGGGATTTGAAATTGAATTAAAATTTAATGGAGAACAATATATGTGTGTTAATTAATGTGGAAGGATATCATGGGACTTCCTGATGAACTGGATTCTAATTATGAGGTCGCGAAAAGATGTTGTAGTTCATGAAGCTATAAATAAAATTCCCTAAATTTCTGACCGCTATAAAGAAATCGTTGCAGATCAGTAGGAATGTAATATTGCGGGGAAAACTTTTAATGAGACAACAAATTCGAGATATCATATGCATTCATAGCTGTAATTTGTTATGATAAAGTTACTTTTTATGTTCCAACTGTTAATTATTGTAGTAATAAGGCACACGAAAATAATTTTTTTAATTATTTGCTTCAAACTGGATTTAATCTGAATGTAAATTTATTGGATGTAATTTTTAAAATTTCGGAGAAACAAGTTGCTTTTTTGCGAATGTTTAGAAAAAGCATTATCTTACAATTAAATTCGCAAAGGAAAATGAAAAGTTAAGAATTTTTGTGGTTTCCAGACGATGCAGGTTTTGTTTGGTAAATATCGTAATCTAAATTTGTTAAGAGATATTTAGCAGACGATTCCTTTTCAGACATTTTATAACCGCTACTATTTTATTTCAATTAATATATTATTAAAAGGTAAAAGCAAACTATTTATTCTTTGATAAACATTTTTATTAATATTATTTCGTTTATTTTTTTGTATTATAGTTGATCAGTTGTAAATCTTTCTGGAATCTGCTTGTAATATATGCTGTTTAGTGGAAAGAATAAACAAGTCGATGGAATTCTAAAATTTTTGGTGTATTATTTTGGTTTAAGAATTTCAGACGCTCTGCTTAAGTAATCGGGAAGTTTTCTAGAAAGCATGCAAAAAATGTTATTAAAACATTGCATGTTAATCGCCTACTCTTTGGATTGACTACATCTCTCTTTGCTTTGGATTTTGTTTTGAAATTTTATATACGAATGATTATCCAGAATATATGTTGTAGAATGTTAAATTCTCTGAACGTCGACGACTTGTATTATGGGGGTAAAACTGCTCAAGATGCATATCATTTAATTTCATCTGTAAAAATACTTCGCTCCGTCCACCGGATTTCATTAAAGGAAATCAAGAACTACTCTTTAATGTTGAATAAACCTTGGCATGAAAATGGATTTAAAAAATCGGGCATGGACAGGGATTATACTTGGATTTAATTAGAACCCGACTGAGGATAAAATTTAATTTAATTTGAGGGACGTTAGGTATTTCTTGGAATCTGGAATCATCAATAGAATTATGAAACGACTTGTACTGAGAATAATAGCTCAGATTTTTGAGCTTTGAGGCTCTATCACTCCCTTTGTAAGCAATATCAAAGTTCTCATGCTAGAATTGTGGGGAAATTGTCTTAAATGAGGCGAATAGTTACTGCATGATTTAGAAGAAATATGGAGAACGGGGTATTCAGAGCTTTCTGGTTTCGATAATTTACAGATTGAGCATAAACTGTTTTCAAATGCAGGAAGGACTGAGATAGCATTTCATGTCTTCTGTGAAGTCATTTCAAAGGTATATGGAGTATTGATATGTCACAGAAAAGGGAAAAATGAAAGTAAGCTTTAATATTTCTATAATTAAGGTTTCTTCTTTGAAAGACTTAACCTTAGGAAGATTAGGACTGATGGCTACACTCATCACTACTTGTTTAGGAAAAAAATTGCAAAAACTTAATCCATCTTTGATTATAAAAAATTATTTATGGTGTGATTCTAAATTGTCACTAGGACGATTCATTGGGAATTAATTCTTAATGAGTACTGACTCATTTTCTTTAGGTTTTTGTTAAGTTTAATTTTCGTTGAGATTTATGTTCCTTATTATATTCTATCAATACAAAAATGTTTAAAGGATAAATAGTGAATTAAGAAAGTGATGGAATTGTATCAATAATCCTGAAGTTAAAAGCATAATTTCTTACAAAGGTATTGTTTGGAAATTTATTGCTGAAATGATCCTTTTGTGAGAAGAGTTTTGAGAGAAATAAATATGTACGATTAAAAATTATTTAAAGAAAACTATTGGAAAATTACCTCTTTCTCATGAGAAACTGGAAATTGTATGTTCGTAATTTAAGCCATGACAAAGTCTAGGCTTATGCATTCATACAACGAACGTTAGTAACACCTTCCACGCACTTTTAGTTGGTAAAATATTGATGCCTGTTATTATACCTAAATTTGATAATTTAAATTTAAACGAGAATTTATTGATGAAAAGAATTAAAAACCAGGAAACTCTTTAAAATCACGTTTGGAACAGGCGGAGGAAGGAATATTTACTTAATTTACGGTCAGTTTATATCTCTTCACAAGGTAAAGTTTCATTATTTAAGGCGGATAACATTGTTTTAATTGATGATGAAAAATATCCCAGAAACTTGTGGATGATAGACTTAATTTTGGAGGAGATGGAAATGTTCGTTTCTCTCTCCTTAAAACTTTTAAAGCGCAATCAGTAAATAATCTGGAAATAAATCCATAATTATATAAATTTAATTCAAATGCAGAATGTTACCTTTTTTCTATGATTGTATTCGATAATTTTTTATGATATTGTAATTTGTTTGGTTAAATTAGATTGTGTTGATTTATGTTGATTGATGATTGGTATAATATTCTTTGTTTTTCTTCTTGTTAAATTTTAAATAAAGTTTAGGATAAGTGAAATCATGTGAGTTCTGATGTGTTGTAATATAGATTTCTGTTCCTCCTAACGATTCTGTTGTTAGATGTCAACTTGTCTGGTGTGGCAGGCAGGACAGACAAGAAGGGACAGAGATAGAAGGCGCAGGAGTAGCATATCCCATAGAAAAATTGCTGTCAATAATTTCAAAAAACTTAGTAACTAATTGAAAAAGCAAATAATAAACTTATAATTTACTGAAATACATATGCAACACAGCGACGAATCACCACAAAAACAGGAATACGGCAAGGAACAGAAAAAAAAAAGGAATATTTCTTTAGAAATATCAGCAAAATAGAACTTAAGAAAAAGGATAATACCTGCAAAATTTAATACGTCAAATGTAAGCAATGGGGTTGTCATTCATTTGTGATCTGTAACTCATTATTATCTCATTAGTGTTCTGTAACTCATATGTTTACTCATTTTCACAACAACAACAACAAAAAACATTTAATGACAACAAAAATAACAATTTAACCGATGCACTACCTGTGCTTAATAAAGAAGAGTGATAGCTGATGTCTTAGAAGCGATGAATTCAAATTAATCTTCCTTAGGGTCGCAGACGATACTATAGTGAATTTTACCAAAAATGGAACAACTGATGTGAAAGGTTGTTCAAAAGCAGTTATCGAATAAAACGCGAACAGGTATGTTTGAAACAAGTAATACTTTGATTACTCGAATTGAGAAATGATTTGCATTCTGTGGAAAAACTGTACAATCGGGGATTATAATATTTAAATGTGGTTGCGCAACTCTAATTAATTACAATAAAAACAAAAAAGGTAAGATAACCTTTATATTTACGTGGTAATGACAGAGATTTCAATAAAATTGCTAGACATGTAAATGAGTAGCTGGATACTTCAAAGAATAAATGTGCCCATCTTGAGTAATGGCATTGCCAATTGAGTCATCTAAATATTGGAGATCGATTAAAATGTAATCGATTAAATGAGGATAATGTTATATACTTAAATGAATAAAAATCACTTATTAATTTTGGTTTTCAATTATGAGCACTTAATAAATTAACAAATGTATCGATCTCTAAAACATCTAATCATGCTATTAATTTATTTGTAGTTCTCTATTATAATCTTAACGATTCTATAACATAACCCTAAATAGGCAAGTCTCCTTATTTCATGGCTTTTTATAGATGAATATTCGCGATATTATATTGTTTAATTTTTAAAATTTGAAAGCGAGGTGTTATCTGTGTTTTAATAAATAAAAAATCTATGGAAAATATAAAAAAAAATGTTGAAATTTTGATAAGTGATTTTGGAGATGAATTATGAACAGCGAGTTTTTTTATAGATGTTGAGTGTTCAAAATAATCAGGTATGGTAAAAAAAAACGTAATGTTAAAACAAATCGTGTTAAATGGTATACTGCTTTTAATCGCTTTAATATGTAGGGCAGAAACCAAAAACTATTTCTTCAAAAATCCCATATGAGTTATTTAATAACATGGTTAATAACATTACTTATTTTAAGACTTTTGAATTGAAAAACATTATATACATCACTCAAAATTTAGCATTAGTAAAAAAATTTCTGCTAGATCAAAGGAAGACATATTTGTATAAGTTATTTCATATAACTCGAGTTTTCCGTATTTATAGTTCTGACGAAAGTTGATTTATTATTCCAAAAAGTGTTAAATTCTTCTGAATTTGATGATAAATCATTTATTGATGTATTCGAGTTTTTTTAATTCGAAGCATTCATTCAGAGTCGTTTCAAACAAAATGATTCATACTGAAATTTAAACTCAAAATATGATCGAGAGGAAAAATAAGCTTTCATTTATTTGAAACGAAAGACAACATTTCCCCATCCCCCTTATTGGGAGAAAGAACACCCTTCTTAAGTGTTGTATGATTTATAATTACCGGAAGTCTTTATAATTACCGGAAGTCTAAGGTTCTGATTCAGCTGAATTTCTTAGTGTCTGAAATGTCACAATTACAATTAAGACTGCTCTTTTTCAGTGAAGAATCTCGGTCAAGTGTACGAGATGAGAAATATTTTTTTAAATGAGACTTTTGAACTAGTAGAAAGGTCAATTAAAAATATTACATAAGAAGTGAATTCATTTTAACTAATATAGTTCGGAAGGTTCCCTTCTAAAGACAACCTGAATATGTTGCTAGAAAAATTTATAAAAAAATCTGGCGTTGAATCGAAACATTTGCATCAGTTTCAAGGCAAGGATGAATCGGAGTTATGACAATACTTTCTAGTGTAATTAGATGGTGAAATTCTTTAGTTCGGTTCAGCAGTTTATTTAGGCGGAGTATTAAAAGAGAGAAATTTATATGGATTGCCTTGTCTATTTCAAGATTAGAACAAATAATAAAAAACGCTAAATCCAAGACTATCTTTCCTTAAAATAAGCGTCGAAAATGTTAATGTTCTTTAAATGATAGTGATATTTTTCTTCTTTGAAGAAATAACTTAACAGTTGAATAAGTTGAAACTTAAAAATAGAATAAGGTATAAACTCTACTTTTAAGTTGAACCAAATTTTTAATAATTAGGTAACGAAAATAATAATTAAAATAATTGTAGATCCACGTGTTTATTACGTTTAAAATAAAAAAGAATTGCAATTATGATATATGTTGATGATATATTGTTTATTTCTCTGGATCTTAATAGAAAAATTTAAAATCTTTTTGGACAAAGAATTGGACAAAATACTTAGATTTAGTAAATACTTTTACACAGTTTTAAAAAAGAAAAAAACAGTGGCACTTGAATGATGGTTTTTCTTGAAATTTATCAGCACCATCATAATCAAAAATAAAGATACAAAATTTTGCTAAGACACTTAATCTTCTAATATTGAAACACAATTTCCAAATTCCATATCCTATGATGCTGAAAAAGAATTAAGATTTTGAATGTTTTCAATAAATAATCTGAACTCTTCACCGGGGGTGTAGCTCAGTGGTAGAGCGTTCGCTTTGCATGTGAAAGGCCCGGGGTTCGATCCCCCGCACCTCCAGATTGGATCGTTTCCTTTTTACTTTTGCATTTCCCTATGAATTTTTATTTTAAATAGAGAACTGAATTTCTTTTATCGTAAACTAATAATGCTTTTTTAAGAGATTGTTTTATTTATTATGAAAGACAAATTTTTTAAAATCTCTTAAAAATTAAATGCACAAATGGTAGCTGAAAAAGTAATCATTATCATAAAGAATACTGTATTTCTCTTTATAAATTCTGTAAATAATTGGAATTCCATATATATATGCATTTTATTATCATAAGTAATTTATTTTCTTTTTTTTAACGATTTTTTATTCTTCTAGTTGATCGCCGCTCCTGAGAACCAGCGTCAAAGTAAAAAATACTCTTGGATTTATTCTGTTGCGTAGCTAACAGAACAGTTGGCCAAGACAATCCTACCTGAGGCTCAAAAATTGGAAACATAAATAAGATTTATTCTTTTTCTTAGTTCTAAGTCTTCAGAATTTAATAAAATGGTTTGAACCAAATTTGGAAAAATTAATACATATAACTTTTTACAGCCAGATATTGGATTCTGGTTAGATTAAACTATTTAATTTTTTGATTCAAATTTATTTTCATACCATTATTAAAATAAGAGGGAAGTTGTTTGACATTTGAAACCATTTTCATATTGTGAATTTCAAGCAGTGTTATATCTAAAAATATTTGGAAGAAAGAGGGAGTGGTATAAAAGGACACACACCTTGATTTATCACATTTCAAAATTTCAATAAACAAACATACATTTCTAATTAAATGCATCGAAATGCCATTTAGTATTGATTTTCATCCGTAGATGGCGACATGAATCATTACTTGACGGATTTTTTTTTTTAAATCGCTGCGTTTATGTAGAATTTTAAAACACTAGAAATATTATTAAACATTTTGATGATTGCTAATTTTCTTCATGTGTTCTCATTATTTTTAATAAATGAAAGTATTTAACGTCCAAACTCAGTTTTTGATGACTCCTTAGAATATTATTTGATTATAATTTGACTTAAACAACATTAAATATGACTCCTGGAAATATTGACATTGTCTTGGATAATTTTCAGTTTGTATTATATTTTATTCAATATATTCATTTAAAGAAGTATACGAAGTTTTAGTAAAAGTTACATAATGTTATTTTCAAAATAAACTGAGAACTGAACATAACTACTTTCATTACTTTTAAAACAGTTTCGTATTATTTTTTATCATAGATGTTTTAATTTCATTTGTTTTGACTGTAAGAGCGCTTCAATATATTTAAATAAAATCATAGATATATTGAAATTTTATAAAAGTTCTTGAAAGTATTTATAGAACTAAAATTAGTTTTTATACATGTGTGATAGCAGTGCTAGTACCTCCCATGTGGTCTAGTGGTTAGGATTCCTGGCTTTCACCCAGGCGGCCCGGGTTCGATTCCCGGCATGGGAAGATCAGGTTCCATGGTGTAATGGTTAGCACTCTGGACTCTGAATCCAGCGATCCGAGTTCAAATCTCGGTGGAACCTGTTTTTTCAATTTTCCTCAAAGGTAGCTTAATTAATTTACCTCTAGATTTGAAATATTATTATTATTTATTTTTACCATATTATTTTTTATAAAATTAATGCTTTTTTCTTCCACAATTTACGAAAACAAAAACTGTAGTATTAACAATCTTTTGCCCCTTGAATTCCAAAACAGATCATATTTTAACAATAAATACGTTAAGTTTTGGAGTTGCTTAAAATAATGTTGTTTAGTATCACAAGTTATTTTTTTTAATTTTTTTCTCTTGAAATAGATAGTAAATTTAATGTAATTAATGATGATGATGATGAATAATATGAAATTTGGGAAGAAAAGTGTAAAATATGGAAGAAGCTGTCAAGTAACAGATTTAAAAAAAAAAAAGAAAGGTAGCAGTTTTTGATAATAAATCGTTTTCTGAGTTAACAAGCAAGGAGAGAAATTGTTTTGCCATTATTTAATAATAATAATTGTACAAAGAAAAAAAATACTAAGTGAAGAATAATAGTAAATCTTATTTACTTGCATTTTAACAAATTTCTCTTTAATTTTTTGGATTTTATTTTTTGAATTTGTATTACTCGCAATGTCATTTAAAATGTATTTATTAAAACATTAAAAAAACAATGAGCAGGTAATAAAAATATTCTTCGAGATCTTTTTCTTGATTTACAATCATATTCTAAACTTTTTGTAGTTAAATCAATATGTAGTCATTTTTTTAAAAATCTTAAGGACTATTTGAAAAGAATTATTCTTATGGATAGAAATCTTTGTTATAAACGCTGCATTCTTTTTAATGAATAATGAATTCGAAATTCGTATGATAAAGTGATTTCGTTTGTATTATATTGGCTCAGAATAACAAAAGTTCAATTGAAGTTCTGTAGTTTATACCTTTTTTTCATGGTAATTTTTATAGTTTGGATACTCTTTAAATTGTAACGAAAAAAAGAAGATTAAAACGAAATTTTCTATGCATATTTCAATGTCCCAGTCAGAACACCGTTTCTTGAACGGCCAAGCACCGCGTACTCGGGCAAGTTAAATTTTATTTTCATTTATTTTAATTGTCTCATTGAATTAGTAGCCTTAATTCTGTAAACGATCAAAAAGTTTTGACTCGCATTTATTGCTTTAAAAAACATCACATTTCCTATTTATTTCATTTCATATAATCACGTACTTAAAATTATATTTTTCTAGATTTTATTCTCCGTAGTCATTAACTTATTTCTTTTAATCAGAGCTTTTAATGCAATGTAGAGTAAATGCAATGGCAACGTGTAATTAAAAGCTGATTTTTTTTAGATGCTCGTGCAAATAATAAAATTTTTATTTTTCGCCTGCAGATTTTTGTTGACGCCAAAAACTTATCCCAAAAACATGTTCTGAGATGATAAAAAAAGATTGAAATGCTTGATATGACAATCCGTTGAAACCATATGTGTTTTATTTGACACGTAGTTATTGAAGGGAAGTTATGTATTCACTAAATTAGAGATTTTTGGTAAAATAAATCAATTCTTTTCTTTTCTTTTTTTTCTCTTAATAAAGATGGTGTTAATTATTACACAAAAAAATGCATTTTTTCAGCACTCTAAAATTTTTAAAAAATCGTTTTTAAATTTACCATTTTCATTTTCATACTTTTTTTCATTATTTCTAATGACTTTTTGTCATATGTATGCTTTCAATTACTTAGTTGTAGTATTTATATACATGGACGTTGTGACAGTATTAAATATATTTTTGATGCACATTATAATTATTATAATTAGGGGAAATTTTAAAATTCAAGAATTTAATTAAATCTAAAGCATATTTGTGTTGTCATGGTTTGAACATTTGAATCTTCTCCAAATTATTTTTCTCTAAGAAATACAAATGTTGCTTATCTTTTAACCATTGTTATGGACGGAAATAAGAACTGCAGAATGTTTGGAATCCATCCGATTCCTTGAGTATTTTCTGTAGTTACGATAATTTAAATGCGATACTCCATGGCACAGAATATATTGTTACGAGCGAGCGAAACGCACTCCAAAGGTGAAAACGCTAGCCGCGCGTCACGGGATACTCCGCGCCAGCCGGGTTGACTTGGCGAGAAGAATGTTCTGGTAACCCCGAGAGAAGTCTGGCTGCGCCGAGGTTTTTCTCCCTTACCGCGGAAGCCTCTCGGAACTTCCGCCGTAGCACGGCCACGCTTTCGCCCGACTATATAAGAGGTGGGTTGCCTCTTCCTGGCAGTCGATCGCTCAAAGTGGATCTCGCTCTTTGAGAAGAGAGGCGTTTCGCTTACTTGTAGCTTTTCGCTTGAGCTGTGTTTGCGTTTGCTGTTAACGCTGTGTCATTGAGCTCGCTGTGATTGACTGTTGCTGTGCTATACTATAGCTGTTCTGCAAACCGTGTTTATTGTGCGTAAGACTTGCATTTACGCTGTAAGTGACTGATTATTGCTGGACTGTGTTTTCTGAAGTTTTACTTTCCCAAGTCATCCTGTATATACCTGTAAATAGCTGTAAATAAATTTGTTTGTGCTGTCCTCACATAAAGTCCATTCAATCCGAACCCGCTACGCTAAAAACGTAACAACTGGTGTCAGAAGTGGGATTGAATGGTGAAAACTAGAGCGATGGAGGAAGCAGATAAAATAAAATTTGAACAGCTTTTTGCTTTCATTAAAGAAATGAAAGAAGGGCAAGAGAAGATGGAGAAGAAGATAGAACAAGGGCAAGAGAAG
>JAOUZG010016315.1:2716853-2730338 GCA_026289955.1 Argiope argentata | reverse complement strand
AGAGAAGATGGAGAAGAAGATAGAACAAGGGCAAGAGAAGATGGAGAGGAAGATGGAACAAGGGCAAGAGAAGATGGAGAAGATAGAACAAGGCCAAGCTAATATTGTTGAAGCAATCAACACCAAAGTGGATGCTTTGGCCGAAAAGGTTCAAGAGAACGATACGAAGATTCGAAGTATTCAACAGAGTTGTGAGCAGAATGTTGAAAAACTCCGTAGTTTTGAAGAGAAGTTTGAAAAAGTGGACGAAAGATTCAACGCATTTGAGGAAAAATTTAAGAGAATGGAAAGTGTACAGGTAAAAGCTGAAAACCAATCCCCGAATGTTCGAGAGCCTGAACTAGCTCCACCTGTGCCTATTATTCCCAAGGCAAGCATTAAAGTGTCCACTTACGACGGAAAAACATCATGGCAAGTCTACAAGACTCAATTTTCCATCGTCGCAGAAGCCAATGGTTGGGATCCAGTCACGAAGGCTCGTCAACTGGCTGCATCACTACGGGCTGAAGCTGCTGATATTTTGAGAACTGTTCCCGAAGATCAACATCTGAACTTTGATGCTCTTTCAAACGCTCTGGAGTTGCGCTTCGGAGAAAAGTGCCTCAAGGACTATAGCCGTCTTCAGTTAAAGACCCGGCAACAAAGATCGAATGAAAGCCTGCAAGAGCTTGCAGCAGATGTAGAGAGGCTCTCCCATCTTGCCTTCTCCGACTGTCCTGCCGAGGTACGGGAAACACTGGCCCTGCAGTATTTCATCGACGGTGTGAGGGATCCAGAGATACAAAAGTCCCTGCGAATGGCTGAATTGAAGGACTTGAAATCAGCTTTGGTTTACTCAATGAAATTTGAAGCAGCTCAGCAAGCTTCACGGAGGGATCGCCACTCAGTAAGAGGTGCTACAGTTCAAGATGCATCAGACTCTTCGATGCAAAATCTAGCTGAAGTGGTAAAAACAATTTGCCAGGTTATCCGGAAAGGAGATGAGAGGCCCAACAAACATGGCCAGAGAACTGTGAAATGCTGGAAATGCGGCGACGAGGGCCATGTCCAAAGGAATTGTCCAGCCCGCTTAAATAAACGGGCTAAAGACTCTTCTCAAAACAACCAGGAAAACTAGAATTTGGCGGTCTCGCGGGGCGGAGGTTGCCAGATGAAGAAAAGCCCCATTTTGGAGTTTTACAGATATCTTCCAGAAGTGGCGGTGAAAATGGATTATTCGTCGAAGCCTTCATCAACGGAGCTCCCTGCCGAATGATCGTTGACACAGGAGCCAACGTAACTATCATGCGAAGAGATGTTGCAGAGCAACTCGGAAGGAAAATTCTCTGGACACCGCCCTGCGTCACCCTCCAAACAGTCACTGGTGACAAAATCCCGATTATTGGAAAAATGAATATTGTGATAAGATTTGGAAATGCTACTTATGACCATGCTGTTTATGTAGCGGAGATTACAGATAATTTTATACTTGGACTGGACTTTCTTAAGAAATATGATTTTGTGATTGACTTTAAAAATAACTCCCTGCACTCCACATCGGAAGACGTAACTCTTTTCCATTTAGGTTCTGGAGGAGTAAATCCATGCCATCAGATTGTGGCTTCAACAGACTTTGTCATCCCAGCTAGAAGAGAAATAATTTTAGAGGGATCTACTGGCGAAACGGAGAATTTCCGGTATGGTGTTGTTGAATTCTCCAGCGACGGGAGTCTTCCAAGTGGAACGATGGTGGCCTCCAGTCTTGTAGATCTCTCGAAAAAGAATGTACCCGTCAGGGTTATCAATGTTAGTAATAAATCAAAATTAATTAAGAAGGGTGACGTTCTAGCCAAATGCTCTCCAGTTACCTGTATCGAGAAGAATTCCCACTTAACATCAAAGAAGTCTTCCGACTTTTTGAGCCTGGAATTACTTAAAGACACTGAATTGGAGGAAGAGCAAAGAGTTGCTGCAGGAAGAGTTATTGATGAATTTAAAGACTTGTTCTCCCAAACATCTGATGATGTTGGCAGAACAAAGTTAACGCAACACCGAATCAATACTGGAAATCATCCTCCTATACGACAGAACGCCAGAAGATTGCCATTTGCCAAAGTGGAAGAGGTGAAAGATTTGTTAAATGAGATGCAAGAAAAGGACGTCATTGAACCTTCGTCTAGTCCTTGGGCCTCTCCCATCGTTTTGGTCCGTAAGAAAGATGGTTCTACAAGATTTTGTGTAGATTACCGGTGACTGAATGACATCACGAAGAAAGATTCGTACCCTCTTCCCCGAATCGATGACACACTAGATACACTCTCCGGGAACGAGTGGTTCTCCACTCTCGATCTGAAGAGTGGATACTGGCAAGTGGAGATCCATCCTGACGATCGTGAGAAAACAGCGTTCACAACTGGAGGACATGGACTGTGGCAATTTAAGGTCATGCCTTTTGGCCTTTGTAATGCGCCAACAAATTTTGAACGCCTAATGGAGACAGTTTTAAAAGGACTTACTCCAGAAGCTTGCCTCGTTTATCTTGATGACATCATCATAGTCGGACGGAATTTTGAAGAGCATCTTTGTAATCTAAGAAAGGTTCTAGATAAATTAAAAGATGCCAACTTGAAGTTGAATCCATCTAAATGTCGTTTGTTCCGTCATGAGGTAAGCTACCTTGGACATATAATTTCTGCAGTGGGCGTCCAAACAGACCCGGAAAAAGTGTCAGCAGTTAGAGACTGGCGCCGCCCTGAAAATGTGCATGAACTTAGAAGCTTCCTGGGCCTCTGCACATATTACAGGAGATTTGTTAAGGGGTTTTCTTTTATCGCTAGACCACTACACAGGTTAACTGAAAACAAACAAAAATTCTTGTGGTCGGATGAATGTGAAAAGGCATTTAACGACTTGAAAGAAGCCTTGACATCGGCTCCCATCCTGTCCTATCCTGATCCTGAAAAACAATTCATCCTGGATACAGATGCAAGTAATGAGAGCGTTGGAGCAGTATTGTCTCAGGAAATCGACGGCCACGAACGTGTCATCGCATATTGGAGCAAGTGTCTTTCGAAACCAGAACGAAATTATTGTGTCACCAGGAAAGAATTGCTCGCTATAGTGAAGGCCGTGGAGAATTTTCATAGTTACCTTTATGGAAGAAAATTTCTGCTCCGAACGGACCATGCATCTCTAACTTGGCTTTTAAATTTCAAGAATCCGGAGGGTCAGATAGCCAGATGGATACAGAAACTTCAAGAATACGACTTTGAAATTAAACATCGAAAAGGGTCGTTGCATGGAAATGCAGATGCTTTATCAAGAAAGCCCTGCTCCGAGGGTTGTCGCTATTGCTCCTCTGCTGAAAAGAAATATGGGCTTGTTACACCAACTGTGCGCCAAATCGCAGGAGCCATTCCACCTCAATCTGATCCCTGGAGTGATGAAGAGGTTCGCAAAGAACAAATAAATGATCCTGACATTAAACCGATTATGGAATTTATGGAATCAAACAATCCAAGACCTGACTGGCAGGACATTTCAAGTCTCAGTACTGGAACTAAACGTTATTGGGCTCTCTGGAATTCACTCGAAATTAGAAATGGCATCTTGTATAGAAAATGGGAGCCCGAAGATGGGAAGTCAGTTAAGTGGCAACTTGTACTTCCCCGATCAAGGATAAACCAAGTTCTGAAGGAGTTACACAGCAGTCCTGCAGGTGGCCATTTCGGAGTCATGAAGACAATTCATAAAGTCCGGGAGCGTTTCTATTGGAACAACTTGAAAGATGATGTTCAAGAATGGTGCAGAACATGTGACGACTGTAACGCCCGTAAAGGACCTAAAACACGCAATCGTGGTAAGTTACAGCGGTATAATGTAGGTGCACCATTTGAGAGAATCGCCTTCGACATCTTGGGACCTCTTCCTCGGACGGACAATGGAAATAGAAACATTCTAGTCGTCATGGATTATTTCACGAAGTGGCCAGAGGCTTATCCAATTCCTGATCAAGAGGCGACTACTGTAGCAGAAGTCTTACTTCAGAACTGGATTTCCAGATTTGGAACACCTCTTCAGCTTCACTCCGATCAAGGGAGGAATTTTACTTCTGCTGTATGTCAAGGACTCTGCAAACTCCTCCGAATCGACAAAACTCAGACAACACCTCTTCATCCCCAATCAGACGGCATGGTAGAGAGGTTCAATCGTACTATTCTAAATAACCTCTCTCTTTTCGTTTCGAAAAACCAACAAGATTGGGACCAGAAACTACCATTGTTCCTGCTTGCTTATAGAAGCGCGGTTCACGAAACAACTGGCTTCACACCATCCAAGATGCTCTTTGGACGGGAACTCCGACTGCCCTGTGATCTTCTGTTCGGGTGTCCTCCGGATACGCCTTCTTCGCCTGTGGATTATGTTCAAGACCTCCAGGCCCGTTTAGAAGACGTACACAGATTTGCCCGAGATCGGATCAACATAGCGACGGAGAAGATGAAGACCAGGTACGACACTAAAGCCACCGGACATGAATTCAAGGAAGGTGACAAGGTTTGGTTCTGGAACCCGATTCGACGAAAGGGACTCTCTCCGAAGCTGCAGTCTTCCTGGGAAGGCCCTTATACAGTCCTGAAAAGACTGAATGACGTCGTGGTTCGAATAAGGAAGTCACCGAACTCGAAACCAAGAGTAGTACATTACGACCGGCTAGCCCCTTATTATGGTAACTTGTCAAATACTTAGTTGAAACCATGGTTTCCTCATTTATGTAAATGTTATCTGTATATTTGTAAATAGTTTTTTTTTATGTCAATTATCTTTCAATGTTTATGTCTGAAATTTTGTGTTTATGTTATTGTCTTCTGCTCTGGGTCTGTACTGCCCGGGACGTGCAGTCCTTGAGGAGGGGGCAATGTTACGAGCGAGCGAAACGCACGCCAAAGGTGAAAACGCTAGCCGCGCGTCACGGGATACTCCGCGCCAGCCGGGTTGACTTAGCGAGAAGAATGTTCTGGTAACCCCGAGAGAAGTCTGGCTGCGCCGAGGTTTTTCTCCCTTACCGCGGAAGCCTCTCGGAACTTCCGCCGTAGCACGGCCACGCTTTCGCCCGACTATATAAGAGGTGGGTTGCCTCTTCCTGGCAGTCGATCGCTCAAAGTGGATCTCGCTCTTTGAGAAGAGAGGCGTTTCGCTTACTTGTAGCTTTTCGCTTGAGCTGTGTTTGCGTTTGCTGTTAACGCTGTGTCATTGAGCTCGCTGTGATTGACTGTTGCTGTGCTATACTATAGCTGTTCAGCAAACCGTGTTTATTGTGCGTAAGACGTGTATTTACGCTGTAAGTGACTGATTATTGCTGGACTGTGTTTTCTGAAGTTTTACTTTTCCCAAGTCATCCTGTATATACCTGTAAATAGCTGTAAATAAATTTGTTTGTGCTGTCCTCACATAAAGTCCATTCAATCCGAACCCGCTACGCTAAAAACGTAACAATATTTTTGATGAAAAGACAATAAAAAAAAAGTACTTTGGGGGGGGCAGCGCTTGAGAATGGACGTTAAAATCAGAGGCTATAAGCAAGAATTTATTGTAAATATATGTTCTCCTCAACTGTGATTAGTTACTGTGATTAGAGGACAAAATACTTGTTCTCAATTGTCCTCTAGTCAATAATTGGGAAGTGATCGGAATATTTATGAACGTTGATTTTACTAAAACTGATCACAAAAAATTTAATCATGGGAATGAAACTGTTTAAGCAGCCCCCCATAACGTGGTTACACAAGCACATAAATATAAGACTTATTAAACTTCTCATAAAAACATTTTAAATTTAAGAAAATGACACATTAAAAAAAATCGAATTTCCTTTACTTTCAAAGAATTTGTTTGAATTAAAAGAAGAAGGAAACATAACAAATTAATTGAGAAATTTAAGTAACTTTTGCGTGAGAATTAGAAAATACTTTCCCAATAGATGGCGTGCACAACTTAAGTATGAGGGCACTGCGAGCAATTATTCAGTCTACTAAAATGTTCTGAACAGGAAAGATAATTAACTGTTGACGACAATAATACACAAACGGGGAACCCTCAATTCGTGATAATCATCCACATTCATCTAACAATGAATATCAAATAAGATGTACATTAAATTATCTACAGCACTGTTCATAGTTCCTTATTCACAATGACTCAAAATTTTTAATTTTGATAACATTTTTGGAAATTACTCTTGTATCATTTCTTTGAAGAGTAAACACTGTCAAAAGAAAAGATTATTCAATAAAGCTATATTTTTGGCTAGGTAAGAAAAATGAAAACTGAAATTTATAAATATCCAATGAGACAAGAAAAATTTACAAACATTAAATGGACTAAAAAAAATAAAAGATTAGCGCACCAAGTTTGTTTTATTTTCAGTTAGTTAAGGGAACATTGAAATTTCGTGGACTGTGTGGAGAATATTCCACCTTGCATTTCTCTTGGTTTTTTTATTTCCTGTTTAATTTATTTATTTTCCTTTCCTTTTTATTTCCTGTAACATTTATATATACTTTTTATGTTTTCTTTGATCGCCAGTCTTGTGGAATCCCTTAATTTTATTGAGTTGGCGCTGCGATCGCCAAGATCTATTTTTATACTTAAACGATTCGAATCCTTGCAAATATAGCGCTGTGTCACATCCGAAATAAAGCTATTAAATTAAAATAGTGGGGTTGTTTGAAAGAATTATGATACAGTCTGTTTTAGAGAGCAACTCTTCTGTTGTATAACCAGAATCTTAGTATGAAAAAAAGAAAACATCGCGAAGTTTCAAACTATCGATAAAATGTGTCAATCTTTACAAATAAGTTTAGGGGGTACCATAACTTAAAAAAAATTGATCGACTAACTGCCATTGATATGGTAATAAATTTATGCCTATAAATGAAGGATAATGATAGTTTATACCGATGAATTTAGAAAATGCAATATAAACAGAAACATGCTCATCAAAGAAAAGATTTAAAATATAAAATAGGCCTCGTGCTATCTACGTTTTTATCTACCTAATAAAAAGATTTATTGTAAACTAGGGATCAGCAATTTGTAGGCCAGGAAACATAGAATAATTTTAGCTCGTTTAGTATGTGTATTAGTATTAATTATGCCTAGAGTTTGAGAAAAAAAATTGTATGTTTCAAAATATTTAAAATAATTTATTTTTACATTTAATAATAATATTTTTTTAACAATTCTTACGACATTAACATCAATGATTTGGAAAGGAACATTATTTTTGCAATTATTGCGATAAAATGTTAGTTTAAGCGTGAACGACATTATTTTACATGGTTATCAATTCTAAAATAAAGAACTCGAGCTCTCTGTTGGCTATTCTAGTGAATAAAAGGAAGAATACTATTTGGATCTACATCAGACGTATTAAGTTATTTCATTGGTATGATAATAACGCATGCTAAAATATGTAAACATACCTTTTACAAAAATTTGTGAACAGAGAACTCTGTGAATAGAAATTATCCTTAAAAAATCCTTGAATCCTATGTTAGATATATCAAATTAATATTTATTTACAATTTTATATTAGAATGTACATAAAAAATTAAAAATACAATATGCTACAATGTTCTAACGCACATTTGAATAAAGTGTAACGATATTATATCAACTGTTAACATAGCTAAGAATAGCGAATGTTATTAAATAGATTTTAGCCTAAATATTAAATTTATTTCATCTCGAAAAAATAATAATACAGCTTTATTTATAAAATACTTGCAAGTGTTAGATAAAACTATTACTGCTAATGACATTTTTCAAAAGATCAAAAATGTCATGAAACAATTTCAGATCCGGAAAGTACGATTTCTGTAGCAAACCGGTATCTCGTAGGCAAATTAAAATTATCTGATAATATGCTAAACTTTATCCTGAAGTAAAAATTTACTATCAATGTTTCTTACTATTATATGGGTTGTAGCTCATACATTCATAATATCACTATAATGTAGCCTAAATGTTATTTTAACATGACTGATAATTATATTTTAAAATACATATAAAAATAAGGAAACGCCTTGTTCTCATCAAGAACTTAAAATGTTGACTAACGAGCACAGCGCCATCTGAATTATAGATTGAAATCTTCCATTCAAAACTTTCTTGTTAGTAATATAATCAAATGTTTTAAGCTGTTTTGTTTTTTATTATAAAAAGCGCGAGATAAATAAGATATAGAGAAGCGTTAAAAGACAAGAAAAATTGGAAAAGGAATTTTGCATTTTTTTTGTGTATTACCTGATATTATGAATTCTGAGAAAATAATCGTCTTAAGTAAAAAGTAAACATATCAAAATTTATTTCTCATAAATGAATAGATGACGTGGTAAGCAGCTGAACAACTTCTATGAAGTAAATAAGCAAAAATTCCTATATCCAGGTCTATATGTTTATGATATTTATTATTTTTATTTTTAGAGTTTTTTTTAGCATGCGGAATAATTTATTTTTAGAAAATATTTTTGAAAAAAATTGCATTATTATATTTACAGGACCTTAGCAGGATTTTCTTAATAGTAAAAAAGCTTTCTTTATTGTAATGTGATCTTTCCAATGCCACGTTTATAGTCATTAAGGGGATAGATACGTGCTGCCACCTATCGAATAAAATATTTACGTTTACTTTTTCAGGAAAAGGGATTCAGACATTTCTATTGGTACAAAGTGAACCGGTTACAAGAAATGCTTACATTAAATGTTTTAATGAAAAATAATTTAATGAAATGAAATTAAAAAAGATATTGGAAGAAATTACAGCCAATTTCTTTTATTTCTTTGATATTAGCTGCAAATACTCTGCAAGATAAACAGCAATTTTGAAGTGAGATTTAAAATAAGTTTAAAAGATATCAAATGCATCGAAACATTTTCAGAATTTTCATTCAAAGAATTTCTAATTCGAATTAATTTTTTCGATCAGATTGTAGCAAAAATAAGAATGAAAAGAAAAGAAAAATAATCTAACTATGACTAAATAAAATTCAGAAAATTTCTTAAGGGAATGCCATTTTGGAACAAAGGTGAGAGGTATTGAACATTAAATTTTTTACGACCAACGACCCCAAACAGAATGCACGTTACGTCAAAATATGGAGTCTTTCGTTGTGAACAATAATTACACACACCGCAATCCGTCGACATCAATGCCATTTAATTTCTGTCGATCACACTCGAAACAGTGGTCTAGAAACTCAGAATTAGAAATAAAACCAATTTAAAACAAGTGTTTCTAGAAGAATGGGGCTAACATATCTTCAGATACCACCAAAAATGGGTGGAATCGGTTCCATGACTTTTAAATGCCATTATAAAAGTCAAAAAACCAATATTGACACTTTCTATGCGAAATATTAGAAAAATTTCATAGTTTTCTCAATTTTTTGAGGTAAAAATTTGAGTTATGCTAATTGAAAATTCTTCTGAAACTTTTCAATGTGGAAGCTTTACTTTGGTCATTCTTTTGCTTTACTTAAAAAAAATCGTTTGTTATGAGTAAAATAAAATAATGTTTGTACCTCTCGGTAATGTGTTATTTATATTCGAAGTCAGATTTATCAAGTAAAAGTAACGTGCACTCTCACTTGTTTGAAGCTTCATCTTTAATGGTTAGAAATATTTCATTTTCAATCAATATATTTCAAGCCTTAAATGGAATACATGAAGCAGTGTTGAAGAATTGTGGAACCCGCAATAAAATTATTTGTGAAAAGAAATTGGAAACGATTCCTTTTCAAATGTATGATACAATTATTCTTGCTGCATTCCAAATGTCCTGTAGATGAAAAAGTCTCGACTACAACGAAATATTTGGAAGAACTAATTTATAATGTAAACAGTTTACATAACATTAGCTTTTACTCGCTCCTTCGTTCGTGTGGAAGTTTTGATGTGTATATGTGGGAACTGACAATCTAATCACAAAGCAAAATATTATCAAACCATAAACATTCATAAATTTTCGACGCCAATTGCAGCAACGCAAAAAAGTTAATTTTAAACACCAGTTGGAGTAACGCAATGCAGATTAGAAATTTTTAATTTCAATTATTCTGTTTTATTTTTAGTCAAAAGTATTTCTGAAGGAATTGAAAGATCGATTAATTAACAACGTTTAATTTTAAATGTTTCAAACACCACGAAAATAAACAGAATCGATTGAAATAACAGGTCGAAAATATGTTACATCTAACCTCATTAGCGTGGGAAAAAATGACTTAAAACTATGTACTTAAAAGTGTACTATAAGTGTACTTTTCCGTTTGCCGGGCGCAAACGAACAATCGCCAAAAAAATTTGGTGGAATTCTTCATTATTTGCTAACAGAAATTTACCACTATAGCATATATGAAAAATGTAAAACTAACACAAATATAACTTAACTACAAAAACACAAAACTTTGATATAAGTCATTTGTGCTGAAAAAAAGTTTGTCGCCCATTTTTAGCGATATAGCCGAATGTAGCTATAACTGCAGCAATAACATTTCCAATCGTGAAGTTTCCTTGACCACTTCAGCAAAGAAATATAGAAAATAGAAATATAGAAAAAAAAATCAACAAATGTAGTAATATGGAATGCACTAAAAAAATTTAATAGAAAACAATAAAAGTAGGCAAAAGGAATACGTACAGCTGGAAACAAAAATCAAGATAAATGAGCAGGAAAGATCGAATTACAATAACATAAAAAACGACAACAGTGTGTAAACCAAACAAAGCGCTACCGAAAAATTGCCAAACTCGCTAAGCCCCAAATGGTTGTATATCATAGTTTAGCCCACACAACTAACCTAAAAACAATTTATTTACTATGTGTGCCTGAAATAAAACAAAACAGTAAACCAATTATTCAATATCGTTTTACGGATTAAAATTTTTTAATTTCCTCTATTCTGTTTTATTTTGGTAGTTTTACTTTAGGTAAGTGTAAACAAAATATAGCCAAAAATTGTAGAATTCCAATAATTTTTACAGCGATTTTAAAGCGAAAAATTGCCAAATTTCTTTGGCAATTTTTCGCTTGTGATCAGCTAACTGAAATGTAACTTTATTTTAATTCAAAAATACTTCCGAACGAATCCTAAATTTCGATTAATAGACAATGATTAATTTTAAATGCATCAAACGCTAACAAAATAAACATAATCGTTTGAAATAACCGGTCGGAAACATGTTAAGTCTAACCTCATTTGCCAGTGGGAAATGGAGATTTTTGGCGATAAAGTTATTTTCTAATTAATAAAAAATTAACCGGAATAAATAATAGCCTATATTCTATTCTAGACTATAACCTATCTCTGTACTAAATTTCATCCAATTTCTTTCAGATGTTCAAGCGTGATTGACTAACATCATCCATCCTTCCATCTAAACTTTCATATTTATAATGGTAGTAGAGAAATATTTTTTAAATTAAAAGTGTTATTCATACATTATTATTTGGGAAAAAAAATGAGATGACCTGAGCAATGGGATATGTGAAGAATAAGAAGTCACTAAATCAACGAGACTGAAGAGGCTTGAGAAACATCTAAGGGCGTTTCAGCGTAAAATGGCTCCCAGAACAAACAACTCTCCCCCCTTCTTTTAAAATTGCAATCTTCCAACTCTCCCCTCCTCCCCAAAGAAAATGTATGTCATGGATGGAAGAATTTAAACTTAAATAATTATATTTAAAAAGTTTGGGAACTTAATAGCTTATTATCTATCAAAACTTCTTAAATATATTCGAGTAAGTTAATTATAATATTTATAAAAATTAGATAATATAGCAATTATAAAGGCAATCAATTGAATACATAAAAATGACTTTTTGTTTGTTAATTTTTTGTTCTCCACAGTACCGTCCAGCTGATTGCGAGGGTACTTAGTCAACTTATTGCTTGCATCTGTACAAAGATTATAGGCATAGTACGATAATTATATCTAAAGTAAAATAAATAAGTAAAATAAAATAAAATAGTAAAATAAATGTAGGACCGGGTCGGACAAAATGCCCGTTCAACCCCATTTGAATCAGTGTCTAGGGTACTGATATAGAAAGGAAGTAATGTTTAAAGAAAAAAACTGATAATTAATTTACATTGGAAAAAATTAAAAGGACATTAACAATTATGACAGTGAAGCTTAGTTACATTTACAGAAGTTAAAATAAATTAAGTGCATCAAAGGGCAAAACTAAGTGGCGCTATAGCGTAGATTTTTAAATACTTATTAAATACTCATCTGTATATGACGAAGAATCTTCTCTGTCCCTTGCTCTCCTGAGAATACCCATAACTCACACTTTCTAAACTTATAGTCATGTGACCCAGAACTTTGAATT
The DNA here is from genome assembly GCA_026289955.1 of Argiope argentata. Lineage (NCBI taxonomy): Eukaryota > Metazoa > Arthropoda > Arachnida > Araneae > Araneidae > Argiope > Argiope argentata. The sequence continues at coordinate 2,717,968 of JAOUZG010016315.1, read as the reverse complement.
AACAGAACCCGTAATGCCATCTATTATAGTGTAATAAAGCTAAATTGATGGCCACGAATTAAGTATTTATATAAATATTGTTTATATTTCTCCTTTATGTATCATTCAATTTCAACGAATGTATTCGTTGTCGATAAGAAAATAAATATCATTCATTCTGTCATTCCTAATTAAACAAAATAGTTATTCTAAATTTCAAACGATATTTCCAAAATTAGTTCTTCTGCGGTAGCAACGCGACGAGTATTAGGTAATTAATTAATAAAAATATAGTTAAAATGAATAAAAATATTTGAATTGGAAAGAATTTTTTAATGCTTCAATGATTTACAAATCGAAATAAACATTACGCATAATTATTTCAGTAGGTTTTCAGAACCTCTGTTCAAGATGTCCTAGAAAACTTATTCCGCTCCGGTGAGATCAGAGAAATCCATATTAGACTTACATTTTTCAAAATTTCTAACATTTTTACATAAATAAATATTTGGCCATTTCATATAAGCCTCTTTATGCAGTATACAAAGAAAATATTTAAAAAAAATGTGTGAAAAAGGCAAGTTAAATATTTATTTTTCATGTTGAATAATAAATTAACTTTAAATTCTACTTTTAACGAAAATAACTGGCTTTAAATTTCAATCTATTAAATTTTTTAATAAAAATTATATCTATTCTGGAGTTTAATAAGTAATTGTAGAGAAGTAGTTCGGTTAATTATTTATATCAAATATTTCAGCAAATAAATGAATATTGACTTAAGACGTCAAACTCAACCTGTCTTGCAAAGTAACTGCAATTGTAATCCCATTGAGGAAATTTATTATGAAGTTCGACCTTAATATTTCGGTAAAAAAAAAGTGTTAGGGATTTTTTTCGATTTTCCTAAGCTTAACTTTTTTGAACTACTTTAGATTAAAACAGGATAAATTTATTCTACCCTCAAAATGTAGCAAAAACATTCGATTAATTTTTCGTTATTCTACACACGACATCTTTCGTTTCAAATCACTAATAGGTGTTTTGAGTAATGAATTGCACGCACGCTCTCTCTCTCTCTCTCTCTCTCACACACACACACACACACACACACACACACACACACACACACACAC
>JAOUZG010016315.1:2699906-2710484 GCA_026289955.1 Argiope argentata | reverse complement strand
AGAGAGAGAGAGAGAGAGAGAGAGAAAGGGATAGAGACCGATAGAGAAGTTTCGTGTTTGTTTCAAACCGGTTTAAACTGGTTAATGACTTACATTAATTAAGACAAAATATGACTTAAAAATAATATTTTTCTCACATAATAATTTGAAATTTGCGATTGTAGATCTCATTTTTTACTTGTTTTTTACTAATCCGGATTATTTATTTCGTTATAAAACTCAGTTTTGATTGTGAAAGCATTAGGAATGCAGTGTTTTTATTGCTAAGCTAAAATCGTTTGCAAAACAGGATTCTTACGCTTTGAAAACACAGATAAAAATTATAAGGTATTTTAATGGCAATAATTTTTTATTCTTATCAATCATAGTTCAAAATTCTTTTAAAAGAAAATATAAAGGTTTCCACAAATATTTAATGAGTAAAACAGATATACATAAAAAACAAACAAAGATAGGGTATTTCGAAAATTTGCCGTTGCTCATCATCGGAATAACTATAATTTTTTTATTTCAAAATAATCTACATCAATTCAAACATTTAATTAAGGAATAAAACTGGTGGAAATAAAATAGTAACATTTAAAAAAACAAAATTTCAAATGTTACAGAAATATTCCTTGTTATTTATACTATTTTAAAATGTCTGTGAAAAAATCGCAAAATTTTAGTTGGATTTATTCAAAATATTCGAAATATTCAAAATATTCAAAATATTCAAGCAAAATATTAAAAAAACTAAGGATTATATGTACATATTTCTTAGACAAAATAATGAAAACTCAAATAATCTTTATATTATTTTTTCTAAGAAAAAAAATTAAAAAAATATATCCACTGAACGGTGGCTAAATCTTGTTTTTTTGTACACAGTATTGCGTTAGATTGAAAATACTTGTTCACTAGCTACTGAACTTAGCTTTATAGTTTTTATGACATCAAATAACAAATCAAAGTTCTTTGTTCTTTTATTCGTTGCCTCAAATAATGAAAATTCAGCTTTCAGTGTCTTTGGATTTGTAAATTTTTCTTCAGTATCTTGAAAATAAATTGATTTTTCCGTATCTTCTTTTTTTAAAAAATTACTCTGATGAGAAGTTTCTTCGATGTGGTCCTCATCAGACACATAAGAATTTGGATATATTCCAGATAATATCTTTTCAGATGACCCAATAATTTTGATTTTTGAAACTGAAGAAAGTACACTACATTTCTTCGATGAATTAGAAAAGTTTTGTGGATTTTGCAAGTACAGTTAAAGAATTACTAATTCTACTTGTCATCTGTACTGAATTTGTTTTTCTGTAGTTTAAAATAATTTCAAACATTTCAATGCTTGAATTTTTTAATTCATTTAACAGAAATTGGAATATACCTTCGGTGTTAATCTCGTCGTCCTAATCCTTCAGTTGCTAGACGAATCAATCCTATCAAGTTTTTTTTTTTTTTTTTTTGAAGAGGAATATCCAGACGTTTCGGAAAACCGGGTTTGAAAAGCCGTCAAACCCTAAATTTCAGTAACTTTCTAATTGAATGAATATTTAATAAACTATTTGTATTTTAAAAAGTTGATATCATTTTCCCACAAGTTTTAAATAATAAATGTGGAAAAATTGCTTGAATTCGACCCAGTTGTTTAGAAGATACAAAGCACATATATATCACCACAGTGATTTTTTTTTGTTTTCGGATGGATACAATTTTCTTTTTGATCACAATTCTCCTTTCGAGGCACTGTGCCTCTTAGCGAAAGTCATATTTCTTTCATTTCATTTTTCTAAGTAAAATTAAAAACTAAACAAAAGTTATTTAGCTTCATGTATTTCTGATATGGTAATTCAATGTTGCAAATTAGAAAAACACGGACATTTGATTCTTTGATCCGTTTATTATATTTGAGTATTTCATTATGAACTGAAATGTTATAAAAATATAAATATTAGAATGACTTTATTGTATGATTATATTTTGCTTGTTACCCATACTTTTAATTTTGAAAATATTATAAGAAATATTTATTAAGCAATTTCTTAGTTCAGTATATTCATTTTGGTGTCAACAACATTCATTTTCGCTTTATTAAGTTTCAACTAATTTTAAATCATCGCAAATTAACTCAAAATTTTCTTACTTTCTTTTACCAAACGATTTTAAAAGCCAATTTATATTTTCAATAGAATGGACAGAAAAATAAACTCACATTTTCCGATGAAAAATAAATTAATAAAATCAAAACATCAAACTTAAGTGAAGTTTTTGGTTAAAGATTTTCTATCTTTTGGTTGGTAGTAAGGATAATTTATGAATAAAGTTTTAGATATTTTTCAAATTTTTTATGTTGCTAATTCATCGTTCCCCTCAATAATAAATGTTGCTATATTACAATGTATTATATAAAAATATGTATTGGCCATTACTTTAGCTTGAAACTGGAAATGAAAGGAAAAAAATCAATTTCATATCTCTGCTTTTTATAATTTATTATTAAGGAGAATTATTTATATGTGTACATTTTTCAGTACAGAAATAGAATATAATACACCAGATGCATACTTGAGTTTAAATATACCTGATGTTGTCGGTTCCCCCATTTGCATACACATCTTATTTCAAAATTTGAGATTTTTTTTTGCATATTTTTTATAGTATTCAAAGGGGGAAAAACAACCTTATTAAATTATTCAAGTTTTATTGTTTGTCTAATTGAATTTTAATTGGTTGTATCAGATTACAGATTGATAATAACTCTGAAAATGTCTTAAAATTTTTAAGCAAGAGTAACTAAAATAGTAATTAATGTTCTGAATATGATCTTTTCTTCATAGAATTTTAGTTGGTGATTCCAATGACAGATGGCGCTATAAGCCTTTTTCTTGGCTTTGGTGATATTTCGTTTAACAGAACTCGAGATATGATTAACAAAAATGTTTTTGAAATATAAGAATAGCATACAAAAATATACTTTATTGTCTTTATAAGAATTTAGGGGAGATAAATTGGAAAGAAAAGCCTTTGAATTTTGAAAAACATTTTTAATGGAATCATTTAAATATTTGGTCAACATATAAAAACTAAAATCTACACTATTGACTTAGTATAGACATCTAAAGATATACGTTATCGTTTTTTAAACTAATGTAAATAGAAAAAACAGGATTTTATATTCTGGTTTGGTAAAAAGAGAATCTAAATGTTAACAGCTTATTATCATAGTGATATTCCTATTAATGTTAAACGCATCAATTCGCTTTATCAAGCTAGTTTTTTAGCCTCTAAAATTGTAATTAAAGGGAAATGGGAAGCAATTACTAATTTGATGAAGTTAATTAAAATTTAAGATGCTAATATTTTCTCCTGCTGAAGTCTATATGAAATTAAAAAAAAATTTAAGCTATTTTCTCCATTTTTGGCATTTAGAAAATATATTAAAAAATCTTAAAAAACGCGCGAGAAATCTATTCAATGGATACAATTAGTATAGAGCACTTTTCTTAGTAAATTTAATTGATTTACCCAATTTAAATAGAGTTCAAAGATAGTTGAAAGATTGAATTTTTCGCCCTTAAATAGAAAATAATTTATTAATTATTTTATAATAATAATAATAATAATAAACGAAATGAATGAAATATTCGATCGTAAATTTCAAGTTATCATGAGTCATTATTTATCTTAATTAATTTAAGTCAGTAATCTGTTTAATTCGGTTTGAAACAATTACGATACTTCTCTCTCTCTTCATAACGATATTTTTTTAACTGTCATTTTCAATTCTGCCAGCTAGCAAACAAATTTTCGAAGCTTGACTGATTTTGAAATGAAATAGCAGTTATGATGTCATAGTTATTCGTCAACCTTTTAAAAATGTCAAAGAAGCATACGTAATAATGCAATACTTGTAAAAGCAGGTAAAAATAATTTTTACTCGTAAATTTGAGAGACAACAAAATCTGCTACCCAAAAGAAAATGTTCTCACATGATAATAACAACCGATTTTCAAAATGTTGTACTATTTTTGTAGGCTTTGATTAATTGTTTTTTTATTCAAAGATTGATATGTTCAATTTTGATTTCATAGAACAAATTCTGAAATCACAAGAAAATCCTATTATGTCCTAAAGTCCTAATTAAGATTTGTGAGATCAAGTTTATGTTTGAACGCAATATCTCAAAAATTCAAGAATCTGAATGAGTGAAATATGATTTGCATCCATTGCACAGATTTCATTCAGATTTTGTATGAATTCCGTTTATTGAAATGTGTCGGTCCACCGTTGCATTTGCATGCGAGGACCATACTTCCAAAAAGCAGAAAAGAGAAAATTGTTGCGTGATTCTATCATCAAATTTGTCAATGATGGATTTAGCGATTTTGCGGTCCTAGGAATGAAAACAGATAGGAACCTTATACTTCACAAGTAATATTATTACCTTATCACTTGATAATTTTTATAATTTGCATCTTTTACAAATTTCTTTATATGGAATCCAATCAAATAGCATTTTCTTAATAGATCTATTTGCGGTGCCCCTCATCAATAGTTACCCCCAGTGAGAGGGGGAGGAGGGAGAAATTCACCTCAGAGACTTGTAGATCTAGTTCAAATTTTGGATCGAAACTCTGCCAACGACGAGGTTGGATTATTCAAGAAGTACCAGGGCTCTTAGCCCACAACCTACTTCATTTGGATAATGTATATGTTTTTAAAAAACAGCCGTATAAATTTACTTTAACTTTTTAATTTACAATAGCCAAACAGTTAGAAATTCAGAAAATTGTATTAATTCTGAACACTCGGATGTGACCTCTCATTATCCATTCAAGACGGTGTATTATTTGATCTTTTGACGTTTTATTATCATGTCCTATCCTGATTGTATATAAAAAATGCCAACAAACAGCCTTTAACCCCTTAACCAGTTTATTTTCCTTACTATCTAATAAGACGACACCTTCTATTTTGGGAATATTTTCTTATTTTGATTCAAATGGAAATCCATGGAATACTTGGCTTATCTACGTATTCAAAGTCATTTTATTATTGAATTATAATTGTTATTAATAATTTATTTTTGTTTACAACTATCAAAATTCGATAAATCGATGCACTTACGGCGTACGGGCAAACCGGTTAAGGGGTTAAAATTGTCTTCAAAAATTGTTGCTATTATATTTGCCGAGAAATCGTTCAAAAATTATTCAATTTGAGTACTTATATCTTAAGTTGAGCTGCAATTGCTATGACTTACTTTTCGAATTTGATACTCATATTTTACAAAACAATGATCTTATAAAAAGTACTTTTTGTTTTATCTTAAGACTAAAAAAAACTTTCCGTAGAAATTTTAATTTCATTTTATTTATATTTTTTAATTCAATTTGATACTCTATCAGGAATAAAGTTTTTACCGGATTCAAACCTTCCATCAAAGTATTAAATCATGCGCTTTTGCCAATGATACAATTATTAGCAAGACTTTATTTCTGATTTTATTTCGTAAATATTTATGCACTTTGCACATTGAAATAAACTGCTTTAATTGAATTCATGTATTTAATCGTATTAAATAACTATTAGAAATGTTTTTGTAAGAAATACATCCCATATTAATAATTTATCAGCCAAATAAGTTAATAATCTGGACGAACAAACTGGTCGCCAAAGACGGTTAATTCTAGTTAATAACAGATTCAAATATACAATATTATTTTCGGTTTTGATATTTGTAAGATGATTGAGTTAGGATTCAAGCATCACCTTTTCCTTTACATTAAGAAAAATATCTGTCCAAGACTGGATGCCCAAATAACCAGCTGAAACTTAATTAATCCGAATAAGTTGAAAGCAAATTTGCCCAGAGAGGTGTTTGAGCCGGAGATATCGAGAAAAGCATGTTTTTATTGAAGCCCATTTCAGCGATTCTGCTGCTCGTTTTGAAAGCGAGTTAATTATAAAATCGATAGGTTCTACTGCGAAAAGCAAGGAAGGTTTTTCGAAAAAGAAGAAGCAGACCGCGATTCGGACGATTTAAATTCCATTAAAACTTATAGATCATTTCATATGTAGTTTTTGCAGACACATCGTCGATATATTTGGCCATTTTCGGTTGTATCGCCGATTGTGTTTTTGCTTTAGTTGATTTCTTAGAGTTTTGCTCTGAATCACGAGTGTATCGACTAAAATAATAAAAAAAAACAGTTCGTATTTGGTAATAGTAAATTTTAAAAACTAGTTAGCACAAATATTGATTCCTTAAAAGTAATTGGAAATCGGTATGAATGCGAATGATTTTTACAAAATTAGCAAAGTTCTTTGATTAATGTTAAAACACAAAGAGTGGTCTCTAAATTGATTTTTTTAAATGATGCACACAATTTTTTATAGATAAGTAATTAATGAAATTAAGTAATTACTATATATATACATATGCAATGATATTTTAACCTCTTAATTTTAATCCTAATTAATTTCCAAAATCCTATCTTAATTTTGTCCATAGTAATATCAATCTAAAATATTCTCTTATTTCTTGATCCATTCCACTCGCTCTTGTTAATTAATTCAACAGAATCTGTGTATAATTGCTGAATCGGCTAAAAGCCACAGATTCTCACGCTCAGTGAGAGAGATGAAAATTGTCCAGCCAAGCACATTCCTTCAAAAAGATCTCTGGGTTTCCCTAGGATGTTAGGCGTGTATTGTGGAAATACCTATCGAAATCGGATTATAGCACTATGGAGAGAACACATGTTGAATTTTCGATTTCGTTTTTTTTCCATCTCAAGAAGCACGCAGCGCCACACAACGGTAGAAGGTTTACTAGGCATTGTAAATGTGACGAAACTTTTATCTCTGGACTTATATACTACGATATTATCATAAATCTGACGTATGTAGATTTCTGGAAGGAATTCTTATACGTGTTGACCTTATGGTGACCTTTAGACTAGAGAAACGCAGGAATCCTTTAGAAGAATCTATTTACATCAGTCATTTGTTATCCATCCACTCGACACGTGGAGTCATCAATGATGCATTATCTTTATAATACTTCATTTGAATTGTTAAATAGAAAAAGTGGAATGGATCAGGAAATAATAGAACACTCTAGAAGGAAGTTACTACGAACTAAATTAAGACAAAATTTTGGAAATTAATTACAACTGAAATTAGAGTTCAAAATGCCATTACATATCTATTTCTATATCTATCTGTATATATATTTATTAATTTTGGAAAACAAATAATCTTGTTTTTTGAAAAATTAGAAATTTTTAAAATAAACTTCTTTTAAGAAATTTAGATTATTTCAGGAGATAACCTTCGTCTGTGACGTATTTGCGTATATGTTAAAATATTCTTTGAAAGAATTTCACAACAATATATTAATATTTAAACATAAGCTTCTGCATTCGACGCTGATCTGGTTGGAGATATTTTTGTATTTTATTTTAGATGGTTACACACTAACGCAAGAACAAAACAAAACAATAACATATCTTTGGGATCATCTCTTCAAAGCTAGTCATCACCTCATTATTATACAGCACAATCAGTGCAAACAAACTTCAAACTAACTTTCATAAATAAAACTATAAGCCATAATATGAAGTAATAATTATATTAAATATTCAACTAAGGCCATTTTTTAAAATTTAACTAATAAATAAAACCCATAATAAGTACAATTAATATTGATGCGTAAAAAAGGCAAAACGCATTAAAAATATTTTAAAAAATTATGTTTTAATTTGTAATGTAAGAACTTTTGAGATAGCTTACTTATTAATAATATGACTTTTAATTAAAATGGGATACTAGCTTCTCCAAATGATTTTTAAACTTAGGTTTCTTCAAAAAACATTTTGGGCATTATGAATCATTTTTTAAATACCTTCAAGAGAGCCTTTCTTTAATAGATATTGTTATTTTCATAGAATGACGCAAAATTTTATTAATTACTTGAGAAAACTCGAAGGCAAATACAGAAGATAAAATGAAATATTTTTGTTTAACAAAAATGGCATTAGTAGTATTAAATATTTATTTCTATGCAAGGAAATTTTTTATAAAATACATATTGTTTATGGATTTACATTTTTTTTATTTATATAGACTAGCCTTAAAACAAGGATAATGATAGTAAATTATTTTGGCCACATTTTGAGATTTCATCAAAAATCCTAAGAATATAATCTCGACTTCGAAAATTCAAATTTTACTTCTGTCTAAACTTTATCGTGAAAACTAAGTTTTAAAGGCTTATTCTGAAAAGTATTAAGTTCTTTTTTAACGAAAGGTTCCAGTGAAGCAACTTTCATTTCCGAACAATTTGTTTTTCACAATTTATCAATTTTTTCACCGTTTTTTATTATTGAAAAACAAGAATACATACAGTGGCTCAAACATCTGAGGGAACACCTAACATTTACTTGATAAATCCGACTATCAATATAAATAATTCATTACCGAGAAGCGTTAACATGTTCTTATTTTTACAAATGACAAATGGTTTAATTTAAAGTAAAAACAAAGCACCAACATAGAAAAACTTCTGAAGAAGCATTTTAAATAAACATATGCAGATTTTCGCCTTAAGAATTTGAGAATAGACGAAGGAAATTTTTGTAATGTCACAAAGAAAGGAAGCTTCAATATTTAGTCGCATGTCTTTTGGCTTTTATAATGACCTCTAAACGTCTTGATACCGATGCGACCCATGTTTGGTGGTATCTGAAGATATTTTACCCCATTCATCAAACAACACCTGTTTCAAATGGGTTTTGTTTCTAATTTTGTGTTTTTTGAACCCATGTTTCGTGTGTGGTCCACAGATGTTCAACGGCATTGCTATCAGAGTACCGTGGTAGTGAGTGTAAATGCTGTTTGCAATGAAAAACCCACTTTTTGATGTTATGTGAATTATATTTGGGATCATGATCCTATTAAAAATAGAACTTCCGTCAAATTTTAGCACTTTTTTTTAGATAGCTGTGAAGTATATATATCCAAGTAAACAATATAGCGCATAATGCCATTTATATCCTACCCCAGACGAAGCCATAAAACCCCAAATCATAATGGGTTCACCACCATGTTTATCTGTGGGACATTGTTTTTGGACCCAAAACAGTATTGGGCTTCTTCAATACGTTACGACGACTGTCCCTTCCTAAGATATTGAATTTTCTTTCATCATTAAATATAACTTTCACACAAAAGTTATTGGTCTTCAGTTGAAGACTTTTTGCAAACTTCAAATGCTTTTTATGAATCTTCAAGCTGAAGAACGGTTTCACTCTAACATTTCGACTTTTACATCTATCTTGTCTAATGACATTTTGCACAGTTTCAGCACTTACGCTTCTACCCATGATTTGAGAAATTTCTGTAGCACGTGGGCTAAATCATATGGTCTCAGTGATCTAAAGGAAAGTGCTGAAAATTTGGATTAAAATGCAAATTTCATTTTCTTGTAGGAGAACGATCCCAAACACACTGCACATGATGTCAAATTATAATGTCTTATTTCGTCGGTGTTCCATGGTATAAAGTTATTATTCATGAAATGGTAATCGTACGTTTACTATTTCGAATTATACTTAACTATTCCCGATAATAGTTACTCTTATCGATTCTTCAAGTTAACTGAGCAGATAATTGTATTAATCTTTTTATCGTCATCTTTCAACATGGAGATAAAATCAAGTAATTAAATACTTAATAAAGCAATGGAAACGAATGAAATTTCATTCAAAAATAAAATCCAGCGTTAAATATTATGCAAAAAAATATTTTTTAAAAATTGGTGAAGTTTTGATAAAACATTGTAGATTTATTAAATTGACATAATCAAAAATTTTAAATCTAAAAATTATGTTAAAATCAAATTTGTGCAGCAGTAATTTCGGGGGTTATTGCATAAGAGTACCCAAATTTGTCTTATTGTCAATTAATAAAATTTCTAATTAAATTAAAAACTATTCAGAGATGTTTATCCACTACCTCTAACATTAAATGTATCAGCTTTAGATTAAATAGTCTGCCTTGTAGAATGCCATTCTTTCTCATACATTTTTCTTCATTATAATTAGAGATATGATGATAAACTTTATTTAAGTATGTGGATACTTATATTTTTCTTGCACTTTAATATTGATTGTAGAAACCAGTATGATAATGTCTCGCCTGATGGATATCAGTCGGCTGCCCGGTTCATGTGGAATGGTCAGTTCACCTCTCTGTAATTAATCGACTGTAAATGGACTTCAATTAATTGAATCGAGTAGCGGACAATAGACAAAGCTATAATTAGGGTCAACTGTTATATAACATGTAAATGGGTGTCTATTTAATTGAGCATTGTGGGTGCTCTGCTATAGTTATAGAATCTATTCTGCAACCGTAGTGTACATTCAAAACAGCAATTCATAATTGGAAAGACATGAGGATTTTTTGTCCATGTTATTAGAATATGTGAATGTAGTACCTTCATATAATACCTAATACAAATGTTGATTTTCCTACTATAGCACACACACACACACACACACACACACACACACACACACACACACA
>JAOUZG010016315.1:2674915-2687492 GCA_026289955.1 Argiope argentata | reverse complement strand
ACACACACACACACACACACACACACACACACACACACACACACACCTTATGAACCAGGCTATCCAAGCTTAATAATTACACTTATTATAGATAATTTATCAACACATTATACTAGCGGTGAATTTTCCAATGCAATAAGGATTCACTGCCTATTGAGGCGACATAAATTGCGTGAACAAGTTTTATTCTTTGTTATTAAACATTTCATTCGAGATATAGTTATTTTTGATTGGAAAATGGTTTCTTTGTCAAATGTGTTATTTTAATTCTCAGTTTTGTAGTAAGAAATTTAATAAGTTTGAGAATTTCCGCATTATGCTTGAAATGATAATATGTGAAATCAGGCATTAATTTAATATACTTAAAAAACGCGTTTCAGAACCTTTATAAAAATATTCGCTCAACTCGTTTTCTAAAGAGAATTTTTTTAATGCAATTAAAAATAGAAATGATGATTTAAGAATTAATTCAAGCAAATATTAGCTGATTTTTCTTTCATAAACTGCTTCAAGGTAATTAATTTATTCGTTAATTATTTCTATAACTGTGAAAAATTAATTAAACGAAGCACCGACGTAAGGAAACATACAAACAAAAATTATATAAAAAAGCAGAAGATATATTGCTCACTTTTATATTGTCGCCAAAATTTCTAGATTCCTTCCAAGTTAAAAACAAGTTTCTTTTAATATTTTTTTTAAAAAATAAAATAATTTACAAGTTGAAAAGCTATGAATTATAAAAAAAAAATTAGATGAATTCAAAGATTTCCAGTTCGATAATTTTTAATTTAGAACCATTTTTTTCAAAAAAATTTAATAAGCTTTTGAAGTGCAAATGAAAATTTCACTTACGCTTGACAAATAACCAACGCTAATTTGATTATTTAGAAGAATTAAACAACTAAAAGATGAAGCGAGATATTCTCTTTTTTATTACGTATTATTTTTTAACTGTTTAACAGTTATCAAACATATGGTTTAAAATCATTAATTTATATCTTATGTATTGAACTAATTTTTTGTATTAGTTTTTTTTGAATATTTTTTCATGCATTTTTTGTTAAAAAGTTCACATTTGATAAGATCATGGATATAGAAATGAATAGGAAATAAATAGAGACCAAAGGAATATGCGATCGTCCGAGACTTAAACATGCGGGAAAAATAGAAATATGTTTTATATAACTATAAATTGTTATTTTAATAACTTTAAATCGATATTTTAATTAAATTAGAATTGGTTATCAATGCTAATTACTAGTCCATCGTTGACGGGACGTACTTCCTTATTGAAAGGGTTGTACCGTGATCGATGATAGTCCTTTGGACCCAACGACAGTTCTCGACAGTGTTGCTGTTGCATTTGTCCGGTCATTCAAGTGTTTCCGGGTGCCTTCCCGGGGGGGGGAGAGGGCCACTTTGTCATAATCTCTTGATCATGTATAAAATATTTTGCTTACGTTATATAGCATTTATATTCTGAGTTAATTTATGAATTTTCAGTTGTGTTTCATAAACTGTAGATTCTATAAGTTTTGGTACAGAGTAACACAAGGGATAGAAAAAAATGCAACTTTAAATTGATTAAAATTATTAAATTAATGAATAAAATAATTTATTTTCTCTCATCTGCAGCTATCAGTGACTTAATGTTAGAAATATTTTCTTCACATCGAAGTTTATTACGAGAAAAAGTTGTCGTATTACAAAGATATAAGTATTTGAATCAAATCTAAATCCTTCAAATTAGTCTGAGAAGGATTAATTTTAAATTACCTTCTACTGTTCAATAAATTTTATACCGAAAATGGTTATTCCTTTGTGATTGGTTCCTTAATTCGAAAAGTGTTTTAAATAAGCTTATATGAATGCAACTGTTGCCTCTCTTTTTAAAATATCTGGTAAATTCCACAGCATAATAATTTTTCTCAGGATTATCTTCCTTATAAGTCTTTTGTAACTAAAAGCTGAGATGTGATTACATAATTTAAAATCTCTTCTTCCCCTTTTACCTTTAAAAGCACGGGTCTCTAAAATCCTCAAAATAACTCGCCCTTCTTAAAAGTGAAATTTAAATACTGAGCGCACTTGAAGATAATTTCTGTGTGCAAAACTTTACTCCAAAAAGCTGAGAACAGGGGCTCAAATGCTCACTGTCAGCAAAGTAATTAAATTTAATTAATCGCTGCCTAGCAGAGCTTATGCGGAAATCAAGCCAAGGAACAATGTGAAAATTTATTTCCTTTTTGCTTTAATTTAGTGTTAAGTCCTGATTAAATTCGTTTGAAAAATGCGTAATTGTGTTGCATAAGGCGGATTACCTTTTCATCATGCAAAGTTCGCACGCATGTATGCATTTTCAACAAGCTTTTCATGAAATGTAGTAAATACGAGAATGGTTTGAGTGTATTTTCGCACAAATTAAGGCGCGTAATCCACGCTGAAATTTCATTTAAAGAGAGGGAAAGGAAACCGTTAAAGAAGGACATTTATTTAAGTTAGGGCGTACACTGCGGGAAGGCTTTAATTTTATTAACTATTCTGTCTTACCCTAGAAACATTGGAATATTTTTCAATGCTGTTACATAAAAAACGCAATTGATCTCTCCTTACTTAAAAATCAACAAACTGGGCATTTAATCAAAATATTGTTAATCTATTATATAACAGGTAATACGGATTTTTTAAAAGTAAATTCCTACTTAGGTCAACAAACAAACATTTTATTTTAGTTACCTTTTATTAAATAATCGCAATTGATACCCATAATTCATTAAAAAATTATAGATTTTCATGAGAATTGAACTCGCATTCTTCACCTTCACGTGAGAAATACTGAAAACGTCGCATTTTACCGATTGAGCTACTGCCTGCTGGTTTAAATTTTCATTACAAACTGCCAAAACTCTATTTAAAGTATTAAAAATGAATGAAATTTAGTTAAAAAATTAATATTTAAAAAACTGCATTAACATCAAGTATCATCTACTACAAGTTTAAAAAAAAGTATTTGAACTTGAGTGGATGAACAAAAAGTATTTTATTAGTGATACTTTGTATACCTTCAGAGAGTAAGTCTTTTGAATACTCATTTTAAGCAAAGAAAATGGTTGTTGAGTCTATACTTTATATACCATTATTAGGAAGAATACTTTCCAAAAACCTTCCACCAATTCCTTTATTGGTATTGATAGTCGGTTGACTTGAACAAACAAAACCAAAATGGAACTTAAATATTGTTAGGAGATCATTTCTATGATTCATTTTGTGTCTATTAATTTGTAGAATATTAGAGATTTGTCGAAAGCATAACGCTTTTGGCAGTTTAATCACCTTTTTTGGGGGGGGGGGAGTCCTGACACATAATTTTAGACCTGAAGAAAAGACCTAATGAAAGTGCATTAGATGCGTTTTTTTTGTGAACTATAGGACTGACTGGAGGGCCTTCTGTTGAGAGACTTCTTCACCATGTTCTTCCATTGACCTTGTTAGAATCTTCACAGAACTTGAATTCCAAGCCTGAACTAGGGGGAGGGGGCTTACATTCAAGGATATCATTATTGTATCCATCATTTAGTATGACGTAACATTCTTTTAACGATATGTTGAATCATTAGGAATCTACATTTCCTTCAATCTGTGTTACACTCACTATCTGGTCAAAAATATTCGGACACCCAGTGTTATGGACGTAGAGCGTACTGAGGCACGTATTAATATGATGTTGATTCTCCTTTTGCATCGATTACAGCTTGAATATTTCTTTGAAGATCTTCCACCAGTTTTTGATAGATGGTTAAAGGAACTGACTTCCAGGTGTCCATCAGAGCTGAAGTGAGTGCTTGCAGTGAAGATGGTCTATTAGGATGGCTACTTAATCCTGCACTCTAATTCGCCCCAAAGGTGTTCTATGGGATTTAGATAGTGGCTTTGAGAAGGCCACTCCCCCTTTTTTTTAACTCTCTATAAAGAGCCTTGCTTCTAACACTAACGCCTGATGAGCTTTGGAACTCCAGATAAATTTCCACCAACGAGGATCTGCAATTTTGTTTCACTACCCTTTTCAGAGTTCTGAGGCTGCGTTTACCAAGTTTTTCTCGGCCTACCAGTTCGTTTTTCTGCAATTTCACTACTTCGACGTTTCAACTTCACAATTACATCATCCGCAGTGGATTTAGGCTTAAGTAGAATGAATAGCTACCATCTCGAACTGATTTCCCACAAAGGTGTCATCCCACTATCCTGCCATGATCAAACTCACTAAGCTTCTTTGACTTACTCATTGCCTCACAAACGCATAAATATAACCTGACAAACCACTATTGTTGCTTTTAAAGCTTTCGATTACGCATCAGATTGCAACACCAACCATAACCACTCTTTAAAGTTGTGTCCGGATACTTTTGGTCAGATAGTGTAGTTTATCTTGTAGATTCTTCTCTTTTTGTTTAATTCACTGTCAACTAACCCCTCTCGGCCATTTATGTTTCTGAGCACATGTTATATTGAAGAAATTTTTTTTTGTTGGCTGATTTACTCCTAAAAATGGTTTTAAACGGTCTTATGAGATATACTGTATAAAAATATTAATATTTTCCTGGAAGATTAAAATGTACAGAAAACTCACAACTTTAATGACACGGATCGACATTTATTTTGTAAGACATTTGTCAGTTGTAACTCATTTGTCACTTCTCAGAAACTTTACCTTTTTGATGACTAACAAAAAATAACTAAGTTTGTTGGTGCTTTAAAAAACAGTGGTCTAAAACAGTGGCATTCAGTGATTTAAAGCCGAATGAGTGTCTCTTGTATTAGAAGTAGCGCCGACGAGGGCCAAGAGTACGACTCAGCTACACTCTCATCACATTCGCTTGCACAACCCATTTTTATAAGGGGGCATTCCCACACCTCACAGATAGAACACAGAAGAGCAACCATTCTCTGACAGAGACTTGAGCCCGCGACGCCCTATCTCGGGAAGTCGTGGTACTCCTGTGCCAGGATGTGGGAATAACTGTGTCTTCTACAAACAAACGTGTTATTTTCAAATTTAAGAATCTTTTTTATCTGATACATCCGAGGAAACATTCAGCGACTATCTGGGTTTAAATATAACTTTGATCAAATCATTAACTTTTTTTACTATCAGCTGAGTTGAATTAAAAGTCCCTAGAAAAAAAAAGAAATAAAATAGTAGATGAAGGTAAAAATTTAGTCTTTTCTTATCGAAGACCATTTTGCTTTTCTTTTTCCTCTTATAACTAAACAGAAAATGAAAATGCGTTCTTTATTGATACTAAATAGAATGTATGGCTCTTAAATACTGCAGAAATTCTAAATTGCAAAATTCAACCGAAGATGATTACAAGAAATAATTCTAATTTTCATTTGCAATCGTAATTTTGCTTATACACAACTTCAAATAAGTATAAGCTGTCTTATTTTAGAAAAAGAAAATGTTAATCTTCTATTTTAAGTATAATTTCATCATACATCTTTCAAACGTTTTAATATAATCATAGTAAAAATCAGTCTTCCGTAAAATTTATTAGTTCATCTAATCATTTCTCGTTAATTGGAAAAGGTTATTACATAACAGTTTTTAAATTTCATAATTCATACAGCTAATGTGTATATTCCTAAAGTATTAAGGATAATTCTAAAACCGTATTATTTCCCGAGGATTATCGTCTTTTGTATCCGTAAGCTGCAGTTCACAGTTTAAAGTTTCGTCTTTCTCCCTTGCCCCTAAAAGTGTGGAGTTCTAAAACGCAAAATAACTCTCCTCCCCCAACAAAAGGAAGAGCCAAGCGTCGAGTGCACTTGTAGCCGAATTCTGCGCACAGAACTTCGCCCCAAAAAGCTGCGAGGTGGGAGCTCAAATGCTCACTGTCAGCAAAGTAATTAAATTTAATTAATCGTTGCCGAGCACAGCTTAGGGGGAAATCAGGGTTAGGAACAATGTGCAGATTTTAATTCCTTTTTGCGTTAATTAAGTCTAAGTCCTGATTAAATTCGCTTGAAAAATGCGTTACCGTGTTGCTGAGGGTGGATTTTCTTTGTATCGCGCTAGTTGACATGTATATATGAGTCTTTCCACGAAGTCCGGTAATGCAAGATAGGTTTATGTGTGTTTCCATATCGTATTAACTAACATGCATATTCACGTGCTAAATTTTCTTTTTGAAAACTGGAAAGGGTGGATGTTTAGTTTAGGCATGAGTAATTTAAATTAAGCCAAGAGGCACTGGTTAGCACCATTTAGTTTTCTTGAATAATAGTTAATTTTCTAGAAATTTATAACTTATTCTAATTATATCTTTCGGGTCTGTTGTTTTACACAGAAAGAAAATTGTTTTTGATCAATATTGGTTTTAATTTTTTCTATTAAATAATCTATGTTGTTGTTGTTATTAGTGGCACCTGCCATGGACAAGCTTCGCAGAAGTATTAGCGAGTTTTAAGCCGAAAGGAGCGCCTCTTGTTTTGGAGTAGCCTCAACTATCACCATGAGTTCGACTTGGCTACTCACTCGTCACAGTCGCTTGCACAGCCCATTTTCCCAGGGGGGGGGGGTTCATCCATACACCTTACAGATAGAACACAGAAGAACAACCATGCCATGATAGGGACTCGAAAACGGGACACCCAAATCACAAAGAAGACGCAATACCTCAGTGCCAGGACGCCATCATTATTTGAAATGATAATATCAATTTGTTCCCTAATACCAAAACAGGAGTCTCTCAAGTAATTGGATTTGTATAAAACTTTAATTTTATACAAATTAATATCATAAACGATTCTTCTTTGCCATCGCATAAGTATTTCCAATAAACGATGGTGCTTAGCAAAAAAAATTAATAACTTAAATCTGTTATTTAACTTGAAACAGAAAATAACAATTCAGAGAAATTACCAAATTAATACATCAAACAATTTTCACTAAATCGTTGAGCAGATGCACCATTGGCAAGCATTTAAATTCCTCACTTGAAATATATCA
Organism: Argiope argentata; assembly: GCA_026289955.1. NCBI lineage: Eukaryota > Metazoa > Arthropoda > Arachnida > Araneae > Araneidae > Argiope > Argiope argentata. Next base: position 2,680,480 of record JAOUZG010016315.1, on the reverse strand, counting down.
ATTTTAATCCTTTTCTTTACCAAATTTTAAGTAAAAAAGAGTGCCTTACAAGAAATATATTTCAAAATCCTCTTTTAAATATCATCAAAAATGAAATTTAAAAAAATGAGGCTTGGGAAATTATATACATAAAATTAATATTTATCCTAAGAAAACATCATTGAACATCCTTACCCCTAAGAGAACATCATTGAACATCCTTACCCCTAAGAGAACATCATTGAACGACATCGTTACGGTGGTGCAGGATTTCACATTTGGGGAGGAATTATTCTGGGTTTTAGAACTGGCCTGTATGTTCAAATTGGAACCATGACAGGCCTTGAATAACATGGAAAAATCTATTGGGATGTCATTCTGGAACACCATGTACATTTGTTTCGAGGTACCATGGGCACAGAATTCATGTTTAGGGAGGACAATACCCATCCTCCTAATTCATGTATATGGAAGACAATTCACATCCTCTAAGATAGTAAACGAATGCCTTCGATCGGAGGATTCGCCCGTATAGACTTGCCAAGTTTTGACACTGAACGCATCCGGAAGAACATGTGTGGGACATGTTTGGATGACGAGTTACAGCCCGTCAACCAACTTTTACATGTCTGAACTTCGGTAAACTTGATGAGTGGGGCAATATTCTCCGAGATCAGATCGATAATTTGATGCACAGCCTGCCTGAGCGTTGCACTGACTGTATTGAATCATCTGGGAGACATACTATACATTAACAATCATACCAACCATGTAATATTGATTGTTGTAAATGGTTTTTTTTGTTGGACTTTTTAGAGAACAGAAAATTGCAATTTTTACAAACGATATGAAACATATAGCATCTTTTTTTGCTCTTTATCTTTTTTTTAATAAATAGGCGTAACAAATATGTCATATTTATTTTGCTTTTGACATTTTCTTTTCCTGAACTTGAATTGCCCTTAATTAAAGGACATGAGTGTACATGAACTTTTATAAACAATACTATGATATCATAACACAATTGAAAATTTAAATATCTTGATCCATTTACTTAAATCCGTTGTATTGAAATTTCACTTTTTTACTCATTTCATAAATTAGGCAAATATTAATTGATAACTGATTTAACAATGGAAAAGATTTAAATTTCAAGATATTTTATTGATTTAAATTAGGCAATATTTTTTAAAGAAGTGCCAAAATTTAGAAAAAATATGCACAAATATTAAAGTGGTATCAATTTTTTTTAATTTTTTTTTCCAATTTAAATAAAATCTCAAAGCTCACAAAAACTTCAAGCTTCAGTTTGATTTTTAGTGAATTAATTTTTTTAGAAACAATCCCCCCGTGATGCACATTTGCACCTCCAAAAGAATAATTGTACCTGTTGGGTAGTTCAAAGTCCAATATTCTGGCCTGTAGTGCACCCCCCTCCCCTACACACACAACCGTTTGACATTTACTGGAGAGTGTTGAAATCTTTTTATTTCTGTCTTTCAATATAACAGGTATGTTGACATAAATGTATATTTTATTGAAGAAGCACATGCTGTTTGCCTAGAACAAATCTTTAATGCTGACATTTATATGGGAAGGGATATGAAGATGAATAGAAATATACTGCGCAAATTAATAAAGCAATACAAGTCAATGTCACTTGTCCGGCATTGTTTCTATTATTAAGATATTGCTTATAGCAACAAAACTCACTGAATGGCTAGTGGGCAATCCAGAGTTTTATTGCGATCACAAGTAGAAAATATCAACTTTCTATATTTATTCGCGTAATGGATGTTTTGACATGATTACGTTTATTAATGGGCAATTGATGTTGTGTGACAAGTAACTGTGTTGTTGTATAAATAGTAATACTAAAGATAAATGTAATACTAAAGTAATACTAAAGACATGCGAAATTCTATATCTATTTAATTATAGGTATATCTCTTTTAATTAATCATATTTTTTTCTACTATCTTCTGAATCTCATGTTGGGGGCATCTCAAAAGCAAAATCGAGAACCTTCTGTATGGTCGTTTGTTTTCTTTATTTGGCAAAGTACAGAAAAATTGTGGGGTTCAGTACTGTCTACCGATGAGGAGACATACCTCCCACGGGACGGATTGTACCGTGGTCCGTGATTGCCATTAGGATTCAACTCTGTTACCGACAATGCTGTCACGGTGGTCCGGTCATTCGGTTGTTCCCTGTGCCTCAAAACCGATCGAAGTAGTCAACTTGTGACTTTCCCTCTTTCCTTAATGGTGACTCCTCTATTTACAAAATATCTTGATGATGACCCTTGCTATACGGTCCTTCCTCCAAATTTGTAGATTTCTCCGTAATGTTGAGCAAAATCCGTTCAGAAGCAGCAAAACTCGTCCATTCTGTCAGTCAGTCTGTTTTAATATAAGTTAATAAAATAAATTCAAAACGAAGAGAGATAAAATGGTATATAAATTTGGCATATAAATTATATATATATATATATATATATAAAATGGCTTGGCTTAGCATAACTAAATATATGGCTTTTGTACCTACAAATCACAGAAACGAAGTTTGTAGTGTTTTTCCTATGTATTCGACACCCAAAATTATATTTTAATATGCCTGACATCCAAAATTATATTTAATAAAATTATCGAATTATCATTCGATAATTTTATTTAAATATTCTAACTATATTTTGTAATAAAAAAGATTGTGTCAATATGTTGTATAACGAAATGTCCTTGAAAAACATTTAACTAAAATATTCTAAAATAATGAAAAAATATCTTTTGAGCTAACAGTTTGTAATTTATTTTGAATTGAAATTTTTGTTGTTTATTGATGATAACTTTCGGAACCACTGTTTGAAAAAAAACACTTAGTGGTTTCAATATTTTCACTTTAAAAATATCTATCTCAAGAAATAAACTGTTTAATGATGCATGAGTAATTCCGAATGCTCTTTTTTAAGTCAAAATTTTAATCCAAAACCAATATAAAAAAGCACAAATAAATGCACTTAATATGTTTACTGTACGAGAAAGTATCTTTTAGTAAATAAAGGCAATGATTAAAAGTTTGTGTAAAATGAGTGCATAGTCTTTTTTTTCCTGAACTTGTTTAGATTTTAGAAAAATATATAGAATTAAAAAAATACTAATCTAAACTCACAGTGCGACAGATCATATATCAAAAATTAAATATAGTTGATATCTACTAGAGAAACCTCATCTTGTTGCCATTGGATGAAAAGTCCAGCATTGTGAAAGGCGGTATTATATTTTAAGTTAACTAGCTGGAAAGAATCTTGTCAGAAACTTAAAATTTTTATCGAATATAACTTATTTAAGTTTGGCATTAGAAAAATACTCCTACATTTAGTTTGCTATATTTTTTAAAATTATTGAAATGTTAGTATTTTGCCTTAAGTATAATTTGTATATTAGAAGATAAATTAATGCATCGATTGTTTTGATTTTAACTTCCAAGTTTGTTGTTTTATTTGCACGAAAATTTAACGTTTTAGACGTATTCAGCCACAGTGGCGTGGTGTCACGTGATCCGTAGAGTTCCAGGTTCGAGACCCTATTCTAAAAAAGAACCATCATGTAAGGGGATCGGTTGCACGTTAAATACGTCAAGGCTAAATGTCCTCCCGCTAGTGTTGAGTGGAGAGGGGAGTGCGAGTTCAGGTATCGTCCTTTTCATCTGACTGTGGTTTAAAATTACGAATTTCATCCCAGAATAGCCCTATTGTTGCTTTACAAAGGGAATTAAAATAATTAAAACCAAAGAAAAATTAGATGTATTCATAACTTTAATTTCAATCCTCCAATAAATAATAATAATTTTTTTAGTCGAAAAGTTCTTTTACTTAGAAAAAAAATTAAATGGCTTGTATATTTCCTCTACGCATTTCGAATACATAAAACTTCCATTAGTAAAAAAAAAAAAATCTTTTACCTTCTCGATGAAAGCTAGATTTTTTTAAGGATTCGAATCCACGCGGTGGTGTCTCGAAAGAAAAGGAAGGGAGGGGGGGGGGCTGATTTCGATCAAAATCATCCCCATCGCAGTGCACACACAAAAGGTATCTTTTACTGCAAGCAGTAACCCATTCATTTTTTTTTTACTTCCGTTCCCCCTCTCTCCCAATCCTCCATCATCCTTCAGCTTTTTTTCCCGATTATTTTTTTTTCTCGACATCCAAGAGGGGTGATAAAGTCGGGCAACCAGAGAAGAAAGATCGAGTCGACGAAGTAATTGCAAAAGAGATCGCATTTCTGACTTTTCTGGTCCGGAATCGAAATCCGAACCTTCCCGCGCACAGTGAAATTCAACGAAGAGCCACAATGGGGTTAAAATGGAAACTCTCTCCTAATTGATGGAAAGAGGATTGCTTTTGAAAGAGGACGTCGCCGGGATCTGGTTGGAGACGTCTTAGATTTAAACTAGCTCTTCATTTCACTTAGTTCCGAAACATTTTCTGGCCTTATATAGAAATAGTGTTCTTCCGGTAAAACAGAATGTAACGTGATATCTCCCCATCGAATAAATTGTTGCCGCTAAATTGTCCCAAATAGTTAATAATTTAGTTATAATAGTTAAGAATTTTTATACTTTAGGTTCCTAATCTTCTTATACAATGAAAGAACAATATATTTTTATTAAGTTTCTAAAAGGGGAAATTTCTTCTTTAAACGAAAAGAAGGAATTCGGCTTCCAATTTTGTAAAGATTAGAAATTTATTGCAGTATTTATAGACTGAACACTATTTTTTGACCGAAAAAGAACTAACTTTTCTTATAATGTTGCCCGATTTTATTGCTAATTGAGAGTATCTAAATTAATTATTTTTAATGCATTTTAAAATATTGGGCTTAGTTTTTGAAATTTTAAAATAAACATTGTTAAATAAAAAGATATTAATTTAAAGGAAATGATTTATACTTTATTGCCATACAAATGACCTTTGGCGACCAGATAGTACGTCGAAAATATACGTTATATTTAATTACAGTTAGATGTAGCTTTATAACCATCATTCTGCCAAACATCAAATTCGATTTATTTTAATTGTCTGCCATTTGTATTTTCTTCTATTGCGCACATGAAATTTTCTAATGAAAATTGATTCCATGATATCTTAATTCTTTTAAAGATGTACATATGCAGGTATTAATATTTTAACTTCCGCGGTACTGTCATTTTATATTTTTATTCATTTCGTTAATTAACAGATATTAAAAAGAACTTTCTCCTTTAGATTTTAACAGTTGAAGAAAAACACCCAATAAAATATTTAATTAAACATCTGAAAATAGTTGGAATTCCTTGGGAACAATGTAATATATTATTTGCAATATATGTAATATAATATATTTTTTGCAAAAATATTTGTAAAAAATCGTTGAAAATGGTTAAATTGATCGTTAAGAATGGTTAAATCGTTGAAAATCGATTATCGTTGAAAATGGTTAAATTGATCTCTATTTGAAACTAATTAAAATGCAAAGAAATGGCTCCTGGGTGCAGTATTTCTACACACACACACACACACACACACACACACACACACACACACACACA
>JAOUZG010016315.1:2653761-2666704 GCA_026289955.1 Argiope argentata | reverse complement strand
GAGAGAGAGAGAGAGAGAGAGAGAGAGAGAGAGAGAGAGAGAGAGAGCGAGAGAGAGAGAGAGAGTCAATCTAGCTTCACGAGGCCGGTTTTCTGAGGTTGTTTACTACGAATTCGCAGTTTTCATTTCGAAGATAAGTGAGAATTAAAGCTATTGAAAAATTCACAATCATCTCTCCTAGTAAAGGAAAGTTATTTTTTATAAACATGTTTGGTTTTTGACTTCTGAGGATAGTCTTTTACACTTTATTTTCTAATAACTCTTTAAGAATTACTGATTTAACGCACAGTTTTGTTCTATTGGTGACTAGACTAAAGGGCATAGACGTGATATGCAAATCCGAAGGACTGGAAATCATCTGATTAAGATTCCGAATTAAGGTTCTCCCCCTGTTGAAGTTTTCAGTATTTCAAGAAGGCAAGTTTATCTAGTTAATAAAGGGAATTTCATAACGAAGGAGTCTGTGGACGTCAGTTAGTTAACTATCTACCGTTGACTTCCTCCAAAGTTTTATATATACGCTTCAGCATGAAATTTCATGCTGAAGCGTTCATTAATGAAATTCAAAAAGGTCTGCCATGTTGTTTAAATTTCTACTGAACTGACAAAGTGGCTATCGTATACTCGTATATGTTTAATATTTTTTAAATGTTTGATTAAAATGTAATGTTTGACATTTTTAAAAAATGTTTCTTAAGATTAATACCTGATTGAATTGGGTATGACAGTGGTTTTATAAAAAAGATTGTTTGATGAGATAGCAGTACACGGATATTTTTCAGTAGATTCATCTTGTTTTTAAATTGAATAAACCAGTGTTTATACAAAACCCGACATTTTGAAAAACTGGTTTCCGAATTCAATACTTCAGAAAACTTACTTAAAAGAACGAAAAATCAAAGCAAAAATTTCAAATAATATTTATATTACTTTCACTAACTTTAATTTCTTCTCAGGAAATAATATTCTAAAAATAATAAAATATCCACTGAATGGGTGGCTTTTTTTGGACACAATATTGCATGAAATTAAAAGCATTCGTTCACTAGCTATTGAGCTTGATTTTACAGTTTTCAAGGCATCAAATAACAAATGTAAGAATTTTGTACCGGCTTTCTGCCTCAAAGGTAGCAGGTCTTCCTCGTGTTCTGGGAGTCCCGCGTTCGAGTCCCAGTGCGAGCATGGTTGTTCTTCTGTGTGCTATCTATGAGATGTGTGACTGTGCCCCCCTGTAATAGGGGCAAATGTGGTGAGTGTGTAGTTAAGTCGTACTCTTGGCCCTGGTTGGAGCTACTTCAAAAACAAGAGACGCTCCTTTCGGCTTAAATCTGCTGCTGTATCAGCAGGATGCTTGCCCATAGGCAAGTGCCATTAGTATCAACAACAACAAGATTTTTGTTCTTTTATTCGTAGCCTTAAATAGCAAAAATTCGGCTTTTAGTGCCTTTGAATTTGTAAATTTTTCATCAGAATCTTCAAGAAACTTATGAATTATTTTTTCAACGGCTTCTTTTAAAACAGCATTACTATGATGAATAGTTCCTTCGATATCTCTTCATCAGAATAGGTTTCTACATAAGAATTTGGAAATATGCCAGACAATGACTTTCCAGATAACTTAATAACTTCAGTTTTTGAAGCTAAAGAAAGTTTAATAAATTTTCCCGCTGAATTGGAAATATTTTGTGGATTTTGCAATGGCAAAAAACAAAGAGTTGCTAACTTTGCTAGTTTTCTTTCTTGAATTCGTCTTCTAAATTTTTATAATTTCAAACTACAGTGTTTACATTTTTTAGTTCATTCAACTGAAATTAATCATTAGTCATTTAATCCATCAATAGACATTAATTAATAAAACAAATCAAATAATTTTAAAATTTTTTTTAACATAATAATATGATTTTTAACCAGTTTTCAGTGACAAATTTACTTTATTTACTTTAAAGAATCAATTTTTTTAAAAACCGGATTTGAGAATAAACCAAATTACTAGAATAAACATACCCCTTCTGTTTCACTTACAAAATATTTCTGAACTTCTTGTTTCGCTCTGGCAGTTTTATGCCCCAATTGCTTACAGCTTTCAGTTTAAGTACCGTCTTAAAATGAATATATGCTTTGAAAGAGTATAATTTTAAAATCAAAAGTACATTTCTCCCCGACAGTGCGGGCCATTTGCATAAACTTCTGAAGGTTTTGGCGATATAGATTGGAATTATAAACACCTGTGTGCCAAATGGCGAAACATCGTGAAGATATTCTATTTTTGCTAGCCTCTCCGATGTAACGAATTTAACAGTTATTTTGATGTGTTTTTGACGATATTTTTGGGACTTGATCACAATAAGTTAAAAGATCTGGTCGTGAACGAACACTGAAACTTTAAAGGCAAACAAGTATCCGAAATATTGGTTTAATGATAAATTCACCTTCTTAAACAGATATTTTATACTATTTAAAAATGAATTTGTATATTTGCATATTAAATCATTTAAATGTAGGGCTTATTTTCGTAATATTGCTTGTCAGAATAAGACCCATGATGCTCCATTTTTTTTTGCTTCTGTGAATATCTATTTTCGCTGTGAATACCTTCTAACTTCCGAAGTAACCTCCAAATTAATTATTATTATTATTTGAGAGATTTGGAAATGGTTTAAGGTAATTGAATTTTAAGAATAAAACTTATCAAAATATTCAAATAACTATTAATTTTTCATCCTCTATAAACTAGGAATTATTTTTTTGTTTTCATCTGTTTTCGAGAAGCTCCAGAAATTTAGAAATAATCTATCTTCGAGTGATCGTTTGTATTTTTTGGCTCAAAAACTCGCAGTGACTGTATTGCTACACGGGCAGATAACTTAGCGTTATAGGCGTTATATAGTTATGTAGCTTAGCGCTATGTAGTTATGCATTGCTACACGTATTAGGTTATAATTTTGAAATATATTAACTTTGTTTACCTATATATTTTTGATTGTACATTGAGTTGAATTAATACAATGAAAACCGGTGTCCTGACATAGGGCTAGCCCGTCTTCCACGAGAGCTGGGTGTCCCGGGTTCGAGTCAAAGTTCGGGCATGGATGTTCTTTTGTGTTCTATATGTAAAATGCATGAAGGCTCCTCCCTGTAAAAAGGTGCTGCGCAAACGACTGTGATAAGTGTGTAGCTAAGTCGTACTCTTGGCCCTAGTTGGTGCTACTTCAAAAAAAAAAAGTGACACTCATTCAGCTTAAAATCGTGGCCAGTCATCAGAACTCTTGTCCATGGCAAGTGCCATTAGTAACAACAACAACAATACAATGTAAAGTTCACTGAATGTTAGTTAAAATTTCAATAATGTCTATGTATAATATATTGTTTGTGTTCCATTTTTTAAAAAGAAATCTACTAGGGAATTGAAGGCAAAGATGCCAAGGCCTCTTTGCTGTTTTGTGTTTCAAAAATGCTGATTAATTAACATTATTTAGTTGCTGATAGATTGAAGCATTGATTAAAGCTTTTTTGCACTTAAACATTTTGTAATTTTAAGAATGATGTTTTTTAATGGTATTTTTGATTTTTAGACAAAGATTGTGCGTATCTATTTAAATGACAGTAAGGATCAGAGAAAATTCATTAAGTAATTTAAATATTAACTTTGTATTTATATTTTAATTAAAAATAGGAGACTAAAAATATTTTTTAATTAGAATTTCTTGAATAATTCATTTTCCCAAAATGCAGTAAAGGAATAAATGTATCAATCAATTTTTAAGTTTATCTCTTAAGTTACTTAAAACTGATTTAAAATTATAGAAAAATTCTAATGATGCAGGCATCATGCTAGATTAAATCTCTCATATTGGGTATTGCTACTGATTCAAAAGATGAAATATTATCACACAGATAAAGGCTTAGAATTCAAAATTTTCTTTTGTTTCTTAAATTTAATGTTAACACAAAATCAAAATTTATTATTTGATTTTTTTAGGTTACTTCAAGTTCCCAACTACAAATTGTTTTTGTTTGAATTATTTTCATTCTTAAAATTATACCAATTTTTTGCTCTTAGTGTCAGCCAGAAACAACTTTTTAAGATCTTTTATTTATTCTAAAACTATTCTGGATAATTTATTCATTAAAAAAGAGTAATTCAAATTTCCCCCTCTTTTAAGAATTTTGCATACATAAGAGGGGAGGGGAAAAGGACGAGTTGTACCGTTTATTTTTTAAAATTATTTAAAAAAATTTATTATTTTAAAAAATTTATTATTTATTTTATTATTATTTATATTTATTATTTTATTTTACCGTATTATTTTTTAAAAAAATGTATCGTTGATTTTAAATATTTTGTGTGCAATTTTTGATTTCTAAATGCTACTTTATTCAAATAATGTATCGATTTATTGAAATTGTTATTTAAAAATCGTCGTCATCATAATAATTTTATTTGTTAAAATTAACTACTCTTTAGGATCGGGATGGCCTGGTTGGTAGACAGCACTTCGCATCACTCGGGCTGCGATATTAAACCCGCCAGCTGAAGACTCTCTCTCTCTCTCTCTGTGTGTGTGTGGTGGCTGGCGCACGTTAAATCTGTCGTTAAGTTCTTCCTGTCAAGAGTAATACCACTGAGGGTACTGGGTCAGAGGTAATCGTTCTCTGTTTCAGGTTTAAATTACGATCTGTGGATGATTGAATGAAATGTCTCGTATAAAGGGTTTGTGACATGTGTGAGCTAGAAGTCAGATTTTTGTCCTCGAGTGCTCTCTCCATACCCTCAGAAACTACTGCACCCCTCCTTCCGTCGTTAAAAGCGAAAAACGAATACAATAACTATCCTTTACTTATAAATTTCTATTAAATTGAATCTTATTTTAAAGATATAAATTTTTATCCTTTTAGTTCCCAATTTGTAAAAAATAAAACTAATAATATGCAATAAATAAAGTTTCCACAGTAACTCTTTCAGCTTCGACTCAACCAAATTCGAAGTTTTTCGCTTATCGAAGAAGATCCCGATTTTGCGAGTCGTGAATCAGCTGCAATTTAGTTACCAGGACATCAGCGGCTCGTTTCATTAGCGGTGACCGTCGTTTCGAAACTCGCGAGTATCAAGACGGAATTCATTGAGCCCCCGGTTTCTTGACTGAAAATCCGAAATCCCCAGCGAGGGAAATTCATAACCAACTAATCAATAGAGCGAAGATTCTCTCTCTCTCCATCGTTACATGCGTGGAGCGAGAGGAGAGACAAGCCAAATTTGGAGAAAACAAGCTCTCGGAGAGCAGCAAAAAAGAGCCAAATCCTCCTTCATAGCGGGAGAGGAGAGACTTGGCGAATCTATTTCTCCCGATCAGTAGCCAACTTCATTACATTCTTTCTTTAAATTGCAGGGAGCGTCTGTACCGTTGCCGCCATTAACGAGTGCCGGAGACGCCCGGGAAGCGGGACTCGTATCCGGGACAACCCGCCAATCGGAAGCCCTGGTAATGGGACATAAAGGATTTTCCAACTGGAATTGCGCTACTCTTCCCCTTCGAGGGGGTGGACACAAAGTGAGAAGGGACACTGCACCAGATGACAGATCGTCTGGTGTCAGAAGTTTTAAAAACTTAACAGATTATTAATTGCACTTGTTTATTTCCTCTTAACCCTTTTTGGGGTCACGGGAAGTATGCTTCTCGCCAAATTCATTAATCATTACATGAAGTAATGTATGCTGGAATAAGGTCTGTCAAATTTTTCAACAAAAGAGCAAATATTTCAGCAAAATGTATCACTTCTTTATCTTATCTCTTGTTTTATAACTTAATTATTAATTACCCAAATTAATTAACCAATTAAATTACATTTATCTGAAAAGTTTAATGAATCCCGTTTCTTAAACCAATCTCAAACCTAAAAATATATAATACTAGCTTTCGTACGCGTGGAAATTTTGATGTATATGCGTGAGCATTGGCGGTCTGATCACAATGTAAAATGTTAACAAACCAAATCATACATATCAGATAAAACAATGAAACGTTTTGAATTTTATTGCAACAAAAAAAAAAACCTACATTAAAAAAGCAGCAAAAGAATTTTAAAAAATGTTAAAATTTAAGGACAATTTTCTGATATATGAACTGATGTTATTGCAAAAGAAAATGTTTTGAATTTTGCCGGTAAACCAGAATTTTACCACACTTCTTTACGTTGTTAATAAAATAAAATAAAAAACAAGCAAACCAATTAATCAAAATCAAGTTCGTACACGTTAAAAATACAGTTGTCAAAAATCAAAACACATTGCGCATGCGTGAATTTTCAACGTCAGCTATGGTAACGCAAATGCGTGAATCTTCTACGCCAGTTGGAGTAACGTTATGCTGATTAGAAATTTCTTTAATTTTCTTTATTCTGCTTTATTTTGATTCAAAAGTGCTTCAGAATGAATCCAAAAGATCATTAAATCAACAGTGTTTAATTTTAAATGCATCTAACATTAAGAAAATAAACAGAATCGTTTGAAATAATCAGCCGGAAACATGCTAAGCCTAACCTCATTGATGTGGAAATAAACAAATTGAATTCGTCACTTATGAGGCTGCTGGGAATTGAAGAATTTTAGCGAAAAAGTTAGTTTTTGATTAATTACTAAAAAAATAATGAATTAACATTTGAAAAAATGGTATCAACTTCTTTTGCCATCCATTACGTGCTTTAAAAAATTTACTTGAACTTAAATGGATGAATAAAAAGTATTTTATAAACGATTGAAAATTTAAACAATCTCTCTCTCTCTATATATATATATATAGAGAGAGAGAGAGAGCGGGCGAGCTAATTGTAGGAATTGAAAAAAAAAAAAAAAAACCACATGAAATAGTGAGTTTGAGATAAAATAATGTTACATGTTTCAATTGAATTTAAACTAAAAGAAAAAAAAACTTTCAATATAATAGAAAGTTCTTTCAATAGAAAGAAAATCTTTCAATATAAAAATATTAAAAGTGTTTTCTTTTTATGCTCAGCTTTTTTCGAAATGTAGAAATTCCCAGATTATTACAAATTAAAAGATCACATAGGTATTTTCAATTCTTAAACAGGTTTAAATGTCTGGTAATATCTTCTTGTATAGTAGGTAATATCTTTGAATTTGTATTTATTTATCAAGCAATAAATTTTAAAGTAAATTTACAATTTACTCTTTGTTTTTGAGTTTGAATTAAAAAAAAAAAAGCAATCTAAAATTCTTTAGCGTCCATTATGTTTCAAACTATCAATCAAGAGCCAGTTTGACAATGCAAGCTGTTAATTTTTCTTCTTCAAATTAACACTCGTGTTACCAATTATAGAATTAAAAAAATGATTTTCTTCTTTCAAGATCTTATAAGAGAAGTATGATCCTAAATCGAATAACTTGTCTTTAGTTTTCGCTTGATGTCAAAAAACGAAACATAATTTAAGTTTTGCTAAAATCCTCTTTCAGGTACCTGGAAAATTCATAGTGAAAAGGTTGTGAACTATTTTGTAGAATTGAATTTCAAGAATTCTTTTAAAACGTAATGAATTTAAGAAAAATTCATGCATTAAGAGCGAGCTGAATGTGACTAATTTTCATGCCGCACAATAAAATACCCGAGAAAGAAAAATGAAACACTTTTACGTAATTTTAATTATTGTAGATCAGTTCATTTGTTTAATTCAATTAATCCTCACTTCTGAGGATGTATCATATTCAAATTTGTAATTTGTAATTAAATATTTTCTGAGGAACTGGGGTACCCTTGGGATTATGGATCCAATTAGGCATATTACGACCAGACAAAGACTAGTTATTGTGCCTAAAGAGAGCTGTTTGAATTTTCAAGACAAGGTACCCTATTTGGGGAGAATGTCATTCTGATATTATGTAAATGGTTTCTAATTGTCTTATCACTGTATGCATTATATCTATTTGGTAACATGCCACTCTATTGTTAGCATATGAAATTGTTGTAGGTATTTAACAGTACTGAATTAGCACTTATATTATAATAAATTTGATTACGCAATCACTTATTGTTAATATACAAATTTGTAATGAATATTCATCCGAAATTCGAATAGATTTATTGTATGCTTATACCAATATGTTTGTGAAACTATAGATATTTTATTAGCATCTAGAGAATATCCTCGATCCACGATCATAAAGTAAATACTTTAATTAGCATTTATTTTGTATTTATTGCATTGATACGCTTCCTGTTACTTAGTTTTTACTTTCCCATATACGTACTATGCAGAAAATATTAAGTGTAAAAAAAAAACAACTTCAAGAATTTTTACGAATCTTCACGTGCAGACCAACCTGAAAGTAGAAAAACACATTTAAAGAATATGCAATTCCCTAAGATAACTCAAGAGCGTTTTAAGTTGTTCTTGTTATTATCGTGTTTCGCTTTGCAACGAAAGGAGGGGTGCAGTAGCTTCTAAGGGTAGAGTCCCCTGAGCACCCTAGAGCAGAAGTCTGACTTCCAACTCACACACGTCACAAATCTTTTTTATGGGTGGACTTCATTCATTCATTCACAGATCGTAAAATGTTTTGAGCTAGATTAGAGAAATTTGGTATTCGGTTGTTACATTCAATTCATACATTTCTATTACATTTTGTACCAAAATACATTAAAAGGAAGTTTGTCCGTCCGGCTGTTCAAATATAAGCTAACGCGTTAACTACAAAACGAAGAAAGTTAGATTGATAAATTTAGGTATATGGATTTGATATCTGCAAATCCAATTTTGAATCAATTTTAACCAGGGTTTAGCAGTCTAAATGTTTGTACTTTCAGGACTATGTAAATGGCATTTAAAAAGGCAATGACTTAAATATATCAAATTTGGTTTGTGATTTTGAGACAACAATTGTAGTTATGTGTCAAAATTCGGTCTGAATCTGCCGGAAAAACCAAATCAAAATTCGGTCCGAATTTTCGGATGCTATCAATCAAATATCAGGGAAATCCAAGACCTCTAAGAATCAAAATAGACTCTAAGGTTCATATTATAAATTCATTGAAAATGCTAAATTCCAGTAAAACTTTAATATTTCTTATCTGTTACTCTCCGTTTTCATAGCATTTTTATTAAAGAGTATGCGAGAACCTTTTGGGAAGACTTTTACTTCTGGTCATTAAACAATATTTGTTTTTGTAAGGGTTATTGTTTCTATTACTTGCTTTGGGTTGATATATCTCTTTCTCTATACTTCACCAGAAGAATTTAAAAAAGTAAGTGTTTAAGAAAATTTAATTAAAAGAATTTAAGAAAGGAAGTGTTTAAGAAAATTTAATTAAAAGAATTTAAGAAAGGAAGTGTTTAAGAAAATTTAATTAAAAGAATTTAAGAAAGGAAGTTTTTAAGAAAATGTAATTAAAATAATTTAAGAAAGGAAGAATCTAAGAAAATTTAATTAAAAGAATTAAAGAAAGGAAGAATCTAAGAAAATTTAATTAAAAGAATTAAAGAAAGGAAGAATCTAAGAAAATTTAATTAAAAGAATTTAAGAAAGGAAGAATCTAAGAAAATTTAATTAAAAGAATTAAAGAAAGGAAGAATCTAAGAAAATTTAATTAAAAGAATTTAGGAAAGGAAGAGTTTGAGAAAGGAAGAATTATTATAGACACATGGGAGAATTAAAAAGGTAGAAAAATTCTTTATCATCTCTCGTAGAGAGGGAAAGCTTATTTATTATAAGTGTTTTGTGTGTGTGTGTGTGTGAGAGAGAGAGAGAGAGAGAGAGAGAGAGAGAGATTCAAATAAGATTTGTTCAACTTAATGATATTGAAAAAACCTTACTGGGGAGAATTTTGTGATTTCCTGTAACCTAAAAATTGATTCGGAACTTGTATACTTGCTTGCGAAACTGGCATAAACAGTCCTGTCTGTTTTCAAGCTTTTGAATCAGGCAGTTTCAACGAAAGTAGATTTTTAAAAAAAATATATAGTGATGATATGATTAGTTATTTTTGAAAGAGTTTATATATTTATTTTGTTAGGAGTTTCAATCTTGATAAATTCCTTGATACTATTACTCGTAGTTACCAAAAGTTAATAAAGGAATTAAAAATGCGTGATATATTTTGTTTGAAAAATAATGCTACGATGCTCAGTTCCTAATTCGAATGAAAGGATTGACAGTGAAGAAAATAGCATGTCATCCGATTAGGAGATTTATTTTCCAATGCTTCGCACTCGATCCATTTTGCATTTCGCCAAACTGTGTCAATCACTGTGAGAATGAGCTGTGACAGATATCAATGAAAGCCTTTCGACAAGCTACCCGGGTCAGTGCGCATTAATTAGTCGCGGCTTGTAACAGGATAAGCGCCGACAGTGAATAATAAAGTGGGTGGAAAATAGTATTTGAATGGACCTCATTGTAAAATCTCGTTTCTACGCATGATACAATTTAGAATGGCCAAAACTGAGGCCATTATTTGGAAATATTTGAAAAATAATTCATTCTTTTTAAAATCTAGGCTTGCGTAAGTAATTTTGAAGGCAAATTCCCATTTTAATTTTTTCGAAAATAAGAAATATTTTGAAAAATACATAAATATTAATAGCGTAAAGAAAACAAAATGTATAAATTGAGAGGTACAGTTACAGTTAAAAACTGTTTAATGTTAGTTTCTTTTTGTTGAATTAATACTCCTCTTTGTAGAACAAAAAGTCTACTATCAAAGAACCCTACCTTCTTGGGGAGGTGAATGAGTGAATGAATGAAATGAGGATGAGATGCTTCCTGCATGGTGGTTGGATCTTATCACCCTGTTGGGTACACTAATATGTCGATGTAAGCTTCTCCCATCGATGACGGAAAGTACTTCCTACGGAGAGGATTGTACCGTGACAGGTGATGGCCATGGGGACGAAATGGTGTGAAATGTCATAACAACGTAACCGTTGATATATTTGACTATGCCGCTATGGAAGTCATCTAGGGATGTGATTGGAGTCACCTGTGTAGATCTGAGTATACATCCGCATGAGCAGTCCTCTGACTGACAGAGTACGCATGCGCAGGAGAGAGCAGATACTCTTACAAAAAGCTGCGTTTGAGGACTGATATATTTTGAATTCCTCGAGCATAAAAGAACCATTAACTCCGATGTGTACTGTGAGACACTCCGAAGTCTACGCAGATCCATCAAGAAATAAAAAGACAGAGGCTACTCACGTTAGGTGTGGTTCTAATCCATGATAATCCGCTTCCACACTTATTCAGAGCCACTCAGTTGGAACTGCCCAAATTCAAGAGAGAGCAGCTGAATCATCCTCCCTACATCCCGGACATGTCACCCTGCGACTTTCATGTGTTTTCCTGAAAAAAAAAAGCATCTGAAAGGGAAGCGCTTCAACTCGAACGGTGAACTCAAGGATGTTGTAAAGGACTGGTTCTCGTCACTGCCACAGGAACTCTGGGAACAAGAAATACTTCGGCGGTGCATACTGTGGTGCATACTTTGGGTAAAGTCTTGAATTATACCAACAGCGTGGTTTTGTTCCTTTTTTATTTGAACTTATTGTACTAATACACCCCCCTCCCTCCGATAGAAAACACATAAACATTTATCTGATACAAATTTGCACAGTTAGGACGACTATTTAGATTTATTTTAATATAAATATTATGTATTCGAAATGTGTAGCACCAGAATATTTTTTGTAATTTAGTTTAAAATATTTATAATTTAATTATGGTTACTTGGCATATAGAAACCCATTAAGTTCAATAAAATTGAGAAATTATATTAAGCAATCTATCTTAACTATCCAAATTATATATTTTAAATAATTACCAGGCAAAGTTTAGGATTTTAACCGTATATGAAATTTCAATGAAAATATTATTCTTTATAAAAAGTGTAAAACATTTCCTGCAATCGTGATGTCCATATGCACCAGGAAAAGCAATTGTTAATTTTCTTTAATGATTATTTATTATGTCTACAAAATATTTCAGTACAATATAACACTATTTCTTAGAAACTTTAATGACATTATTTTTAAATTTATTACATCTTTGTGTGCATTTATTTTTAATGTATATGGAGGGAGAAAGTAATGAAACCTGCAACAAAATTTCAAAAAAATCCAATCTTAATTCTTCTATATTTTAATTATTTAGAAGCCATTGCGAATTAAACTCAATGCAAAAAATATATAAAGAAAAAATATTCCAGGACAGGTTTCTTTATTGTCTAACAAAAGGAATGCGTTAAAATAAACAAACGAATGGGAGAGGAAGCACCGGAATAATGAAGCACGCATTTGAAATTGCTTCATTTGCTGGCTTTGCCGCGAGTAATTTATGGTTTCCTCGCGATTTGCAAATTGTATTTTTCTATAAACAAAATGATTCGCTAAACAAAGCGGCTAAGGAAATTATTTTCGGGCGATTGAACGCAACATTGTTTTCTACCTTAAGTAGAAACATAAATAATATTTTCATATTAATAAGAATGCGCGGAGTTCCTTCGACAATTTATCGAGTAATTCCGCTCGAATTTTTCAACATCTCCTTTATTTTTTCATCAGATTTGTTTAGATATTTTCTTTTAAATATGTGAGGTTCATGATAAATTTTACGTTTAAATGTATAAATTCAATTTTTTCATATGTTTTATATATTTTATTTATTATTACAATCAAATGCTTTGTTCATTTGTGTTCAATATTTATAGTCTGCAACCTACAATCAACAGCTATTTTTATTTAATTTCATATGCTGTTTGCAGGTAAAAACCAATAAATTTCATTGGGTATTTAGGAATATAAATTAACTTTAAGAAGCTAGATTTTCAGATATTAAAAACATGGCTGTTTTGAAAGACAAATTATTTATATAAATAACAATACGATAATTTATAATAATAATAATAATAATAATAATAATAATAATAATAATAATAAT
>JAOUZG010016315.1:2618094-2637210 GCA_026289955.1 Argiope argentata | reverse complement strand
TAGAACCCTCTTAAGGAATGCAGAAGTTGAGTGAAATGCATTAGGTTCTTCTGCAGCATTTCAAACGTCAAGCAAACATGCAATGCAAATGCAGGTTACTACATATATTTGATTTTATAATCCCACTTTTCTGGTATTTTTACTTTATTTTTGGAAACTAGCCTATGGCTATCATTACTGGTTTAATTTTTAATGCTTTAGAAAAAAAGTTAACTTTTTATGAAACATGAATTGCGGTTTAAATAAAATAAAGAACCAATGTTGTACTAAGGGCCCAAATTTAGCATTAATATGATTTCCTTAAACTGATGCGTTAATGCATTCACTATTATGAATTAGTTTTTTTTTCTTAGAAACAGAGAGCTTTTTGGCAAGCTTAATTTTCCTTCTTCGTAAAAGTATGTAACTTCGTAAAAGTACGTTACGTAACTTCGTAACGTAAAAGTATGGACTTCTAAACATCCCTGGTCGATTACACAGAAAATACAGAAAAATTGGTACTTTTACCTAATATTGTGTACAGTTCTTACAGGGGACATGGACTCTTAACGTCTGGGGATATAGTGGAGGAAACTCACACTATCAATTCACCAGGGCAACCCACAAATCTATTAGAATGAAATGTGGTGGAGATATCTTCTCAACCGCATGTTGTAAAGTACAAGGCCTCTAATTGAGGCTGGGGGCAAAAAATGTCCCCCTCTCTGTTTTATTGCTTTAGTAATAAAAAACCGAACATTATAGAGATATTTAAATTTTTATCCTCATTATAGATTAATAGCAAGAAAATTGACTAAAACCTAAAATAGATATAAAGCCCCCCCCCCCCTTTTTCGTGCGTTGACAATACAGAAACCGATCGGATTTCTCTTTGTGAAAAATTTTACTTTATCCTTTATAAATACTCCAAGAAGTGAGTTCTTTTCTATGTGTCAGAATAATTTTCTTTAAAAACTTGGCTCTTCATTTTCAAGCATGTTCGACAATTAAAATTTTTTATACTCAAAATTACAAAAAACAAATCAATCGTTCGCGAGTAACAGATAAATAAGAAAACCAGTGCTCATCTTCAAAGAACGAAATAAAACGGTGAAAGATTGGATGATTTCAAAAAAGAAATTCGAGCATTAGAAGGAGTAGCGTTCTCTAGTATACATTTTGGAGAACATTTGCCTTAAGAATATTTAACTCAGTTTGTGATAATATCAATTATTTTTATATTATTTGGTACATATATAATTGCTCTTAAGTTTGTGTACGTTTTTAGAATCTGGGTTGAACTCAGATATGTTATCATAATCATTTGCACGTGGTTAAAATGACGCGGACCGTTCACATCAATTCTCCTGCAGCCTCAAAAGGGGTCATTGATTTAACAAATCTAAATCAAATCGCTGCCGACTAGAATGATTAATGACGAGTGACCAATGCTAACGGTGACGCATTTGTCACCTATGCAAAATATGTGTTTTGCTCCGCTTTTGAAATGGATTGCAGTTCAATTCAAAATCTGTTAATCAAAAGTGCCTTAGACACAAATAGTTATTTAGATAATGAAAACAA
This sequence comes from Argiope argentata, assembly GCA_026289955.1. NCBI lineage: Eukaryota > Metazoa > Arthropoda > Arachnida > Araneae > Araneidae > Argiope > Argiope argentata. The sequence goes on along the minus strand of JAOUZG010016315.1, from coordinate 2,635,647 downwards.
ATTAGATAATGAAATGAATGATAATGAAAATAAAAAGTACTCATAAACATAATTTTTAATGCTATATTGAACATGTGAACAGATATTTTATCAAAAAATTAGATTCAAAACAAAACGCAAACAAGTGAGGTAATTAAAAATAGTGTGAAAAAAAACTAATAAGAATAACAAAAGGAAAGTAAAAAGGTTATTCATCAAAGATTAAAAATTATTATAAAGATGACTGAATTTCCAGTTTTCTTCGGTAACCTCCGCTCATTTTCATTAATGAATAGCTTGTAATAACTGAACGAATGGTATTGTTGCAAAAATAATTCTCACATATGAGTGATAAGAAAGTGCAGACTTTATTTCCTATGAAAAAGCGTATTAAATATACGCCACACAAGCTACCAATTCACAGGATTTATCTCTACTTAATCTGCTAAATTCAAAGAACACCTAAGCTCGAAGGGCAGCAAGAGAAAAGACGGTCTCTCAAGCTCAGCTAAGCATGTAGCTTGTTCTCCAAACATAACTAATTGCTCGCCTTCAAGGCGTGTCTTAAATAGCAACCCACTGAAGTGGGCGGTGGAACCTTGGAATGTCCTTGCTCGTTCCAGGCAAGAATAGGAGTTTCTCTAATATTCGTAACGAACAAATCTTTATTTATTAGCTTCTACTACGCATTTTAGCTTGTAGTAAAAATTATTACACGCCAAAATGTCGCAAATGAGCCTATATCACCTCATTATGTCACCAACGTACCTATATCGCCAAATTGGTCAAATATGGCGATCTTCTGTTATAAATTCCCTCAGAAAGGTCTTTTATCGCTGACGTGTGATTCCGTTAAAATTAATTTTATACAATGACATTATTTATAAATATTTACAAAACAATTCATAAATATTTACAATATCTGCATCTAATTTACACAAAACTTAGTATATTTTCAGTGACTTCGCGTTTGTTTTGGCATCTATATTTTTGATAAACATTCTGCACAATTTTATAGCATGTTAATAAAAGCATTTTTATCAAAAAAAGTTTTCATTTTCATTATTTATATTTTTACTTTTTAAATTTATTTGGTGATTAATTATTAAAATTATTAGGGAATCTTAATAATGTTAATTTTCTCAAACTCATTGCCAAATATTAAAAACTAATTTGCCATCAAAATTTAGCTAAAATCAAGATTCATTCACAATTAAGTTTCAAAATCATTAAATGTTTGATTGTAATCGGTGACACAAAATTTGAAAAAAAAAAACCCCTCTAGAACTTTAAGAAATGAGTGAAACATATCAATAACCAATTTTCATATTTTAAACTGCAAAAAAGTATCATTTAAAAAAAAGTTGAAAGTCTGACTAATCAAACATCAATATTGTCATTTATAAATACTGTTTTTGTCAAACATTAAAGAGTGAAACATTGTAAAATATCAAAATAAAAAGAAACATAAAAATCAAATAATTCAATATTTATTACATCAAATATTGATTCGGTTGATTCTATTTGATTCGGTTTCACATGACACAAATATTTAAGGAAAAATGTTGTGGAATTTCGTTTGAAGTAATTCTATATCTGAATCAAGAAGGGCTGTGATTATAAACAAAAGTGAAATGTTTAAAACTAAAACATCAGTATATAAAAATTAAATTAAAATATGAGTAGCTCACACGGGATATTAATTTTATACAGTTAATGAAAAAGAAAAGAGTAAATGCCTCGCCAGTATAAGTTTAGCTTAGAGTTTATTTATCAGATTAGAGTTTATAATTCAAGAAAGCCTTACTTAAATCTGTACACATATTTCTGGAAGGAATAGACGTTTTAATTTTTATATCATAATTTCATTAAGGTATTTGAATTTCTGGAGTACATTTACAAACAAAAATTATATAAAATATCAGTAAATTATTTTAATTTATATGAATTGTTTCTGTTTTCTTTCTCTAATTAAAATAACTTAAATATTTTTTTCTTCCTATGAAGTAAAATTTGTTATTTTTATTTGAATTTGAAATTAAATTATTAATGATGAAAATAAAATAAATGAAATGGGTAATCCTCCTTTTAACATCTATATAAAAATTTAATTAATCATTATTTTTACTATAGCGAATTTTTGAAAATAAATTTCAATCTACATAATAATATTTTCAAAAAAAAATCTTATAATTTATGTAAATCTTATCAAAGTTAAAAACTTTTCTTAACAAGATTATAAAAATGATTACATTCTCTTAAAATGTTTACTTAAAAAATTAAACAAAATCTTAAATTAAAATTTTAACTTGAAATAATTTAAATTTCCTATTTATTTGAATTTCCTTAAAAGAAATTCAATTTTAAATGCAAAATGAAATACGCGCCTTCAATAGAAATGATTGTTTTTGACGAATTCTTTTTCTTATGAACAAATGATTTGTTTTAGAAATAGAAAATGTTTGAAAGAACTGATTTTTATTTAGATAAGACATTTATTAAATTAACATTTCTCTTAAAGAAGTTTCTCCTTCGTTGAGAACTCAACGTGGGAATGAATTTATTCTATTTTTATCAATTTTATTTCAACAAAAAAATTCAACTCTTTGCTAAGAAATTCTTTTTCTAGAACAAATCATAAACTTAAACATTTCATTTTCCTATTTCTTTCCCTATTACATTTTTCATCTTCAAAAATTTTATGGAACATGAATTTAATCAAAATATATTTGATTTTGGTTTATTCTCGGATTTCAAAAGATCAATTAAATTTAAGATCCAATCAATTTCAAAAGTACTCTCGAGATCTGAATTCGACATGACGTTGAAACGAATTTGAGCGAAACATCTCTAAAACATCAGAGGAGAAAACTAAATTTAGAACTAATTCCCAGCTATCCCGTGACTCATTAGTTATTCATAAAATGGCGCCTTCTTTGTCTCGCAATATCTCGTGAATTCTCGTTTATTGCGAGATTAAAACTCGGCATTATTCTGACACTTCGCATTAGCTCCGCGCAGTAGAAGCTTAGAGTAACAAATGGTGAAAACCGTCGCCAATCTTATCGCAGGGGCCAAGAAGGGCCCTGATTTAGATGCCAACTTTAATTTTTCGCCTGACGACGGATAAGCGAAAGTTGTTGGCCTTTTATTATCGGGACGTGGATTGCAATTTGTCAATGTTAGTTCCTGTCGTCAAGAATAGTTTTTTTAAACCATTATCTTAATTAAAAGGCATGTATTTTATTGGATAAACATCTTGTTTCCATCAGATTTGCTGTTTAGGAAAGTGCCTTTGGTGGTAATTTTTATTTTTCATTCTATCTTACACCAAAATTTAAAAAAGAAAAATACAAATCAGGTCGTGTTAGTATTAACAAAACAATGGTAACTTAGAATAGAATGATACAGACGTATAGATATTAAAATACTGACTGTTTGAAATTTGGAATGAGAATAGATAACATGGTATGCATTTTTATAAACAACTTAATTAATTAGAAAATATCCTGTGAACTAAGAGAAGATTTTGTTCTTTAGAAATCTGAAAATTATAATTAAATTCATCTGAAATCGAACAAAATTAAAATCCTATGAGGCGCCATAAGCTTGAATTAATTTTCTCTCAGAAGTACAGAAAGTACAGAAAAAGTATTTATAAATAATGATATATTTGTTGCATCATACGAAGAAAAAAACTATGATGCTTTTATTTAACATTTATTTCATGTTTGAAAGGCATAAACTAGAAATCTATTATTCAGTACCTTAATAATATGCTGTAGTTTTAAAATTTATACATATGTGAACTATCGATGATTAAAAAATATGTTGATATTTTCAAAATAAATTAAAAATTAATTGATTAATTAAAAATAATTTTAGATTTGGTAAGAGAGGTCTAATTTAAAATGAATTTCATAGAAAAGAGATAGTAAGATTCAAGAATGTTTATAACGAAGAAAAAATAATGATAAAGGATAAAAAAAGTCCTCTATTAAGTTTTCCACTTAAATATAAGTTCAAAATATGTAAATGTTTTATTTTTTTAATATATAATTATAGAATATTCCATTTGGAAGTGAGCGATAAAAGTTGCCTAAGAAAGGAGAGACTACGATAACATTACTATCAATTCTGAAAAATTGAAAAAAGAAAAGATGTTTGTGAAGTAAAACAAGTTGTAAAGGAAATCGCCATATTAAGGACCCTTTATGCTATTAGAACGAACGAGTTCTAAATTTTAAGATACGTGAGAAATTTACCGTGCTTTAAGACGATTACTTTTAGGTTAATCCTGTTTTAAATTCGTAGAGATACGATAAATTTGTTGTGCCTTTGTGCGATTACTTTTAGAAGAAAAGAATTTTAAATTCGTAGAGACTTGAGAAATTTACTTTGCTTTAGAACGATTGCCATTAGAATTAGCTCGGTTTAGTTATATTAACCTCCCATTATAAAGGAACACCAGGGATATTTTAGGATGGACCTCGTAATTTCGAACATAGTCAGATGACGACCACGACATCTGAGCTGGTACCCCCCTTTCTACACCAGCAACTTGGCCCTGATGGATTCAACGTGCAACAAAGCCCATTACATAACAATTCTTCGGTGGAATCAAGTCTCTAACCTGGAATCCTACTACTCTCGAACCAAAAGCTTATCAGCAGGTCACCCATGCCTCTGCCTTTTGGCAAAAATAAATAAATAAATCGAAATTTAAATTTCTTGATGTAAGAAATTTACTCTACCTTAGGATAATTGTTTTTAGGAAAATCGAATTTTAAATTCGAAGAAGCGCGAGAAATTTATCTTGCCGCAGGACTTTAATCTTTAAAATAATCTTTTAAATTCGTAGAGATGAGTGAGTTTTATAGTGCCTTAGGATGGTTTTATTTAGAATAATCGAATTTGAAATTCGTAGAGAAATTTATTTTTCATTAGAATATTTGGGTTTTAAATTCGTAGAGACATAAGAAATTTACTGTGCCTTTGGACAATTACCTTTACTATAATTGAATTTGAAATTCGTAGAGATTGAGAAATGAGTTCTCCCTTAGGACAGTGAAGTTTTAAATTCTGAGAGTCTTAGAAATTCTGAATTGGTGTGAATTAGCCCACGGCTGTTGTGCTCTCATGAATTGATTGAATGGAATAAGAAGCGAATGAAACTATGTTCCTTAAATGTGACAAAAGTACTTGATTTTATTTCTGCAAAGGTTTATTGTAGATATAATTTTTTATAGATATTTGAAGGCTTTTACTTTTATTTTTAAACTCTTGCAACTATTTTATTCATAAGAGAATTTTCGTTGTACGTACAGAATGAAAAATATATTGAATCAAATCTTTTAAATGGCTAATTAGAATTTTTTATGTGATTATGTTAAAAGAAGATTCAAGTGAATGACATTTTTTTTTTTGAAATTGGCATTATTAATTAATACTATTATACAAGGAGTCAATTAAATTAAAAAAAATTTTTTTTGCCGATTTCGGTAAAGTTCTTTTAAATTGTTATTAAAGCAATAATGCTGTAATTTTCAAATGCACTGTTATTTATAAATTTATTCTTTTTACTTTTTATATATTTTATTATTAAATCAATTTATATTAGCTTTATCATGTTTTCTATTTTTAAAAACGGGATATTGTAATTGATATTTCACTATTTTCTGGTGCACTGGATTCTGAAATTTTGTACATTGTATGTTCTAGAGAATAATAAAATATTTTAATATTTTTAGAATTGAAATATAAGTGAATTATTTTTACTGAGTTTTATTTAATACGATAGTTTTAATTTGAGAAAAATTTAGTTGTTAGTTTAGTAAAATATTTTAAATTTTTTTATATTTATTTATTTTTTGAAATTTCTAATTATGTGGACACATTTAAAAAGCTTTCTTAAGTTCCTACAAGGAACGTTGATTTCAGAAAGCAGAATATATAGTTTTATTTAATCTCTTCTATGTATTCTGGAAATTTTTCATATTTGAATTTACATTATTTAAGTTATGCTTTCGATTTTCCGTTTTAAAGGTTTTTAGCTACTAGCGAGTTGTATGTAAGAATAAATATTCAATTTTACATTTCAATTTATTTATTCGTAAAATGGTATACGTTTTGCAGATTGAAAACGATTAATATTACTGTTAAAGTTGAAAATATAGGATGACATTTACGTTTGAAAAGTACAACTGTTACAAAATCGATACCTAAATAAATTGCATTTACTACTCCTCAAAGGAAATTAAGATAAAAAAATACGATGCGAATTTTAAGATGGACTTAAAATTCTATATTGAATCTTATATTTGAAACTAGAATGTACGATATTTATCATTCGTACTTGCGGAAATGACACACTGTTTCGATTTGTACAAGATTATTCAACACTAGTAATGATGACAAATCTAATATAAATCGCAGGATTAATCGCCAAAATTAGAATTGGCCGAAATATAATTAGTATACGATTCGCAATCAGAATGGTGAAACTTAATACATCAAACGGTTCGGCATGACAAATTGGAAGCTTACAGTTCCGCACCTCAACAAGCCTCTTTAAACTATGAAATATATTCTGCGCGTCAAATTCTGCGTTAATGGTGGGACAGGGCATTAGCTCCCATACCTGTAGCCATTTGGGCAATGGGCCAGAGCGGCTGGTCAGATGTGAAGTAATTTTCCAAAACACTCCGCGGCTTGACATTTTCCGTGCACAGCGATGCAGCTGGAATCGTGTAACGTCATCAAACCCGCGTACAAGATAATTTTAAAACGCCGTTAAGGTAACACGGAATCTTTTGTGTAATATTATAATCGCTAAAGATACATTAAAATTTTTTAAAATGTATTTTTAGCGAATTGTATTGTGAGTTAATGCGACTCAAAATAAGAACAAAATATTTTATAAGTATTGTTGCATTTAGTTTTTGAAGTTTACAAATGCTTCAAAATTGGTAATTTTGATTCTGTAATGTTTTATTTTATATTGAATTACAAATTTCAAAAAATCATGCAATAAACGATTCTTTCAAATTTGAAATCTTTCAATATTTAATTTATTTTATTTCATTTTTTAACGTTTTTAATCAATTATAACTTATATTAATCCAATATTAAGAATTGCATGGAACATAATTTTTTATAACATGGAATATAATAATGCTATTTAACTTTAAACAATGGGACTTGATTTTAAACATGGCTTTTTTTGGACGAAAAAAAGATTATTTTTAATCTGAGATTTGCCCTTAGCTACATCCAGTTTGATACATTTGAATCGCACAGAGTCTAAGACTCTAGTAATATCATGGAATATAACCTTTAATTAATAATTAATTAGTTGCACCTTTATTCAATTAATCAATAATTAAAGTTTTAAAGCCTTTTATAAAACAATTACTGTGATTAAATGCTCGTACTTATCCCCTCGCTATTTTTTAAATCTCCTAATGAGTTTTGTTTAATGTTCTAAATTAATTATAACTACATATTAATCCAATATTAAGAATTTTATGGAACATAATTTTTCCTGACATAAAATATAACAATGCTATTAAATGAAAAAAAAGAGGCTTGATTTTATGCATGGCTTTTTTTGGACGATAAAAGATTATTTTTAATCCGAGATTTCTCTTTAGCAACTTCTAGTTTGATGCATTTGAATCATATAGATCTAAGTCTCTAGTAATATGATGGAATATAATCTTTAATTATTAATCAATTAATAAATAATCAAAGTTTTAAAGCTTTTGCTAACCAATTAGTATGATTAAATGAGTATATTTATTTACTCGCTATATTTTGAAAATTTTTAAATTAAGTAATTTATGGATAAATCATTTAATTTCAAACTCATTAATACTGAAGATAATTACCATAATTTTAGTAATTCTGAGTCAGGGATGCTTGATTTTATATGGAATAAAATATTTTGAAAATTCTTGCAAGACTGAAAAAAAATTAAGAATTGCAAAAAATAATAAAAACAAAATTGAAATCTTTCATTATTTTGTTTATTTCTTTTATTCTTTTCCTTAATGCTTTTATTAATAATAACTATATACCAATACAATATTAAGAATTTTCTGGAAATATAATTTTAAAACGCTATTTGACTTAAACAAGTTTGATTTTATGCATGGACGATGGCTTTTTTTTGGAAAAAAAGAAATTATTTTCAATCGGAGATTTGTTTTGAACAACTTCCAATTTGAAATACTTGAATCTTACAAGATCTAATTATCTAAAAATGTAATGGAATATAATATTTAATTATTTATTAATTAGATGAAGTTTATTAAGTTTCGAATCTTTTGCTAAACAATTGCAGTAATTGGATGTACATATTTGGCCACTTGCTATTTTTTGACATCTCATTGCGAGTTTTATATTAAGTAATGCCTGGATAAATCGGGGCAATTAGATGAAATTTTGCAAATTATTTTAAATTAAATAACTTATTTTGTTATTTTTTTCATGGATATAATTAATTCTATTTCTTTTCCTTCAATCGAAATAGATTTAAATTTGGCTATTCAAGAATTGTAATTTGAAAATCTGAGAAGGTATTCACATTATAATTTGATTTCAGGCTGATTGTCAAAGCGATTATTTTTTGGAATATATTGTGCTAATTGAGAATTAAATTAAATAATTTTAAAAAAATATCGATAATTTAGATAGTAGTTGAATTTTCGTGCATTGAGAGAATTTCTGTTCAGTTCAGAATCTAATTTCAGGAATTTATTGTTAAAAAAATCAAAATTTATATTTTATAAGTGGTATTTTATAATTTGGAATTTCTGTAATTCATTTTTAATTTAAAAATCTTTTGCTGGAATATTTTTGATTGAAAAGATTTCATTTAATTATGATTTTGATTATGAATACAAACAGTTTCGCTCTAACTAGTTAAAAATTTTTTTTGAGGATAATCAATCTAATCTTACAAAAGTTTCAATAATAACAAGGAAAACCAACTAAAAAGAAATTATATTAGAATATATAATAAATGAAAATATTCTATTACATTTTTGTGATAATATTTGATATAGCAATATTGTTTACATTTCATCGAATGAAATATATAGGGTGTCCATAATTAAACGACCCTATTTTAAAGTTGTCTACAGAAGAAAATATTGTTCAGAAAGTTATGAAAGTTATTCGTATAGGAGATAGTGAAGAAATGGGAATTTGTTTCAGAAAATATTAAAAAAAAAACAAATTATAATTCCCCTTCGCTACTAGGGGAATTTTTTTCCCAAATGAATTATACATGTAGCACATTTTTGACGAGATTGATTACAACAAAACACGTTCAAAATGACGGCCATCATTTTTCGCTACCATCTGGAATCGTAAGATAGCATGTTTCACAGTTGACTATAATGTATTTTGGGAAATGATATGAACATGCTGTGAGATGCTGCATTTTATCAGGTAAAGTTTTTGGATCATCACGACTTACCAGATGTTTTAAATGTCCTCAAAGTCAAAAGTCACATGGACTTAGGTCTGGAGATTGGGGAGGCTACAGATCATGAAATTGACTGCTGATTACATGTTCTTCTGTAAAATATTGATGGAGAATATCTTTTACACAGCGGCCAATGTGTGGAAGAGTTCCATTTAGCATGAAAATTGTGCTCGAAAGGCATTGACGGGCTTATTATGGTCAATTATGGAACATGATATCGTACGACTCCAGATGATAGTGGAAAATGATGGCCCTCATATTGAACATGTTTTATTGTAATTAAATTTGTTAAAAATATGCTAAATGTGTAACTCATTTGAAAAACTGCCTCTGTTGGCGAAATTTTGAACTATTTTTTTCATTCCTTTAAAAAAATTCCCATCCCTTCAATATTTCCTATACAAAATGCCATAACTTTCCGAACAATAATTTCTCCAGTAGACAGCTTTAAAGTAGGATTGTTTAATTATGCACACAATGTATGTATGGTCGAAGAATAATATTTCTTTAGTTTCATTATGTTACAGAAGGTCCGAATATACCTTTGTAGAAATCATTCTAAAATTTAAAAATTTCATCTGCCCATGCATTTTAAAATCCTTTTCGAGTATTTCAATCCTTGGAGAGGTAATTCAATGCATAATTATTAACTTAATACAAGGACTTACTTATTGCCCCCAAAAATAAATAAATAGTTTTGTAGACAATATCGAATTGTAGGTATTTTAATAATAAAAATGAACGAGCAAAACGTTAAAATTGTGTACCGTCTTGAATATTGCTTTGGAGGAGATATCCGACTGCATATGATTAAAATGGTCTGACACAATATTTTCACTTCTACCTTCTTTCATTTACGCTCATTTTTGAAATAAGGATGTCTATGCAGGATTATGGGTGTGATTAATTGATGATGATTATAATCTCGTGTCCGCTTTACAAAGAAAAGGGGGGGGGGGTGCAGTAACTTCTGAGAGTAGGGATCCCTGTGCTTCCGAAGACAGAAGTATGACTTCTAGCTCCTATGGAGATGGCACACACTTATCACATTCGCTTGCTTCACGGCTTCTTTTTATTAGGGGGCACATTCTCACTCCTCACAGATAGAATATAGAAGAACACCCATGCCCTGACCGGGACTCGAACTTGAGACGCACAGATCCCGAAGAAGGCACGCTACCTCTGTACTACGACACCGTCGCTGTAATTTGTAAAATACATTTGTTTTAACATTAAACTATAAACAAACTGTTAAAGCACTTTGAAGCATAATTTTTAAATTATAATTTAATATTAACTCTAATATATTTCTTTGATTATAATCTTCGTAACTTGTATGCACCGATTTAAAAAAAGTTTTACATTACTATCCAATTGAGAATAGTATAAAGGATATCCAATCGAACTGTAATCGAGCAATTATTTTCAAAATCATTACAGGTACGCATTAATTCTCATTAAAAATGCTCTAAATCATATAAAGAATAACTTTTTATATTGTCTGAATCAATAAATTTAAGAAACCTAAATTTTTATGCATTACAAGTCTTATTGATCATATTTAGTAAAATTTACTTGATTAATTAAAGTTAGAAACAAAAGAAGCTCTGTGATCAAAATTAACTAAATTGTGAAGCTTGGGACATTTCTGTTTTAGATAATTTCAAAAGCCATCTCCAAAATGATTCGTCGATCGACGCGTTGCGCTGCTTAGAGTATATCTTTAATCGGTCTGAAATAATAGGTCTTTGAAACAGACCCTCAACGAAGGTCATTCTCCTTCAGAAATATCTAAATATATTTAAATATTTCTGAAACCTAACCAGCTGTACCTGCTCGGCGTTGCCCTTGGCATAGTATCCAAGAAGAAAAATTAGCTCTAATCTAAGTCTAGTCTTCAACTGATATGATATGGGCATGTTACGCAACATCAAACGAACATAAAAAATATATTTAGGAATTATCAAAAATAAGTACAAAACAATTTTTTACAGCACCCATTCAGAAATATTTAGATTATTAAATATTTAAAAATATGATAAGTCCGTCGACAAAACACAAGCAATCGTTCCGCAATTCCGTTACAATATTTCCGCAATTCAGTTACAGTTTAATTTAAAGAAAGACGGTTATTTCGCTCATCAAAAGACTCTCCTTCCCTAAGTGTAGGCATTATTTCTCTGCTATTCACTAACCGAACGTTTCTTCCCTCTTCCTTTTCCTTATCGAACAACAAACGAAGATTTTTGGCGTTTAATGTGTTCCAGCCAAGGTTGGAGTTCCATCTTTTGGGCATCATGAGGTTTGAATCTTTGTTTAAAATCAGACCCAATCAAGGAAATGTATCACATTTGCATATCATAGCTGTTGCTATCTGTACCTGCGTAGTTATAGGTTTTCGCACATGCGCAAATAAATTAAAATCGCAATTATAAAACTGTCTTTTTTCATTTTGGTATTACTTTACTGTACTAAAACTTTCCCCGTTAAATACTCTACAAAACAGTATAAATATCTCCAATATCCGTTTACCATTTCTCGAGTTGATCCGTTTCAAACATACAGATGCTTTCAGCAGACTTCCTTTAATGCTATGTATAAATGAAATAACGGAATGTATGTATTGTGATTTATGAACTTCTATTTAAGAATCGTCTTATTGAAGATTATAGTATTTATCAAATTGTATAAGAGATGTATACCATAAGAGATGTGTACTAAACTGAATTAATAATCCTTAATAATAGATATTCTGCCCATACAATAAGATTACTATTTAAAAATAAAGGTTCATGTAGCAATAAAGAAAGCAAAATATCGGATATTAAGGCCCTGTACAAAATTAAGAACAAACAACCCACGAAAGAGGAAAAAGAGACAGATGTTCGTCATGTAAGTTCTTTCAAATGTCGCCCCGTAGATATCTGGCTGCCATTAGTCAAGCGTGGCTCGCTTTAAACTGACCCCAATTAATCACTTGTTCCCTGTAGGAAGACTAATTGTCCTTTTCCATCTCTTGTTCCTGTTTGGAGACAAATAGTCACTATCTCCTCGGCATGTCCTTCCTGTGTTTGACGACCCGCTGCTCTCGGGACAAGTGTCCTGACGTGGTTTCGAACGATAAGGGTGGAAACGAATATTCTTCGGCATGCTCTGATTTCGTCGAAATTTTAAAATGCCCTTATTGGAAAATATCTTCTTTCCAAGAGGTTTCCAAGATGTATGAGAAAGACTGGTTTAAAATGGATTGGAAGTTAGGAACTAAAGGATTTTCAGAGTTTAAAACGTGAGATTCTCTCTCTGCTTGGATTCGTATTACATTTTTTGCTTAGTATTTTTGAGGGAAAATAAATTATTACTTTAAAAAATCTGTATTTACTTTAAATAGAATAAAATTAAAATTTTTTATTCTTCCACTGACGATATTTATTAATGTAAAAAATTAATTAATTAATAGAAATTACTAATTAGAGATTTTGTCCAATTTTGAAAAATCGAATATCTCTGCGCATAAAAATAAGCGAATTTACCACTATGGTTAAATATCGTTGAAATATTTTTCAATTCTTGCTATTATTTCACACTCTACCTACATATATCTTGTCATATTTTCAATCGTTAATAAAATTCTTTTCATTCCTCCATTCAAGTTCAAATACATTTTTTAAACTTGTAGTGGATGACACTCGATGTTAATGCAGTTTTATTTTTAAATATCAATTCATTATTTAAATTTAAATAATTTTTAATAGTTTAAAGAGAGTTTTGGCAGTTTGTAATGAAAATTGACATCGACAGGCAGTAGCTCAATCGGTAAAATGCGAGGATTTTAGTATTTTTTACGTCAAGGTGGAGAATGGGAGTTCAATCCTTGCGAAAATCTATCGTTTTTTGATAAACTATTTATATTAATTGTAATTATTTAATAAAAAGTAACAAAAATAAAAATTTTCTTTGTTGACCAACGTAGGAATTGAATGAAATTTTTTTTATATTACTTGTTCATTTATTCTAATATAAAATAAGGAATGATAAATACGTCAATATGATGATATCATTTATGAAAAGTTTAAAGTAAAAATAATTTTATTCGAATAAATATAGTTTCTTGGCTGACTCCTTCCTCAGAGATCTGCACAAATTTCAGAAAAGATAATCTCCCATATTCAAGTATTATTAACACAGAGTATTATTGACAGAGTCGGTATTTCTCAATTGTATTATTTCTAAAACCTTTCAAGTCTGAAGAATTTAAATCCGTAAGAGAAAGTGATAAACTTTCTTATGTAATAAAATTTTAATAAATAATTTAGAATTGAGCCTGTGTTGATTTGGTTAGTGAGATTGTGCAGAATTTAGCTGAAGTAAACTATTATCATTTGAATTTAAGATTTATTTAGTAATAAATCTGTGCTTAATATACCATGTATATATTATCGAGGTTTTATTTTCACCCCTCTATCAACAATTTTCAATTTTTTGATATTACAATCCAAATCAGACCAGAATTACTTTATTGAAAACATTTAATAGTTCAAACGTTTTTGGGTGCATCCTTGGATCTAAATGAACATACGACATTATTTAGCTTTATTACATTGTTTAGTATAAAAAAACTTCTTATAGAAAAATATTATTAAGTCAGAACTTTTGCTAGTGTGTCTGTTCAGCAGCTATTTGCATTTATTTAGCCTTTTCTTATATTTGTGTGAGAATAAAATATGGCTTCACATAAATGTTTCTCGTTATTAGGTCTAAAAACAAGATCTACAATGAAAATTTTCATAGTTATGCGACTCGTGGGCCATTCTACACCATTTTATTTGTAGAACGATATGTATAATTTTTTTTTCATATCTTTGTTTGAATCCTTCTAATGCGCTCAATTTTTAAATAAATGAGATTGACTGACCAATCCTAGATTGACATTTATACTTATTAATATCCAATAATTGACGTGTAGTTTTATTAATTTGTCTAATTAAGGCTATACTATTTTAATTGTATATCGATTTTTCTCCTGAAAATCCACAATTAAAAATCTCTTTAATGTTGAACCTTTTGGCTCTATATATTTTTTTATCCTTTAAGATTATTTTAATTTTCTGTTTTACGCAAAAAAAAAAAAAAAATCATTTACAATAGCAAAAGAAAATGACAATTGCTGAAATAGAGATATAATTTATTTTTAACTGCACAATTAAAATTAATTATGAAAACGTATCGAGCCAATACGTTTGCTTAATAAGAACATATTCCAGATAAAAATTTATTAAATGAATAGGCGAACATTCTCAGCACAAAAGGAGCATACAGAGAGTTCGTTTATAACGAATATCCAATTTTCCAAGACTATTAAAAGAAATAAAAATATGCAACTTTGTGATTCATAGGAAATTTCAAGTATCAGGTGAAAGTTTAAATTAGGGCGGGATGGCCTGATTGGTAGAGCGTTGGAATCGTACTCCTTAAGTTACGAGTTCGAAACTCACCGACCAAAAGATTCCCCGGGTGTATGGCGACTGGAGCTCGTTAAATCTGTTCGTTGTCGCAAAATCCTCCATATCGAGAGTAATATCACTGGGTTCTCTGTTCCAGGTCTAAATTAGGATCTGAGATGTATGAAAGAATTTGCATGGTTGTAGTTCGCCCCCTAAAAAGGGTTGTGACGTGTGTGTAGCCAAGTCGTACTCTTGACCCTAGATGGCGCTACTTGTAAAACAAATAGACGCATTTATTGGGCTTAAAATCTGCTGATAGTATCAGCGGAGGCTTGTCCACAACAAGTGCCATTAGTCACAACAAAATTTAATAAAATTTGCTTCATGGCCTAGGATCAACGCATCTTATCCGTGATCTGGGCATCCCGTTTGCGGTTATGGTTGCTCTTTACCCTGTGTTCTGTCAATGAGGTGTATGAAAAAATCCCTGTATTAAAAGAAGATGTGCAAGTGAGTTTATTACTGTCATCTTCATATAATCTGGGAGTCAGACTTCGACCCTCCTTTGCTTAGGGGTCTTTATACTCAGAAGCTGCTGCATTTTTTTTGTAAAGCTTAGTTCCAACGCCCGAGACACTTCAGACGTGGAACACATTTGTCAGTAAACTAAACAAACATCAAAGCACCCCCAAAACCGCTGGAGAGGGTCAAGAGCGGGGGACGCGTCCCCGTTTTCAGTGCCATCCACTACAAGTTTAAAAAATGTATTTGAACTTGGGTGGATGAATATATATATATTTATATATATATATATATATATATATATATATACAGTAAGACCCCGCTTAACGCTGTTTCGTTTAGCGCTGTTTCGGTTTAGCGCTCTTTTATTTCAGCCCGGGGATTCCCCGAAACATTCTGCAGCGATAGGTTTCAAATACATATCCGAAAGAGTGTACTTGTATTTCTTGTTTGGTGCGGTATTGTAGAGACATATTTTTATTATTGGAAACATTTGTTGACATTATTGTAAGTAGGTTTTAATTTACATATTTAATACTATATTATAGTGTCAAATATTTTGATCTATAGTTTTTTACTATGGGTGATAATGAAAAAGAAAAGAAAGCAACCAGAAAAAGAATTTCACTCAAAACTAAAATGGAAGTCATTAGGAGATTAGATTCTGGCGAACGTCAAACTCTAATTAGTGCTTCATTGAATTTGCCAACTTCAACAATAAGGACCATCAAGAATAAAGAAAAAATACTGTCATCGGCAACTGCAACTACGTCAAGCTCTGCAACTAGAATTACCCGTTCTAGAAATAATATCATAGAGGAAATGGAAAAACGACTGTCTATATGGATTGACGACGAAATTGACCGCAATATGCCATTAAGCCAATCTATCATAATGGGAAAAGCAAGAAGAATTTTTAATTACATTCAGGCTGAGACAATTGACAAAAGTGAAACTTTCGTTGCTGGTCGAGGATAGTTTAATAGATTTAAACATCGAAATAACCTTCACAACATAAAGATTACAGGAGAAGCAGAAAGTGGTGATACAAAAGCAGCGGCTGAATTTCCAGCGATATTAAAAAAAATAATTGAAGAAGGAAACTATCGTCCAGAATTAGTTTTTAATGTTGATGAAACAGGCTTGTTTTGGAAAAGAATGCCGAAACGAACATTTCTATCCCGTGAAGAGAAACGGGCACCAGGATTTAAAGCTGCAAAAGATCGCTTAACCCTTCTACTAGGTGGTAACGCAAGCAGAGAATTTAAATTAAAACCATTACTAATTTACCATTCCAAAAACCCAAGAGCGATGAAAGGCATATCTAAATCAACTTTACCTATAATTTGGGAGTCTAATAAAAAATCATGAATAACTGCGAAAATTTTCCAGGATTGGTTCACTGAACATTTCTGCCCGTCTGTTAAACGTTATTGCGAAATTAAAAAACTTGAACAAAAAGCACTTCTGTTAATTGATAATGCTCCAAGCCACCCAACAAATTTATTAGACTTTACAACATGCATTCCAGTCGAAGTGGTTTTCTTGCAGCCTAACACAACTGCCTTAATTCAACCAATGGACCAAGGCGTTATATCAAATATTAAGTCTTATTACTTGCGGCGAACCTTTAAGCAAATGTTTGAAAAAACAGACGGAGAAGAGAACCAGTCCATAAGAGAATTTTGGAAAAACTACAACATCGTGGATGCTGTAGAAAACATAGGCCTTTCTTGGAATGAGGTAACAGAAGGATCTTTGAAAGGAGTATGGAAGAATATTTGGCCGGATTTAAGTAAGAGCGATGACGTTGGACACTCTGTCGATGTGGATGAAATAGTGGAAGAGATAGTGAAATTAACGAAGCAAACCGGTTTTGAAGGGGTAAATGTGGAAGATATTAAAGAAATAATTCAAGAAGCAGCGACTAGTCTTTCTAATGATGAGCTCAAGGAATTAACTGAACAAGAAGAAAACAAAAATGTTGACAGCAGTGATTCAGAAGAAGAGCAAAAAGAACTTTCGATGGCGTTTGTAAAAAGGAGTTTGTCTACCATAACTGAAATAATGGATCAATTCATTGAAAATGATCCGAATTTTGACAGGAGCTCAAAAGTA
>JAOUZG010016315.1:2603351-2615126 GCA_026289955.1 Argiope argentata | reverse complement strand
CACACACACACACACACACACACACACACACACACACACACACACACCTCAAAATTTTAATCTTTAATAAAATACTTTTTATTCATCCTCTCAAGTTCAAATACATAGTGGATGACATTTGATGTTAATAAACTCTTTCAAATATTAATTCAGTTTATTATTATTAATTAATTAAAGACTAACGTCCTCATCAAAAATCTGCATATCTCCATTGCAAAATTTGTAATGAATTCAGTTTGTCCTCCCCCCAGGTCAACAAGGTAAGACTTAACATGTTTTCGGCCGATTATTTCAAACGATTCTGTTTATTTTTTTAGCGTTTGATGCATTTAAAATAAACATTGTTAATGAATCAAATTTTATTTTCGTATTCAGTTACGTAATACGCAGAACAAAAAATAAAAGCAGAACAAAGAAATTTTAAAATTTCTAATCAGTATTGCGTTATCCCAGCTGGCGTAGAGAATTCAAGAATTTCGCGTTACCTCAATTGGCGTTGAAAATATAGCACTAATATAACTTTTCATTCAATTACTTATCCTAAGTGTAATTATTAGGCCGTTATAGTCTGTTGGGTAGGGCGTTGGTTTTGCCTCCCTTGTGCTGCGAGATCAAACCCGCCAGCCAAAGACTGTGTGTGTGGTGGATGCTAAATCTGTCCTGTTCACAACGTTTCCCATGTCGAAAGTAATATCACTGAGGGTACTGGGTCAGAGGTGATCATTCTCTGTTCCAGTTTTAAATTACGATCTGTGAATGAATGAAATGCACGAATGAAGTTCACCCCATAAAAAAGATTTGTGTTTGGTGTGATCTAGAAGTTAGACTTCTTCCTTCAGGTGCTGAAGGATCTATACACTCAGAAGCTACTGCTCTCCTCCTTCCGTTGTAAATCGGAACGCGACAGCATCAATTGTAACTATTTAAATGAGGCACAATTAACGAAAAGTAATTAAAATAAAAATTATTAATGAAAAGTAATTAAAGTGAAAATTATTAATGAAAAGTAATTAAAATAAAAATTTTCTTTGTTGACCTTATCAGAAATTGAATTATTTTTTTAAATATTAGTTGTTCAGTTTTACTAATTACAATCAGAACTCTAGAATTAAAAAAAAAATCTAAATAGTACTTTAAACATACGTAATCAAAACACAAATCCTTTTTTTAGTTAAATTGTATCTTTCTTTCTCACTAAATTCTCTGCAATCAGTGATTAATTTCTAATAAAATTCTTTAAATTTCACGCTTAAAACTATTGGATATATCCGCCTAGTTTTGTTTTCCTCCATTTCCGCAAATTTTCTTGTCACTTCCCACGTTTAAACGATAGTATCCTCATGCATCTATTGTTTTCCGCGCCCCATTTGGCTCATGTTGTGTGAAGTTTCAACAAGCCAAACATCTATCCTCTCACTAAATCAGACTCAACTGCCAAGTTATTCAAATCAGGTTTCTTGGCCTTCGCGCCTTCCAGATAATAAAGAAAAGCACCCGGACAACCCCAAGATCACCCGAGTGGGCCATCAGTCCCGGCGTTTTCCTTTCCTCGATTTAAATCTCCCACGAAATTTATTCCCGCAATGACCAAAGAGGGACCAACTCGCACCTCATAACAAATTTATTCCATCTTCTTCCCTTCCAGCCATCTACTTGCATGGAAGAGATAAAAAATAAAGCAGAAGGCAAAAAACACGCCAACAGCCTTTGGCGTGATCTGACTATAAACCATTACGCCAAAAAAAGAAATTCTTCCCAAAACAGCGAGGAAGAAGGCCCGAGACTACATAAACATCTCCTCCCTGATCCGGAAGAACCACATTCGGAATATTCTAAACTGCCCCCGCGAATACGAATGCTGTTTTCTTGGGCAATTCAGGGGTTGTCTCAGAGGAGGACTGGAGTACATGGAAGCATGTGCTTGGGGCAGAGCGGCAGTGAATCAGGGGCTTATTCGGGGCATGGCAAATGTCCTGGGAATGTTTTGTTCGTGCGGATAAGCAACTGAGGAAGTGCGCCCCAGACGCCCCGGTTCCGGTGTTGAAATGCGTCCCATTCGAGATGAGGGTGGTTTGAATTCTTCGGGAGATTTCTTGAGGTTGGAGGCCATAAAATACATAGAGGGAAAAATAATGGGAAATATGAAGTGGAGATAACAAAGAGAGGATTTTGACTCGGTAACGCTTAAATTTCTGAGAGATGGGGGTTCTTTTTTTCTGGAAACGAGCAGTAGAGGATCTTGTGCATCAGAAATGACTTTAATGCATATCGAAAAGAAAAAAAAGATATGAAGGTTGTTCTTGAAATCTCATACATTTGGGATTCTAATGAATAAATTGGCAAATTTTTCACATTTTTTTAAAGCTATCATTGAAATTTGAATATTATAAATTTATTGTTGATGTCTTGTCAGTTGATAAAACTTTGTGGCTTTCAGGCATCATTTTATGAAAACTGGTGCCTTTTTTGTTTCGAAATAGTCTTTGAACTAATGAACTAATTTTGAAACTAATTTTATGTGTCTAACATAATCATCATGTTTCACAAAAATTCATTTGCCGAATATCACATCAAATTAATTCAACGAGTATGCTAAAATGACTTTTTATAAATTTTTGCCGAGAATTTCAAGAATGGTATTTTCTTGAATTCCTTTATTTAATTGAATTTGAAGACCTTGTCGGCAAAATTTGACATTGAAGAAGTATAATCAAATATTTTGAGTCATGATTTTTTTGCATTTAAAGTTTGAAATTAATATGCTACTATGATAAATGAAATAAACAATTTTATTTTCTAGATTTCCACTTACTATTTGAATTTAAAAGATAAATGCGATACATTATTTTTTTATTTCATAAAAGACTAAATTATCTTATTTTAAAATTGATATTCAAAATTTATCATTCAAAACTTTTTGAATTATTCCAATATTTTTCATATCCTGTTTCCGTTTAGTAAAATTAGCATACAGGGAAAGAAATTCCTTCATATGTATAATATGCACGATACAATCCCTGTATACGAATTAATGATACATTTATTCAATTCTTTCTATTAGTTCACACTCTTCCTATATTTATCTTTTTCAAAATTTCAATCTTTAAAAAATTATTTTTATTCCTAATCTCAAGTTCAAATGAAGTTTATTAAACTTGTAGTGAATGAGAGTTTTATCAAATATTAATTCATTATTTAAATGTAATTAATTTTTAATACTTCAAGTAGTGTTTTAGCAGTTTATAATAAAAAGTGAAATCGGTAAAATGCGAGGATTTCAGTGGATATTTTTCATGTGAAGGTGAAGAATGCGAGTTCGAGTCTTGCGAAAATCAGTTTTTTGATAAATTATTTATATTAATTGTAGTTATTTGATTAAAAGTAGTTAAATGAAAATTTTCTGTGTTCTCCTAAGTAGAAATTGACATAAATTTTTTTATTACTTGTTACTGTTAATCTTCAACAGTTTAGAGAAAATTTGATGATTCTAATTATACGTTATGTATATTATACGTGGCGTGCAATTTTAGGCGAGATTTTGGCAGGAAATGAGATCTTGTCATAAGAACAGTAAACGTTCTTTTTCTCCGTCGCATTATCTCATTTTTTATGGTAGCGATTTCGGCTTTTTTTCCTCCCCCAAGACATTATTGTAAAAGCAATTTGTAATTTTCCTCCTTAACTCTTTATCATATTTATTACATTATTCTAGCACAAACTTTGGTTCAGCCTCGGGAATTTAATTCCTTTTTGTCATGAGAGAAGGCGTGATTCTGTTGTACACTTTAATAACAAAGTAAAATATTAGAAGTAATGAACTGGCATGCGCGTTATTCTAACGAAACTCTCAAGATAACTGAATTCTCACAACTGCAGTAAGTAATTTAATGGCTGCATTTGTGCGTCTAGACTTAATTACATCCTGAAAAATTTGAGTAAAACACAACTCATTGTTTATAGTTTTACTCCAGCAGAAATTTTTACAAAAATTGATAAGCCTTTTTTTTAAATGATCCCATTAACTTTACTAAGTACTGAGAGTGCCACATCATAAGACATACATGAAGTACCAAAACTTTCCTGCATGCAATTTACTAAACAAAAATATTGATAAGGTTTCCTTTTTGAAATGATCTAGGGTTTGGCAGTTTTTAAAATTCGGTTTAAAAAACCGGTTTTTTTAAAAGTAAATTTGTGACATTTGAAAACCGGTTTTTCGTAAGATTTGGATATTCCTCTTCTTCAAAAACAAGCAAACAAATATTTTGAATTTAATCGGTTGAGACCGATTCGTTTAGCATCTGAAGGCTTAGGATGACGAGATTTACATGTGAAAGTATATTCGAATTTCTGTTATTTGAATTAAAAAATTTAAACATTGAAATAAATTTGAAATTATTATATGTTTTATGAGAACGAATTCAAGATAGCAAAAATAGAATTATTAACTCATTGTTGTTGATTTACAAAGTCCACAAACACTTCTAGTTCAGCGAAGATGTCTATTGTACTTTCTTTAACTTCAAAATTATTAAGTTATTTGTAAAAATATTGTCTAGAAAATTTCAAAGTCTTATTTGGAAATTGATTTTGATGAAGAGAAATTCGAAAAACGTACTCATCAGAGTAATGCTTTTTAAAAGAAACCATAGAAAAATCAATTCATAAGTTTTTTTGAAGACCTTCAAATAAAACTTACAACTCCAAAGCGGAATATTTGTTATTTGAGGTAACGAATAAAAGAACAAAAAATTTAGATCTGCTATTTGATGCCATGAAAACTATAAAACAAAACTCTTAGTTGATGAACCTATATCTTCATTTTCAGGCAATATTGTGCCCAAAATAAAAGCAAGAATTAGGCCCCGTTCAGTGGATATTTTATGTATTATAAAACCCTCTTTCTTGAGAGAAATTAAAATTGGTAAAAATGATATAAATGTTATTTGGATTTTTTTTTTGAGTTTTTGTTGTTTTGTGTAGATAATATATAAATTTAAACCTTAATGTTTTTATATTTTGACTTAGATTTTGATATTAATTTTGGATTTTGTTATTTAATATACATTAAATAAAATTAACTAAAAATATTTTTCTTTATTCTATTTTTTGACAAAAATTCAAAAACCGGTTAAAACTGGTTTTTGGAAATATTGAATTTGAAAACCAGTTTTTCAAAAAGTCGATTTTTGTATAAACTATAAGATGATCTCATTAACTTCCTAAAATATTAAGCATTCCACATCCTAATGTATGCATGAAATACCAAAACATTATCGCAAACAATCTAATACACCAAAGTAAGCAAAATACATCAAAATTTTCTGGCATTTAATATAATAAATTTATCACTTAATAGAACTCTTTACATACCATTAATGTATAATATTAGGGAAACATTAACTTTTAGCGTGAACGCAGCATTTTTACTGAATTGATCATGTCACTCTTGAGTAATATAGCAGTTAAATCCTGATATGCTCTAATAGTGTCTGAAAATCGAATTTCTGTTTTGTAAACGTTTTCGACTACCATAAAAACCAAAATGGGATGCAAAATTGAAATTTTCGTCACAAAATCGCATACAAAATTCGATATGTTTGAGTCATTGCGCTTTGAATTTTTTAAAACAAAAATTCAATAAAAATTTTTTTTCAAATTTTCAAACCAATCTTTAATTTTAAACTGGAGTTCCAAAATTTAAAATTAAAAGGATTTCTAAATTTTCAGATCAAAATTACAAGCTTAGAATAAATTAAAAAATAATTTTTATTACTTATCATAGTAATAAAAGCGATGGGTAAATCTGAAATTAAAGCGCATTTATTAATCAAACTTCAAAATGTTGCTATTTGAAGGTAGGACCGATAGTGTTTACGGGAAACGTATACAAAGAATTGCATCACCTTGAAACTAATGTTTAGAGGCATGCGTATCAAGCAAATGATCGGGGAAAACAGAAGACTCGCTTTATTGTAATGTGAGAGCATGATGTTGTTTTCATTTGAGGTTTTTGATGTCTCAGAATATGAAGGCAACAAATTGGAGATTTATCGCTTTTGATGGATCAATTTTGGTACTTACGTAATATACCGCCTTCGCCAACAATCGCCGATGATTTAGTAACTTTTTGGCGATGTATTTAAATTTGGCTATAAAGATCAATGGATTACACCATTGTCGGGTTCCATAATTGGCAGTTTAGCAACTCATTGGTGAGGACTTCAAATTTAGCAATAAAATTGGGCCGTATAATACTTAAATACCTTAATTTTTCACTTTTAGGATTAGTAGAAAATAATGTAGTAGATTTTCACATTTGACGATTTATTGCCTACTATAGTTACAACTTGATTTCCATTTTCATTTCTCATTTCCCAATACTCATTTTCTGAATTCTTACGAATTGTCTTACTCAATTTAAGTCCTTAACGAGTTTGAGCCGGTTTGAAAAATTCACAAGACTATCAGATTCTACGATATTTTGAAAAACGATGTTTTTTTTTCATCTGAAAATCATTCGAGCTCCCAACGTGATTATTTCAAACCAGTTTAAACTGGTTAATGACTTAAATTAATTAAAGCAAATAATGACTTAAAAAGAATAATGTTCTCACATAATAACTTGAAATTTCAGATCGTAGATCAAATTTTTTATTGTAATTAGTTTTTAATTCAGTAAATCAATGAGCAGTTGGAAGTGTGCCAATGAGTAGAAAATAGATAAGGAGAAATAGATCCATCAAAGCTGTTATTTACACAAGTACCCTTAAATTAAGTCCCTTTAGTTATACTAAAATTTGCCCCTCACACAATAAATCGAAGGTTGAAATGGCTTATTGATTATTTTTGATTCATAGTTATTCTATTGCAATTTTATGTAAAAAATGTTTACACTGATAAATCACAGATTTTATTTGATTGAGGTTTAAAAAAAATCATCTGACAGAATTGGACAGCAAAGTAATAAGTATTCTACCTAAAGCAGGTGCCTTCAAAAATTTATATTGGCTCCAGATAAACTTCAACTCAATTCAGCAATTTTGATTTAAATTTCCGTATCGTGCTGGTGGCACATTCAATTTTACTTACATTGGCCAGGTGCTCGAAGAAAAATTAAAAGTTTTTACCCAAAACTGAGAAATTAAAAAAATAAACTGACGCTTCAAACGTAGGTAATAAATATTTAGCAATATTTTATGAAATAATAAAAACTAACCGATCTCACGCAAAATTTCTAAGCCGTAGTCTATTATTTTTATGGTATAAAAATTAGATATATTTTACGATATACAATAATCACTGTAGGAAATACATAATAGGTATGGATTGAGACATTATATTTATTTAATGTACATTTCATTTTCATGTTCAGTAATATTGTTCAAAGAGTAATTCTTGTTATATATCTATATACATAAATTTATTTACTCCATGAATGTTGGAAACGGATCGAACTATTTGAATAAAATTTTATATTTAGATAAGGTTTTACTTTTTAAGCTTAACTATATGTGTGTCTTTTCTGAAAAAAAAAAACAACCGCGATTTTACGCTCAAAAACACTCATATTTTTTATACAAGTGGCTATACCTAAGCTGCATAAGCGTATTAGAAATGGAGTGGTGATTTGGACTTAGTACTGACGCGCGTTTTTTCAAGGTTCGATCCCCGTTTGCGATTCAATTAAATTTCACTTATAACTTTAAACCGAGTCATAGGATAGAGTTTTATTTACCAAAAAAAAACCTGACGGGGTGAGTTTGATTTCACATGTACTATATCTGTACATGGTAAAATCAGGCCATTATCAATTAGGAAAATAAAGTTATCTTCTTTAACTAGATTAACCTTTAACTTCACGATATAATTTTTTGAGGTTTCAAGATATATTTACGAAACAATAATCGGATCAATTAGAAAGACTCATATGCAACTGTTCATAGCGAAAAATTAATTTTGACTAATCTAGCAAAATTTTAATTTAGCAATATTAATTTTTTTAAGAGAAAAAGTTGCTTTAGTCCATAATTAATATGAAAGCCTGATACATCTTTGAAGAAATATCAGGTTACAGGAGACGAGAACTTTGTTTTGTTGTTGCCATCGAAAAAATAGAAAATAATTTCTTTTTTTGTTACCATGTCTCTAAAGGTTTTATATATGGGTAATATTCTACACGTGACTCATTAAACGATTGACTTAATCATACATTTCTAATTGGAAAAAATGGTCTTAATACTGTAAAGAATTATATTTTATAATAATTGAATTAATAATAAATTATTATTTGTAAGTTTTAGGCCATTTCTGGTTACTTTTTGTCAGATTTATTAAAATATTTTTGTTTGCCATAGCATTTTAAACAAAATTTTAAAAATGAAATCAATTTTATAAAAGTATTTCTTTAGCAGAGGACGAATTAGGGTTTGAATGACTGTTATCCTATTAGCCAATCTTCTTCGATTTCATCATTGAAATGGTTATTTAGCGTTTTTTAACCAAGCTAACACGAGTTTTAGTAGTGGTAGTGTGAAACAACTTCTGTTTGCAATTTTGAAGAGTGACAATTATTTTACTAAGTACAACTTGTAGGAACATGAAACTGTATAAAATATTTTCTAAACATATATCACAGTTTCTTAGAAGTTCATTTATTGGATAAAATAATATAAAATATAATTTTTTATACTATTTAAAGTTTTTCTTATTCAAATTTAGGCCTATTTTTAAAAGCTCAGTTATTAAGTACTCGATCATTCTGTGGACATTCTTTTAAAGGATCTCGATCGAACACTTGAAAACTTTCGATTTCTATTTTAAATAGCTTCTTTTGAGGAATTTTAACACCCCTACTCTTTGTTTTCATTCTATTTTTGCTCTCTCTTAGCCAAACACATCTTCACTTAGTTTCTCATCATTGGCGACCATAAACCCAACTTAGGGAAGGGTAAGTTCCTTAGAGTTACCCTAATTCATTCGAGAGTAACTTTTGGCACTTAATTCTCGCTCTTTCTCGGACCGATGAGTGATGGAAGTTAACTGTTGCATCTGCGGGGAAGGAGGGAATATTAGGGTGATAACCTCTCATCTTCTTCTTAGTAACCTCTTCCAGAAAACAAGTCGGCGGACAAACTTGGCGACGGTCGGCCTAAATCCCGCCACTAAAGCCTACATTAAGTCGCCTCTTTTATCATCCAGGCCCCCAACCGAGTCCGGCCCGACACTAAAAGTCGAGGGACGAAAAGTGCCGGATATAAATCGTCCGGGAGAAAGTTGCTGTCACCGGTTCGTCATCACTTTTCCCAGCCAATCGGAAGACGTTTTCGCGGCTTTTCTTCGTTTTTTCCCCCTCGTTCGCCAAGCAATAAAAATAGTTGGCGGATAAATTCCTTCCTGATGCGAGTTTGATTTTTATACGGGGGAGGTTTTGGCTGATGTATTGCAAACAATATGGCCGTGGAGAAAGGAGGATTCTTTTTCCGTTATGGGAGGAGGAGAAGGAATCGTAACTTTGTAACAGGTGAAAGTGGCCAGTGGTGTTGGATGTCTCGATGCATTAGGCATAGACCGTCTGAGCACAACAGTGAGTTACAGTGAAAAAGGATCTTATTTTTGAGGTGAAAATACAGAATAAAATTAGATTTTCCCTCTGAGGTTCCTTTATGTTTTCAAAATTGCAAAATCATGAGTAATATATTTTACTAAGCATACATATATGTTATTGCATATTATATAAACGTTTCTTTTTAAAATACTAAATATTTATTTCGAAATTCATATTCCATAGTTGCAAAATTTATGTATAGAGATAAGATGGTCAGTAAATGCAATCGTCAGTCGCCATTTGGCAAGTTGGACGGAATAAAAATATTATCGGACATTCGGCACGTATCCTTAATGAATACCATCTTTTGTTTTGACGTCAGGTTACTGAGACAGACATTTTTATTTATTTATAGGTGTGAAAATAAAGCAATTGTGAATAAAAATTAGCTATGGTATCACATAGTTTTCTATGGTTATGAATTTTTTAAATTTTGTAGACATTTAATATGTTTGATTGCAATAAAGGTTATTCAGCTGAAGTCTATGAAGTGTTTAATTTTTTACATTTCTATTTATACTCACATTAGTTGAATGTTATTCTTATTATTTTCTTTCAGCTGTGATTTGATTTAGAATTTAGAATTGGATTTTATTTGTTAATGGATTACTATTTATTTCTAAACGTGTTTTATGATTAGTTGTGATTTAGGCGTCCGTGAACATTACGGATGGTGAAAATTCAATTCCAAGAAAACATAACATTATATAATATAAGCACTCATTCAGTGTACATGAAATTTTCTATTAGGATTTTTATTTGTTAGTTTATGACAATCAATTCTGAGATATTTTTAACGGTATAACAGTGCTCTAAATGAGATACATATTTTAGTTATGAATAGCATTTTTAATAGATGTATGTTTCTTTATGTAATAAAAAGAATTTTTAGTTAAATTATTTTTTTATTTTTGATATTTAATTTTTTATTCTTTGTTATTAACATTATAAAACGCAAATATATGATTTTTTCAATCATTGAAGATGACATCCCTAGTACAGAGCAAAAATTTCCTTATATTAATAAATTATTTGGTAATTAAGCATATGGAGATTCTAAATTAGTATATTCTTACCAGCAGCTTTAAAATGAGTAAAAACATTCTAAAATACAATGAAGTGATCAAAAAATCGATTATAAATTCCATACTAAAATGAAGCATGCCAAGTATTCGGTAATAACTGCAGGAAAAGAATCTGTTCTGTCACTCGTATATTTCAATCAATTTATTCATACAACTATTATCTAAATATACAATATACATTAATTACCTATACATACAATAGTATGGTTTTTATACCTAGGTGTATAAACAATGTACCTACGTTGGGAAGAAATTGTTGATATCTGGAAATGATTATCACAATATTTCACAATTATTAAATGACAGTGCTTTCAAACTACAATAATGGGAAAGCTTAAGGTTCAAGAGACAGATTTGGTTAAAGATAATGTTTACCACAAACTTTAGAACATATATTACACGATCCGATTGTACGCTTGTTTATGTTTTCTTTTATTGATTTATTTTCTTTGATTTAAAACTGGATTAAATAAGATTGGATTTTGATAAAATATTTTTTCATTGTGTTAATGGAAAACGATTCTTGCAATAAAAGTGCTCGGCTTAATGATGAAAATTGAATAATTTATCTTAATCAATTTTATTTTATTTCATTAATTAAATTAATTAAATAATGAAATGTAATAATTTTATCTTAATCAATTAAATTTTAATATGGGCAAGACTTTGCTCTCTGTATTGCAATTTATATATCTTAGAAAAAAAATTTTGTGAGGCAAAAAGAAAAAAAAGAAAAAAGGGGGAATTTAAAATTGACGCAGAGATTAGCGACGATGTTATGAGTGGAATGTTTATAGAAGTTACAATTTTTTAAAAACTTAACAATGTCCTTTCTTGAAGTTTATTTTACTTGTGATTTGTGATAGATTCCGAAAGCAAATTAAAATTTTTCTAATTGAGGTTCTTAGTCCTATTTATTTCCGCTGTAAATGCCTAAAACCATTTTATAGTTCTAATTTTATAAACTCTGTAGACTTACTTTTATGCTTTGTTAATATATGATCTACAGGTTTCCCTGAATTCATTTGGCTAACCTGGATACGTGGCGAACGGCGAAATAAATAGTACTAAGAACCTCAATTA
>JAOUZG010016315.1:2572385-2588351 GCA_026289955.1 Argiope argentata | reverse complement strand
GTTGCCATCAGATTGACAAAAACTCAAATTTAAAAAAATAAATTATTGCGCATTAAACATATAAAAATGCAATTTTCATCACGTGTCTGCATGAAATTAAAAAAAATATATATGATTATTGATATAGATGGCATATTGGCTATAGATGGCAGCACGTTACCACTTGAAAATTTAAGTAGCTATTATGGCGAACTAATAAAGTTTGAAAATATCCTATCTGTAACTCCAAACTGCTCAACCATAGCGCGCTTCAAAACCGGCGCCAATCGATTCCTCGGGGCCAAAAACCCCAGACCCCCAAGTTTACCGGAGTTTATTAATTCTGGGGCGATTTTCGACTTGACAACCATTCCTCGTATTATAGTATCAGATAAAATAGGGGAAAATCTTCTGATTATAGAAATGTATAATTTGTATTGTTCTGAAAAGTCGAAAGTTTATAAATTACTTTTTGACAATGAATCTTACAATAACTCTTATTATTATAACGATATTTTTTTTGCATTATATAAAATCACATTTTCTTCGATTCTTAAATAATGCGTTATAATCATTACAATCATATGAAATTTATATAACAATATTTATAAATATTATATATTAGTTAAAATATTTTTATTTTATTTGCACAGTAATTTTCATCTTTAGAATCCATTTATAATTCAATATATATACTTTTTAGATTTTTAAGTTATGTGAAATTTTTATTATTTCATATTTAAATGAAAATAAGCTCACAACAATTATTAAATCTATATTCATATATTATACTAATTTCGGATGGATTTTACACAATTTTTTTTCGGACTTTGTGATTTGTTATGAATTTTAAACTTATCCCATCAATTACCTATTAAAAACAAATAGGCTGAAAAAAATGAAAAGGAAGTAGATTTAAAGCTCCAATGGCTTTTGAAAGTGAATTCAAAAGACTACTTTTGAAAGGGAATTTAAAATTCCACTGGTCTTTGAAAGTGAATTTAGAATTTAACTACCCTTTGAAAGTGAATTTAAAATTCCACTGGTCTTTGAAAGTGAATTCAAACGACTACTTTTGAAACTGAATAAAACCACCACTTTCATTTGAAAGTGAATTCAAGACTACTTTTGAAAGATAATTTAAAACACTACTGCACTGAAAATGAATTCAAAAGTTCACCTTTGAAAGTGAATTTAAAACTTTACTGGCCTTAGAAAGTGAATTCAAAAGACTACCTTTGTAAGTGAATTAAAAAACCAACAGGCGTTTGCAAGTGAATTCAAAAGGCTTCTTTTAAAAGTTTATTTAGAACTGAACTGTCCTTTGAAAGTGAATTTAGACCTCAACTGTCATTTGAAAATGAATTTAAAGCTCCACTGACATTTGAAAGATAATTTGGAACTCACTGTCCTTTGAAAGTGAATTTAGGACTCAACTGTCCTTTGAAAGTGAATTTAAATCTCACTGGCCTTTGAAAGGGAGTTTAAAACCACACTGGCCTTTGAAAGTGAATTTGGAACTCATTGTCATTTGAAAATGAATTTTGAACTCACTATCCATTGAAAATGAATTTAAAATTCCACTGGACATTGAAAGGGAATTCAAACTTCTACTTTTGAAAGTGAATTCAAAACTAGAATTTCCTTTGAAAGTGAATTCAAACGACTACTTTTAAAAGTAAATTTAAAACTCCACTTTCATTTGAAAGTGAATTCAAGACTACTAATTAAAGATAATTTAAAACTCCACTGGCCTTTGAAAGTGAATAAAAAAAACTACTTTGAAAGTGTATTTAAAACTCAAATGACCGATTAACAACGAGTAATCGATTTTAAACCATCATGTAAGTGGAAATTTCCATGCAATTTTCGACACTTTTAAATATGAAATAAATCTGAAGATGATTTTGTGTATGGTAAAAGTAACGTTAACTGTTAAAAGGCTCGTAATTAAAATTTGAAAAAAAAAATGGAATTTAATTAAGTTGCGAATGATTAGAAAATTCATAAAGTTTCATTTGCAAATATGGTAAATGCAAAGGAAGAAGAATACTACCAATGAAAATAAATCGCTAAAAGTAGAAAAGAGAAAAGTATAGCAAGAAGAAGGAGGAGAAGATGTGAATTACAGAATCACAAGAGCCTATATAATTTTTCATAATAATAGTATCATTCTAACATAAAATTACACAATAATAATAATATTATTTAAATATGAATAAAAAATAACTCTCATTTAAATATCTGTTTCTCGTGTTTTGATATTTTAAAATTAGTTAGGCTTAATCACCATCGTACTGTTTTGCTGGTGCATTGGAAACATAGTTTGAATTCATTGCAAAATACAAAATAAATATTTAACTACTTGTCATGAAATCTTCATTAAAATTCTTCCTATTCTTCGAGAATTAAAAAAAAAACATAGTTTGTAATTTACCGATTTTTTTTTCAGCAAAAACATTTCAGAATTTCTGTAAGATTTTCAGCAAAAGAGTAGATTTTATTTAATACATGTTAATTTACTCGCTGTTAGTTTGAATTAAAATATCGTCCAGTTTAATACTTTGATGCCAAAACTATTTTGAGATAAAATGATATTGTATAAAAATCTTTTTATCACATAAAAGATGTTTTTTTTAAAATAAAAATGACTTTATTAATAGAATCAGACGATTTTTAAAATTTATTATGAGCTTACTTTTATCATAACGTCCTTTAAAAGAATATAATTTTTTTTCGGTAATCTTTTTGAGACCAATGATTAAATAGTTAAGTTTTCATTAAAAAGTTTAACAAATTCAATGCTTTTTCATGATACAAATTTTTAATGCCTTGCTTTTTAATTTTTTTCCTGAACTCTGTAATTGTGTTCCAGCAATAGTTCAAAGTATCAATTTTTAATTTGAAAATAAAAATTATTGTTATAAACTGAGTATAAAAAATTACTGAAATGAGTGAAATAAACTTTACGAAAATGAAATTTATGTCACGGATAACTTTTTTTTCAGTTTTTGCATTATATAAAAGTAGATTTTGTGAAAGAATATTTTTAAAAGATACAGAAGAAAAACAGCAGTAAATTTACTTGGTTTTTAATTAACTAAAATTTTAATTATCTTTCCAGCTTTGAAACGAGGACAGTAATCTTTCTGTTGTTTCCTTAACTACATGTAGAAAATTCCCCTGAGATCCGACAAAACCTATAAATTTCTATAAATTCTCACTCCTCAAAGTTTTTAACTTTTTTCAACCCTAATATTATTTTTTAGTATTTGGCATCTGATGCTGATAAAGATGATAGGAAATTTTAATGGAAGAAATTTTTCATCGAATTAGTTAAGGTTTGAAGTTTGTTTAAACCACTAAGAATATTACGAAACATATTTTAAAGAACGAAACATGAATATCAAAACGTAAAGATGAACTAGATCTAGTTTTATCATTACCTAGAATTGAATATCTATAAAATTCCTGTTTTAAATTCATCTACATCCATTCAATTATTTATTAAATTTTTTTAGAAATTAATAAAAATTAAAAGAAAAAGAGGTGGTACAAATTAAAAATTAAGATTATATAAGAATATTTCTTTTGGAATACTTTACTCCAAATTATCATGGAGAAACACAGTTTTTCGGTTATTTGGGTTATTAGAAAATGCAGAAGGTTGTCCCTTTTGACGATTTATCGCCAAAAATCATTAAAAAATAATAATTTAATGTGTAATTCGAAAGTTTTTCAATGGCGACGTTTTTATCATGTGAGAACATGATGTTGTATCGGTTTGTTTTTTTAAATCACAAAATAACGGACAGAAAATTGGCGATTTATCGTTTTTGAGACATCAATTTCCCTCTTTTAGAATTATTAGCAAATGGTAAACATGGTTGTCCCATTTGGCGACTTGTCACCAAAAAAAGTTACAACTTGGCATGAATGTCTGCTATGTACACAATTCTCAATATATCAACGCAGCCGTATTCTGATAGTCACGTGATTGTTCCAAACTTATTTAAATTGGTTAATGACTTAAATTAATTAAGACAAACAATGCTTTAAAATAATTATGTTCTCACATGATAACATGAAATTTAAGATAGCAAATATCAACTTTTAAATAATTTCTTCTATTTTCTATTTTTGTTTTTGGGAATTCTATATTGGAACTTGCTTCTCTTGTCGTGTGACTACATTTGTAATTCTGTGGCAAATTTTTGTCATAAAATAGAGTCAAAAGTACATATTCTGTTGGCAGAGGCAATAAAAGAGTTAGATGCGCACCAAAGATTTATAATTCTTAGCTATTGTCTATCTATACTTTGTAAAGTATTCACCACCTCGCTCAAAATTCACAATTTTATATGTGGAGGGAGAGAGGGGATAAATAATTGATAAGAGATCATGCGAGGAAGTTTCCAGGAGACCACTCCCGATTTTGGTGTAAGCGAATTTAAAACCAAATTACTTGTCCGACTGCCACAGTAGTGATATACCCGTGTCAAACCTGCCATATATTCTTAATTTATCCACTCCACGTATAATAAAATTGATTTAATCTTTTAAATTTCTAAAAATTTCAAAAAATGGGATTTTTTTATTGAATAACCTTAGTAGCAAAAATGTTATTGAATTATCTTTATAGTAGATATATTATTAAATAACATTAATAGTAAATATATTATTGAATAATCTTATTATTATTATAGAATTGTCTTAATAGTAAATTTATCACTGAATAATTTTATTATTATTATAGAATAGTCTTAATAGTAAATTTATTATTGAATAATCTTATTATTATTATAAAATAGTCTTAAAGTAAATTTATTAATGAATAATCTTAATAGTAAATATATTATTGCATAATCTTAATAGTAAACATATTATTAAATAATATTAATAGTAAATATATTTTTGAATACTCTTAATGGTAGTAAATAAATTATTGAATAATCTTAGTATTAAATATATGATTGAATAATCTTAGTATTAAATATATGATTGAATAATCTTAATAGTAAACATATTATTGAATGATATTAATAGTAAATATATTATTGAATACTCTTAATAGTAAATATATTATTGAATAATCTTAATAGTAATAAATGTATTATTGAATAATATTAATAGCAAATGTATTATTGAATTTTCTTAATAGTAAATATATTTTTGAATAGTCTTATTATTATTATAGAATAGTCTTAATAGTAAATATGTTATTGAATAATCTTAATACGTAACGAATCCAATATATAATAAATCAACCGAAAAATAATTAATTAATTAAAAATAAGAGACTAATATATTTTTATTTTATTTAATTATTGTTCTCCGGCATCTTTCATATAAAATATATTTATTACCTTTCTTTGAGGCCATTTGATGATAAATCTAAAAAGCAATTAGGTTATAATCTATCTACATGATCCGTGTCCATTTTGCAACAGTTAAGCATGCAAACATCGACCCTTATCGATATGCGTTAACATAGTTTTGGAACAAGATTATGTTAAAATAATCTTAGTCTTAAAATCCTTTAACCATAATTGAATATTAAATAGAGAAAAATTATAAATCTCTATTAATTATACACGAGTTGGTAACTATTTTAACCTTTTATGAAAAGTGTAATGAAACGCCTACAATATTTACAATCTGCTGAAGAATGGATTAACATGATTTATTATGCCCCGTAAAAATATGTTTTTAGTTGCATTTTGGTTATAAGTTAATGGAATTTTTAAACCGAGGATATACTTATGGTTGGTAGTTAAATAGTTTTATCATAAAGAGGCATATTGGTGACATATTTTGAATTTATTCATAACATTTAATAAATGTTACCAGCTAAGTCCTAGTTTCGATACACTATTCTGAAAACGAAACATCGAAATTTATCAATAATAACGATTAAAAACTCAAAATTGCATTTAAAAAATGAAAGATATTAAAAGAAATGCTTTTCAAATGGCTTAAATATTATTTTAAACAAAAAAAAATTAAAAATTTCATTAAAAATCCATAGAATTTTTCATTTATAAGTAGTTGTTTCATTCTTCGAAACTTGAAATTTTGCATTTAGAGACTTTTTAGTTTCCCTTTTTTAACTTGATGCATCTCATGATTGTAAATATAGTATTTTGTAATCAAATTTTCTTTCAGTTCCTGATGCACTAGAATTTTGAATATTTTTCTGAAAAAGAAAAACGTGTTCATCATGATGATACTTTATATCAAAATTAATTAAATTATCCATAATTGTTTTATTTAATTAAATTTCTTTTCCCAAGCATGGCGCCATCTGCTCAGAAATTTGAGAAAAAATTATCACAACATTCAGTAATATTTTTAAAAAATAGAATATTAAAGTCAAAAATTTAAAATAATTAAAATTTAGAAAATTTATTTTAGTTAGAACATTGGTAAAAACTTTCTTTTAAATATTTTTGATTAAATTTATTCATTTTTCAGCTTTACATTGCTTACATTGAAGTTACAACTAAATGTTTTTGCCTGGATGCAAATATTTTAAAATCTTAACTAAATGTTTTTTCACTCACTGAAATTGGTATTTATAATTGGAAGAATGCACTTTGACGGAATTATTCAAAATTTAATTATTTGTTTGACTGTATAACAAATTTTAGTAGTCCCTCTGCTATATTTTGTTTTATATTTTTTACCCTATTGCATTACTCTCTTTTATCTATTTTACATTGATATGATTTTAATCTTGGTTTGGAGAAGCGTAATTAAAACCAGTACACCTACACAAATAAAATACAAATTTATGGAAGTTTATGGTTCTGATTTGAGCTAATCTGATTTCAACGGTTCTGAAGATAAATAATGATTGGATATTTCAGAATTAAAGTTTCCTGATTTTTGATCTTCCGACTGAATCTAAAAATAAATAAAGTTATGAAAGTGCAATAGACATTTCTGTCACTTCTGACATAAATTTTATAATTACGTATGAAATGAAGAAAGTAATCAAATGTTTAAGACAAAATTAAAAATGATTTCTTATTTAATAAGTCAAAAAATATTTAATTCATTTGCCTTATGCTGGAAACTGAATGGAAAAACACATTTTTTTGTATTTTTAACATACCAATAATGATATTTTATTGAAAAAATTACTTACTTATTAAAAAAGAAGATAAAAGTAATGATTTTTGAATCATAAATGGAAAATGAATTGAGCCTGGAAGGGTTTAAAATATAATTAAATTTAGTCTGACTGCTTATTTAAAAGAGTTTTTAATGCAAATAAAAAAAGTATATTTATTGATTGAAGTAATAATTTAAGGAAAAATGGTCTTTTTATTAAAATGAATCATTTCCGCTTTATAAAAAATAATTATAATTATAAATCAATTATATTTTACTTTGGGTAATTGTTTTACTTCAGAATAAAAAAAAAATGTATTGTCAAAAAATGAACCAACAAAAGGAAAAAATGTTAACAACCAAATAAATTATAAGCCAAGGTTTAAAAAAAGCTTGCAAAGAATTTCAAGAAATATTTTTAAACCTTAAAGATTTTTAACTAAACTTTAGTTCATTATGTTTTTCTGAAAAATAATAATTATTTTTAATTAGAGTTTTTAGCTTTGAGCCTTTTTTTACCCAATTTTGTCATTTTTCTTTGCTTTTACGGCTTGATTAAAAGTTTTTTAAATGGAAGTTTTATTTTGAAGAAGATTAAATATGCCAAATTACTTTTGAAATAAATAAAAAAAGAAGTAAGATTTTTCGCTTAGTAATAGAAAAATAATTCGTGTTATTTATGTTCCAAATATCTTGTAAAATAAATGCTACGTTGCTGTGCCGCATAGCTGGAATAAAAAAAAAAAAAATGGAATGCCGATTCGAAAACTTTCAGTGTTGCCAGCTTATAGATTAAATGTTATGTTTTATGCATCATCGACAATGTATAAAAATTCAAGTGTACAGAAATTCTTTTTAAATTTTCGACCAGATAAAGTATAACTATTAAATTCTAGAGAGTCAAGAACTTAGCTTAGATACTGTATATAATATCTGCATGTTCTATAATATTATATGAGGGACATTTTGGAGATAAAAGGATATTTATGAAACAATTCCTGCTAAAATTAGGTGCATAAATCTGACAGCAAAAAACGCGATATAGCTGGGACAACAAATGATAGAATTTGCCTATTTGTTTCAATAAAGAAGATTTAAGTAGAATTTTTCAGATTTAAGTGGAAAAAATATTCAACTGCAAGCCGATTACGAGACATCTCGTTCTTTGTATATGTAAGCCATCAATAATACAAGAAGGATTTTACGTAGAACACTTTTATTTGGTATGAATTGTTCGAAAAAATGGCTGCATATATAAATATTTTTAAGACAACAGGGATCCTCTTTATTTTATTATTTAGTCCTTGTATTTTAACTTTTAAAAGTACATGATTTGAATAATAATTTCTGGAATAAATATGAGAGACAGAAATAAATAAATAAAATAAAATATTCTACATCAAGATTAGGAAATTTCGAATATATGTTGTGTAAATTTTATTTAACCTCATATTTTTGAAAAATAGTAACATTTTTTAGTCTTTTTCGATAGTCCTTTAATCCGTGCAGTGAATGAGAACATAAAATAATACTGTTTAAGACTGCTTACATCGTATCATGTTTTTTAAAATTTAAATATGGATTTATATATTTCTTTTTGATTGAAAGATCTTAAAGAAATCGATAAAATTCATTGATCAAATTGTTATAACTGGTTTCCTTAAATATGAAAATAATAACTGTGGGAGCTTGTTGATAATGTCCCAGATAATGAGCAGTAGGGTTTTAAGGTCGAGACCTGATCACTGTGACAGACAATGAACCGTCTTACCAGTGCTGCATGTTAAAACCGTCAAGGCCAAACGTCCTCCAGCTGATGTAGTGTGTAGAGAGTGGAATGCCAGCTTATATGTCACCCTCGTCTTCTGACCGCAGTTTAAATTGTGAGGTCCGTCCCAAAATAGCCCTAGTGTTGCTATACAACGGGACCTTAATGTAACTAACCTAACCTAACCTAAACATGAATATAAGAAAGAGTTGAATCTGTATCTGAAGGTTTATTGTCTAGCTTATATTCTAGAAACCGGTGAAGGTTCTCTCTTTGAAAACACATTATTCACTTTTTTTTACTCATTAGGTAAAAAGATACATGTAACCTTATTTACAAGGAATCAAAAATAATTTTATTTCAAATCTGATTTTAAATTTAAGTCCTCACAGGTCATTTCAGAGCAATAAAAATTATTAACTTAATGAAATAGTAGAGAAATATTGAAAAAAATTACCACTTTTAAAAATTTTAATTAAGGATCTTTCCCGGACACGGTACAACCTTTTCTGTAGGAAGTATGTCCCGTCACAGATGGGAGGAGCCAGATCCCCACCTATTTGTATATCCTCCAGAGAGGCAAGATTTAACAACCATGCTGGAAGCATGTCATCCTCTTATACCCGCGGGGGATATAAAAAGAATGTAAAAGAAATCTACGACGAATTCGAACTTGGAATTTTGAAGAAAAATCTCGAATTTATTGCATTTCTGATTCTCTGAGTTCGAAAAACATTATTATGCCCGTTTGTGAAAAACACAACTCAAAAGCACATGGATCTTGATGAAGGTAATTTGATCTATTATATGTACACCAAATTTGTAGATTTCCATCAAATTTCGAATGAAATCCATCCAGAGGAAGTCTGCTTGTCCGTTTATCGAAACACAAGCGAAAACGTAACAATAAACATTAAAAAATTGGAATAAGTAAACTTCGTATACAGGTATAATACTTAAACATAGAATCGGATCAAATTTGGAATCAAATATGTCAATGGGCTGCCTGTCTATCGGTCTGTACTTTCGCATGCATAATTCAAGCACGCAACGACTTACGTGAAAAAAAAAGTGTGTGATCTTGTTCTGCAATTGTAACTCTAGTTCAAATGCTGACTTCAATCGACCCTGAAAAAAAGAGTATTCAAAACATACATTCGATTCGACAACATATTGTTGCAAACCTGTAAAATTGCTTGGTTTGTTCTATCATCGAAAAAACCAATTTAAGATCAGCCCTGTGGATGCTGATCGGGTATAACGTCAGTGATTTTAGTGCTTATTATAAACTTGGAGACCATTTGGCGACTTGGCTAAGAATTTACAGGCTTTGGTGAAAAATTAGATATTAGTAGAAACTTTGAAAATTTTCGCGATTCAGAAAATTGAAACCAAGTTGCGCATGATTGGACCAAAATCTCTTTCGCCCGTCTCCAGTACTATAAAAAACCGAAACCAATCGAGTAAAGAGTCTACGGTGATTAGTTGGATCAGTCCAACGAAGAGCTGAATTTTTAGAGGTCATTCGTTTATCACCAGAATATGTATTCTGATTGTCTAATTTTTTTGTACAATCTATTGATTGGACTTTTTCTAATTGTACGATAAGTTAACATTCATTGTAATATCATAATGACGTATGTAAAATATGAATACTTGTACGGCATTTGATGTAACAAATAGTACTGCACTCTTGATTTGCATACCACATGCTGCAATTTTAGGCAGTTGTAATTTATTTATATAAATGCTTTGCAACAATAATATTTTTGGCGAATCTAATCAGGACTTGACTAGGGCGGGAGCATACAGGGCAGTTGACCTTGATTTTCACGCGAGAGGAAGGCCCCAAATCGAATAGAAAGTTTATTTTACGTTTCCTACTTTGATAAATTTTTTAAAAAAACAAAATAAATCCATCAGTAATCCGTCAAATGTAAAATCCGTTAGTTTTATGCTCTAATATTTAATTTATGAGATTTAGGTTCAAATTTTTTAGTTACAATAACGTCCCGTTGTAAAGCAACACTAGGACTATTTTGCGATGAACCTCCTGATTTTGAGCCGTGGTCAGATGACGAGGATGATACCTGAACTGTCATTCTCCTCTCCACACCACACAACACCAGCGAGAGGAATATGAGCTTTAGGAATTTCTCTTATGGCCAGATGCTTAAGATAGTTGTAAAAAGCATTCTAATTTGAATCTTGCCTTAACATGCTATCAAATTGCACTTTAAATTCAATGATTAACTTGAAGCTAAAACTAAGAGTGTTTTCAGTTTTAAGTTTAAATAGCATTTTGAATTAATTAACAAAAAATATCATTGACAAAATCTATGCATGGTTCTTCATTACTGAAGTAGTAAAGCAGAGGGGGATCAAGGAAGTCCCCCCCCCCCTCAATTAGGCTAAGTCGGGCCCTGAATCTGATATACGAAATGGGATGCAATGCGAAGAAAATTAACAGGGAGACAATATATTTCAACACAATATGCAAAATTACTTGTCGAAAAACATCGGCGTCTTTCGTTTCCTCTTTAATTTTTTTCACATAATAATTACGAAATGAATATTACACAATTACTTTCCCGAACGTAATTTTCCTCTAAAATGAAACGGCTGCTTTTTCCTTTTTGTGCTCTTTAATTAAACCGCAAAACACAAAGAAGTGAGACCCGTGATTTCCGAAACCGCTTTGGCCAAACAAACGAACGCATTTAATAAGTTATTAGCGATCCCATTCAAAGCCCCCCTTTTAAAAGCTGTGGCAGAAGCCAATGATAATTATGGTTATCACAATTCGCCCTATCAACCTCTCACCTCGAGGCACTGGATATTAATTGTCCCTTAATCCCCATTCTTTCGCCATCGAAGAATAAAGAACGAAAAAGAGATAAGCGAGAGAGAAGAAGGCACGCTATTATTTCAAGCGTCTTGAGCGCCCTTTGCATGCCAGCCGGAGCGATGCCAATACTTCGCGCCGAATATCTCGTATATTGGGGATAAATACCTCCAGTGGCGAGAGTGCGATTGGCGGAGGGGGGAATGTCTTAGTCATTTATCGGCCAATAGCTTTGCG
Organism: Argiope argentata; assembly: GCA_026289955.1. Classification (NCBI taxonomy): domain Eukaryota; kingdom Metazoa; phylum Arthropoda; class Arachnida; order Araneae; family Araneidae; genus Argiope; species Argiope argentata. The sequence continues at coordinate 2,576,406 of JAOUZG010016315.1, read as the reverse complement.
GGGAAGTGATAAATGATTGGCCTGGCATACTTTGGGGGCTTTAATTAGTCCTTCCAGGGGACTGCAATAATGGAGGAATGTTTTTCTATGCAAGGATTCGGTTATAATTTGCGAAAGAAAAAAAAAAGTATTTTACAAGCAATTTAATCTCAAACCTAAGCCATCCCAATATTTTATTTCCTTAGAAAATTATAAAAAACATATATTGTATCTGAACAGTTATTTTCCTCATTTTAAGATCCATATGTTTCAACCTTAAGCTATCCCAATATTTTATTTCTTTAAAAATTAAAAAAAAAACATAGATCGTCTCTGAATAATTATTTTCATCATTTTAAGAACCATTTATCTCACCCCTAAAGCTTATTTCTTTAGAAAGTTTTAAAAAAAAAACAACATATATTGACATGGAACAGTTGTTTTCACAATTTTAAGATCCATATATCTTCAAGAAATATAAAAATAGTAGCTAATTAATGCTTATGATTTTAAGTTAAAATTTTTATGAATCTACGAAAGAAATAAACAATCATTCTTTTAAATTATTTGCACATTTTCTATTTGTTTATTACCTTTATTTCAAATTTGAAAGTAAAATGTAATTTTTATGGTAGGTTTTGGTTTATTGAATATGCACTAATATCATACTTCATAAATGTAATGTATAATTGTAATGTATAATAGCTATTATTTATTCCTATTAGAAGTATTAATGTGTACTATTATTATATTCCTATTAATATTTCATATCTTCTCACGATTATAATACATTAAAACTAAAACAGTGTCTTCAAACATATAAAGCAACTTAATTGCGCATGCGTAGAGTGGAATTCAATCTAAAACGAGGCAACCATGTATGTAAACTTCCATTAAATTTTCTATGTTAGTGGTATAAACAAATTGATAAAAATATATTTACATAAATTTATTTCTTTAGTTATAAACCAATATCTTTTTAAAAAAATTATGTATAAGGAAGTTAGGATCGCTTGTTCAGTGTTTATTTACATTTGATTTTTGTACACATAATTAATTGATAATTGAATGAAAAATATTATTAATCTGAATTATTAGAAAGATGTAAATAATTTATAGAAAAGTTTTATGAAATCAAAATATTTCAATAAACAAAGTCATTCTTTAAATTTATATTTATGCCATAAAACATTAAACATAAAAATAGTGTAAAACTATTAGTAATATTGTCGTCGATTTCATATAAAAACTGTCTGATAAATTATCAATAAAATAATATTAATATTTTTTAGAAAATAAAGGATTTTTTTAATAAAATGAATACTCACACTTTATTTTCATTTTTGTTTTTAATTAAGCATACAACAAAAAATGTCATTCATACGAAGATTGTATCTCATAAAGTCCTTCATAAAAATATAAATGATTTTTTACATAAAAACATTTTTTAACCCGAAAGCAATAATGAAATAATAAATTAAGAAAATATATATCCATTCCTTACGCGTATAACATATATATCCAATGCAATAAAAATATATAAAATATGTATCCATTCCTTATGAGTATGTTCGATTGCTCGTCATTATCTATTGAATTTTTCGAAGTATCTATACCTTTCTGTATGTATAAAACTTTATTTAATAATCTTTTTAATCATTAAATCGAATTCTCATTTTACATAAAAACGATTGTGTGAAATTAAATAAATATGAAATATTTGATTAATTGGAATCGTGAAAACGAATTTCTTTTTTATTACGATGTAATTCTTAAGGATTTTTTAATTTAATTAATAATGCGACCTATAACAATTAGGAAAAGAAAGTGAAAAATCCTTTTTTCCATATCAAGAGAAATAAATAATATTTATGTTTTTTTTTGTATTTTAAAAAATTAATTCATAGATTTTACGTTTTATTTTGGACGAGAATTTGAAACGAGAATGAATTTTATGTATTGTATAAACCTAAATTATAATATGTTTATATGAAAATTTAATAATTAGAATTTTGAATTAGATTATTTTAAAATTTATTTCATCTAGGTTAACTGATTAATTAATCCAAATCAATTATTCAGATTATGAATTCTCTATTCATTTGTCAATTCATGTCTTGTTTCCACTTAAGAACAAATAAGTACTTTATGAATGGCAGGGAAGATATTTGTCTATTATTAACAAAAAAATTACTCTGATGAAGTTAAATGGCATCGATGAACAGAAAATGATTAAATAATAAAATATGACTTTAGCACACAATATTTATTTACATAGATTTATCGATAATTTTTGGTGATTGATTTATCGATAAAATTTGAAAGTATAACTTTTCAAACAAAATTAATAATTCCTTACGAAATAAATCCCGTATTTGTTTAAAGTCATTTAATAACTGACTTCTACAGTGCAACTGTAAACAACTAATAGATTCTCATTACTACAATAATCACCAATCAAAAGTAACAAATTAAAAACTGTAAATTTCCTCCGAAATGCAGAGCTATGACTAACCGTATAGATTCAGCTCGAGATATAGCTGTAAAATAACGACTTCGCTGATGATTCCAAAGAAGACGAGATGAAACTAATGGCAACTTACACCATAAAGCTGAAGAATAAGGCATCTTTCTGCAGCAAATTACTCCATGAATCGCAGAGAAAACAATTCAGCTTCGGAATATAGCTCATTTGCGTGTTTATTTGATCTGTGCCGATTGCAACGAAACCTTCGAAGCGAAAATCATTCTTCGATATCAGTTGCCATTTTCCAGTCGCGCAATGAGGCATGATATTACACGCGCGCCTTTAAAAACGCAAATTGAAAGCCTGCAATCGCAGATGGAAAAATCCGGTATTCTTCGTTAATCGCTTGGAAAAATGGCGTATTTGTTTTATTGTTAAAAAGGAAAGGAATGTGATTTTAGATAATACAGGGAATTTAGATGAAATAGATAAGCATTTAGTATTTGATTTTATGCGATTTATGAAATAGGTATTTCTTTTAGTATTTTCTTTCGGCTGGCATGGTAAATAAATAAATCTAAAGTAACATATGAGCTCGTGGGGCATTTTTCCGATTTAATTTTAAGCTAGACAAACAATTTGGTTTCCAGAATTTTTTCGATTAAAATTAAATATTTATTACATTCTTATGCAAGAATAATTTACATACTATTTAAAACCCAAACTTCTTTGAGATTACTCTCAAAATTTAATATATGTTTAAGAATACAGAGAAATGTTTTTAGAAAAGGTTTCAGATACATCATATTTCGATGTTATACATTTTCACTACAAAATAAATGTATTTTTAATTTGGAATTATTTACTTTAATATATCTTATCAGCCTTTATTAAACTAATTATTTTATTTATGCCAAAACTCAATATCATTTTCATTCTTACACTTTTTTAAATTCACATTTAATAAACACTACGATAATGATAGAATTATCATTTCATAATGAATAGTTTGACAAAAAAGGCTTATAAGTTATCCTTATTTAACCTATTTCTAATAATTGTAATTTTACTTTATAATTTTTAAATATTTTTCTGTATTTTAAGGCCGAATTACTCAGCTATTATTTAGGGCATTGAATAAATGTTTGCCATTTTTGCATTCTGACCAATAATTTACAGAACAAATTGTAAGATTTTTGTACTTTGTCATGTCATTACTAAGCAGTTGTTCTGATGACCAATTTGTTCACCTGGAATATTAAGTAAACATTTTTTAAAGTTTTTTATGTGTAGACAGGAATTCAAATTTTTAAAAACAATTTTTAAATTTTCAAACTTTGATAGTCATATAATTAATATTATTTCAGAGGTTCAAAATTTACTTTAATTGAATTCCTTTTACAATGAACCGGATAATTCTCCCTATCCGCTATCTTATTTCAGATGTGAGCCTTCATCTGAAATGGTGAGTGATTAAACTTTAATTAGGCTAATAATTGATCTACTGAATCAAATCAGGCTCACGAAATATCTTATATTAAATGCAAAGCATAGGAGTGTTTTTAGTTCCTTATA
>JAOUZG010016315.1:2535084-2571985 GCA_026289955.1 Argiope argentata | reverse complement strand
TATATATATATAATTAAATTGAAAATATACATAAGATAATTTTTTGAATTTGCTGAAAATGTAAACAGAATATTTATGTAGAAATATCTTCTAACTTTGTCAAAAGGCTATATTAATTTTTCCTTAAATCTTTAATTAATTGAAAAATAAAAAAATAAATCTTCTAAGTGCGATTTTCTATTTTTAAAGTTTTTTTAAATCTAAATATTGTAAATTCGATCCAGAGTTAACTCTTGAATTACAACATACATCGATGGAAAATCTTCTTTATTATTAGTACCTATGAATTTTAAATACTCAAAACAATTTGAATATACTTAATCAAAATAAGGAATAAGTTTTAATAATAACTTAGATTACAGTATTATTCAAATATTACATAGATTATTATTTATCAAACGATGCAATGCAATGTTCGTAGAATTTTAAAAAAGTTTTATAAGAAAGACCCCACAAATTATTTCACAGAAAAAAAAATCCACATATTTCTAAAACAATCACTCGAGATAACTTTTTTTTATCTCAAATTCCGTAACTTTGCCAAAAAAAAAATAGTCTGTTAATCTCTAAGCAACGAGAAAAAAAAGAATCCTTTTTTTAAATCTACTTTGATATAAATATTGTTAAGGATCCTAAAAAGCAAAATTCTCTGATGAGATTAGAGTTTGCATCTTTATTTTTAATTAACGCAACAGAAAAAAAGTGTTCACTAGAAAAGTTAGAATGTAATTTTACTTTCTTTCTTTTGTGATCGAAAATTCTAGGAAACTTGTTCTATTCTGCGTCGTGATATCTTCTGACAATTACTGCCAGAGTTTTAATTAGATTTTAGCTTTTCTCCCAGTCCAATAACATAAGTTTTTTTCTTTAAAAGTCTAGGAAAAGTAAAAAAAAAATGTTATAACGCTTGAGTTTAGCCATTTTGTGAAAATAGAGTTGATAATTCCTAGAAAATTTTCAAAAACTAGATTTCTTAACATTAAAATATTTTCGAATAAAAATGTTCAGATGATTTCATTAATTTTTTGTGTGCAAATAAAAGAATAAGCAATTGACGATAAGAAATTTTGAAGCTTTGTAGTGGTGGATATATATCAACAGCAAAATATATCCACCGATATTAAAAATTCCATTAAAGTTTATTAAATGTGAGTAATTTAAACTGAACAAAATAGAATTAAAATTCGATTCAAGAGTTCAAATTAAAGAAACATGGGTTTAAAAAAGGAGTGAAACTAGAGAAAATGATAATTTGTAAAATAAAAAAAATCACTGTTAGGATTTTTATTTTTTATTTAACTGTTTTAAAATTAAAACATTATTAGCAAACATGGAGTAAGTATCGTTCTTTCTTGAGAAAAACGTTTTTTTTGATTATTTTACTTTATTAAGAGGAGGCACGTTGAAAGATGAGCCTTTATTACACCTTTTAATTCCGCGAATAATCGGAATTCCCCCTATTTGCCAAAAAATAAATATCTCTTTCTTTCATTTTTCCTTTCACTCCTATCCAAAATACCAAATAAGTATTTTTTGACGCATGCGCTGAAGGGTAGGTAGTTTCTGAATCTGTGAATAAATTAATCTTAATAAAGAGATAACAATAACTTTTAACAAAGAATAATAATAGTACAACTGCAAAACTACAAAATAATCAATAACCGAAAACAAAAACTATTTTTTACTCTCTCGTATGCGAAGTATATGAAAGGTATTGCAATCCCCCCCACCAAAAAAAAATAGAAATGAAAGCAAGGATCACAAATTTCAAGTTATAATGTGAGAACATCATTATTTTTAATTCCTTATTTGTCAGTAGTTTTCCTTATCATTCAGTAGTTTTAACCAATTTTAAACAGCAATACTGGTAAAAGCAGGTCAATATTTTAAAAGGACTTCATCTTTTAAAGAGGGATACATAATAATAATACAATACTGGTAAAAGCAGATAAAAATATATGCAATCAAAGGATGTTGACGAATATTGTCATATATGCTTCATTGACCACGTGATTTCAAGCTTCAACTATTTAAAACCACCTAACGAAAATAACATCATGTTCTCACATGACAAAACAAATCAAAACAGGAGTTTGAAGAAACTTTAGACAACTCTGTGTTTTAGAAGCATATTTCTGGAAATTATCTGTCTATCTGTCAGTGACAAATATAACTCAGAAACGCTTTGAGCTAGACGGAAGAAATTTAGTATAATGTCTTTACACCAAATTCGTAGATTTATATCAAATATTGAGCACATTCTATTTAGATTGTCTGTCTCCAGCTGTTCGAATATAAGTTAACACAATATCTACAAAATCAATACAGCAAGATGGATTAAATTTAGCACACACATATAACATCTACATGTTGTTTTTGTTGTTATTAGTGGCACTTGCCATGGACAAGCCTCGCCGAGGGATGAGCGAGTTTTAATTCGAAAGGAGTATCTCTTGTTTTGAAGTAGCGCCAACTTGGGCCAAGGGTACGACACTTCTCACTAGCTACACACTCCTAATAGTCGTTTGCCCAACCCCTTTTTACAGAGGAGCACATTCATGCACCTTACAGATGAACAAAAGAACAATCAGGCCCGAACCGGGATGCTCAGTTCTCGGGAAGGATGCGCTACCTCTATACCAGGACTCCAGCTGTAACATATACATTGTAGACTCTATCAAATATTGATCTAAATTCATCAAGGGGTTGTCCATGCGTCAGTCTGTATTTCTGGAAGAATATAAAGTAGATAAATTAAAAATACAATGACTTAAATGTATAAAATTTGGTATGCTAGTTTGTGGCTGCAACTGTAGTGTTCTGAAAAAGTTTGGTTTCTAACAGCTGGAAAAAAACACGCTTAAAACACAAATTCACCTTTATTATAAAGTCCGCACCCTCCATGCTGCTGCCCATGTTCCCAGAGATATCAAACTATTTCTTTTTGATCCGTAGATATTGATATTTTTCCGTTGTTAGACAGTCTTATTGAAAGCATAAATACACTTTATGGCAATTTTTTAAGTGTACTGCACTGTTATTTACTGCTTTGTATCTGTTTTGTTACTAAATATGGTAATTTCTCTTCCACTCATAAGAAATTTGACCTCATTTTTCACTGCTTGCTCAACGTTTCCTGGCTTAGTTACCCTTCATCCATAACACCGTTCTACAAAGCCCCCTACCCCCTTAATAAATTATAGATATTAAAAATACCTTAAAGTAGGTTTGACGAAAAATCACTTCGTATCTATCATCGCTCAAAAGCTATTATCCCCATGAATAGGCCGATTGCACCGTTTTTCTGAGGCTTCAGATTGAGGAAGCAATGAATTTGACTATATGATGAAGGCATTACTTGGAGGCTATACCTATTATTTTCATTGCTTTAAATATATCCTGAGTTTTTAACAGATTATAGGTAAAAAGAAAAACAAAATTTTTAACTACGGTTTAAATAAGTGATATAAAATTTTTTTAAAGTCAATTCTTACTTAGGATAAACAAGAAAAAAATATTTATTTCGTTTTTTTTTAAAATTACAATTAATATAAACATGTATAAACATATGACAGAATCACAACATTAAATGGCAAAATAGAAAGCAACTTTCCTTGAAATTTTCCATTCTCCTTTTCGACACGAAGCTCAGTCTTAAGGTTAGGTAGGAGAAGTGACCAACAATGGATGACAAAAATTTTAAGGAAGTACTTAAGTTGAAATTAAAACTTAAAATTTCTTCAACTTAATTTTTTTGTGAAAAACACTTCATTTTCATCACTAAGCCACAATTTCTAATAAACCCTTGAAAGTCAATTGGATAAAGCGCATATTTAAAGAAAAATTTTTCAAAAAAAAGTATTGATTTTCTCAATAAATGAACTTATATTCTTCACATTCAGGTGAAATTACTGAAATCGTCGCATTTTACCAATTGAGTTACTGCCTGTTGATTCCAATTTTCATTAAAAACTGCTAAAACTCTATTTAGATTATTAAAAATTGTTTAAGTTTAATCAATGAATTAATATTTGAAAAAAAACTGTATTAAAATCAAGTGTCACCCACTACTGCAAATTTAAAAAAAGTTTCTTTAAACTTGAGTGGATGATTAAAAAGTATTTTATTAACGAATGAAAATTTAAACAAGATATATAAATATGGGGAGAGTGTGAATAAATAGTAGGAATTGAAAAATAAACGATCTCATTAGAAGACTTTTTATATTGATCACACTTTTTCTATTTTTTGTTTTATCATACTGAAGGAAATATTTCAAAATTAGGATGAAAATGCCAAAAATTATATTAGACATATATTTTAATATAGGATTTATAGCTTTGTATTTACTTCATTACTCTACAGGGTTTAATTTAATGCTTAAATAAGTAAATAAATTCATTTAATCCCTCTAGGAAAAAAATAAAGTTTACTAAAAGTTATTTAAGATATTGAGTATCTAAACTTTGACTTGGCATAAAAACATTTAACAATATCGACCAGAATTTTTATGTTAGATGACATTAATATCAAAGAAAAAAAATTGGATCCATTTTTTTTCACGTGCAAAGCAGTTTTAGTAAATAAAAATGACTGAAAAAATGGTGGTCTAGGCGGGAAAAAAAATTCCACCAATTAAAATCTAGAAGAGTGACGCGTTTGATAAACGGTTGAAGCCATTGACGTCATAGGCCTGCATTTCTGAGCCAATGACAGCGGACCACGGTCCTAGAACCTGTCAGTTTCTAGAAGGCCCATTTGTCGCCAAGCGTCGAACTAGGACGGTATATAATGAAGCTCGGCACTGAAGGCGATTGGTGATAATGACAGGCGCCAACAGAACTTCGCCAAAACTCATATTTTTCTCTCTTATCCTCTCAAAATCTCCCTGGAAAGCGTTTTTTCTACGCCGAAAAGACGACAACTCAGCGACCGGGTTTAATATTTATGAAGTAAGAGGAAATATAATATGAGCCGTGCTTCGTCTGGTTTTTGGAGTAAGAAAAAGAAGAATAGTTTAGAGAAGAATGTGGGAATTTCCTATTTTGAAGCGTATTGTTAACTTTTGTTCTTAATGGGAAGTATTATGGAATGTATTTATGTACTGTTTGAATAAGAATCTGGTTATAATGAAGCCGATTGGGAAATGGGCGAGATTGTTTTGGGAGTTTCTCAACTCTTTCAGACCAATTCTATAAATATAAAAACTCGCTCAAAGTCCGAGTTTGATTTAAATTTTTAATTCTTTCTTTCAATTATGGAGGATTTCTTAAAGTAACAAAATTCTAGAAAAGTTAGCTCATATTATTCTGTAAGTATTTTTAAAGTAATAATATTGCACTAGATAAAGTACATTTGTAAATCCACCACATAGCCCCTCCCCCCCAAAAAAAAGATTAAAAGGAAATCTGCTAAGCATTTTTCAATGTATCATGTCAGAGCATGATTTCTTGAACTGCCAAGCACCACATGCTCGTGCGAATTAAATTATAATTTTATTTATTTTAATTGCTTCATGGAACAAGTCACTTTAGTATTGCAAATGCCCAAAACACTTTGTCTTGTCTTTATTGTTTTTTTTAAAATCTCATTTCCTATTTATTTCATTTCATATAATCACTTGCTCAAAATGACATTTTTTAAGGTTTTATTTGCTGTAGAAATTAACTTATTTTTTAATCAGAGCTTTTGTAAATGCAATGGCAACACGTTATTAAAAGCTGATTTTTTTTAGATGCTCGCGCAAATAAAATTTTTATTTTTCATCTATGGATTTTTGTTGATGCCAAAACCCTCATCCTAAAATCAACATCATATTCTGACTTGATAATAAGTAAATAAATACATAAATGCGTTGTATTGATACATCATAAGATTATAAAGACCTATGTGTCATTTATTATTGTAAAGTATTACATGAAGTTTTGTCATAAAGATTAAAAGAATAATCTTTAAGACAAGTATTTTTCTTTTTAAAAAATCATTCTTTGGCTCATTTCATCTAAAAGTCAAGAAAACCTTGAAAGAGAATTTTAGACATATTCCCAAATCTAAAAATTCTTTATTTCCCCTGAATAATGTTCGAAAATTACTCTGTATTTCAATTTTTAATTTCAATTATATTATTTAAGTTATACCATTAAGCAAACTTAAATAATATTATTTAATATAGAAATATTTATGAATTCAATCCACTAAAAAGCCAAATAAAAATTAAAAATTAAACATTTTTTTAAAATATAATATTTTACTAAACATTGTTTTTTTCTCCCAAAACAAAGTTCAAGAATTATTTCACAAAGGATAAACCATATTTAAATTAAATAAAAAAACATTTACATTATTATTGAATATTCCTAAACTATTTGATTAGATGTAGAAATTTAGAATAAATCTCATCTTCATGATCTTAAAAAAGTTGTTATAAATAACAATAATATTTTTAATAACAAGATTGCAATCAAATTATTTAGAAATAAAACTCTAAATAACTTTTAATGAGTACCAAATGATTATTAATGACTGCGCTAGAAGTGCAGTATTTTGTCAAAAATGGGAAAAAAGCCCTCATTATTTAATATAGTTGAATAATTATTATTACGAAAACAAAGAAAAAGAAATTCATAATAACCATTTCAAATAATTCAAGTGGAAATTGCCATAATAAATATTCAGCCCACATAAAATTTTAAAATATAGCGATAAGAAAATTTAAATGCTATATCAATAAATGTTATAAATAATAAAGGTAGAAAGTAATTATTCTGAATTAATATTTTTGAAAACATTTGAGTATAATTACCGGGCATTTTTAGAGTGTTATTAATATCTTTTCTTGTTATATTCCTTAGGGCGTCAAATATGCAAATTGTGACTATGCATATTTATTTTATTTGGAATATAAGATACACTATCTATATATCTATATTTTTTAAAAAAATAAATTTGAATTTCTCATTTTAAAGCGAATAATGAATGAATTTTTAATATGAAGATCTTTTTTCAATAAATATTCATTTAATTGTATTCATCTTATTATTTTCGGCATATGTTTTTTGTCATAAGAAAGCATCGTGTTTGTGCAAGAAATAATATATGATATCATTTTTTCATGCATGAAAAATCTTACTTTCATGTATAGGTTTTATATTTAAAATCTAAGAACGATTACAATTAATTTACTTTCCAAATGATAGAAAATATAAATTTATTTTTAGTTGAACGTTAAATGCAGCTGTAAATTTTGATGTGTTTTTTTTTGGTAGATGCATTATAAGTTTAAAAGGTCACACTTCCCGAACAAAGAGTCTGAGATGAAAACTTATATATAAGAAAGTACATGGTAGAGGAATAACATTTCTATTTGAAATCATATTAAGAATAATAATTGATTGCATATTGTATTTACGAAGAATTGCATATTGTATTTACGAAATATTGTATTTACGAAGAAAATACCACTGCAGAATCATATTGATTATTTTTCCCGAACTTCCTGTTCCTATTTGTTTTGCCACGCTGAGTAACATTACATGTAGAATTTTTCAGATTTTAGATTCTGTTTTATTCTAATTGTTTTATTTATTAGTGTTTAGATTAAAAGATCGTGCGATTGGGCCAAAACTAGAAAATAGGTAATTTGAATCTGGTTCCTGTTAAATTAGTTTTAATTTAGGATTTTTTTTTTTACTAGGCCTGATTAAATTATTAGCTTTTACAAATTCTAGAATATAGCGGACATTTCAAAGACTAATCGGAAATATACATAACATCTATTTCAAATATTCGTATTCTATGGAGTTCACTAATTTTTTAATGGCATTTTAAACACTGTTCTTCCATATGATTCCTATACATGATCAGAAACGTACCTGTTATGTGTTAATAAGGAAGAGAATACGAGAGATGAATGAAAAAGACAATAAATGTCATCAATAACTTTAAGTCAATATGAGAAAGCCGTGAAGGTCATAGGAAGTGCTCGAAGGTCAAATCGTTTCTCATGCTTAATTCTTCAAATTCCAGAATCAAGAACACTCTAGAGGATTTCAGACATTCTTTGGATATAAGCTGCATCCATGAAGATAAATATAGCAATACCGCAAGCACTGTCTATGAATGTAAAAAAGTATGCTGACAAGAGTGTGTGTGAGATGGGTGTGTGTGCTGTACAGCAAAACTTTCACATGGACACAGAAAAAGTGATACAATAAAGTTCTTCGACTTTTTGGCAGGAAGTATGGAGCTGTTTGCGAATTTCAACTCCAAGAATTTGTACAATTAAACATTCCTCGCAAGTATTTATGGAGCCCTCCACAGTGTGAAGATCAGCCTTTAGTTATTATCCTTATAATTCTGATTTGCTTTTTATCCCTTTAGTTTCAGTTAATAAAATACTTTAAACCAATTAATTGAAAAAAATATTTATATTTTTAGATATTTCATTTTGGAAGAGATGAAATTATGGTTGATGGACAGTTATTATTATATAGATAGATATTAGATTGTTAGATAGGTATTATTTCCAGTTTCAACATCAGAAATTTCATATTTGGTTTTGCAACATAGTCTGAACTTTTTTGTTTAAAATCTTGCATGGACAGTTATTTGAAAAAATGCTTGAATTTTATTTTTTTTTATTTTTCTTTGAATGGAGAATGAAAAACTTAGGATATCTGAGAAAAATATTTGGTAACTCCAAACTCAATAATAGCTAACTGAAAACTCAATAATTACTGGAACTCAATAATAACTGACTATAAACTCAACATAATTATTGTCAAGAGAATAAGCATGGCCGTAAAAATGTTTTGTAATTAATAAAATTATCTCGATCAATTATAGAAATTAATGCTTTTATTCACTCGATAGCTTGATAAAATTTCCAAACTACACTTAAAAGCGTTAAAATTTGAAGGTAATTGTAATGTATTAACTAATTAATGGTGTATAATGTATTAAGTAATTAATGGCGCCGAACAGAAGTTAGAAAAAATATATGTAAATAATTATTAATCCTCCTTTAAAACATCTCATAAGCTGCATGCTTGCGAAATTAATTGGAGGAATTTAATCAAGATGCAGAAAATACCTAGTAGTGATCCTATTACACGTCATTAAAGCCAATCAGTAATGGAGAACAATTGTTTATAATTATACGTTACTAGATAATATGTTAATACGCTACTTAATTAACATCAGCTAAAATGCAAAACGGTGCCTTGTTTTCATCTTATCCCTAAACCTAAATGAAAATTATTATAATTGTTCGAAATTGGAGGGAACCTGAGACAAAATAAATAACTTTTTCCAACGCCGTGATGAAAAAAGAAAATCAAAACGTATGCAAATCCTCGGCGATTTTTAATTATTCTTAGATTTCATTTAAAAACCCTGCTCGTGTGAAAAGCAGCCATGAAATGATATTAAGGCACTCATATACATATCCAATTTATTCGGGTTCTCAGAAAGAAGAGGAGATGGCGGGAGGTGGAGGGAGAAGGTGACTTTTTAATTGATTGTTTTAATGCACGTGTTTAAAACAGGGAAGAGAAGTAATGGCAACACAATGGGAAAGTGTCCCTTCATTTCGTTTTCATGATTAAAAACATTTTTCATCTCGAGGGAAAATATTATTTTGCCCCTTGCAGAAAACATCTGCAGTATAAAACGTCATAAAACCTAAATTAGTTTTGTGGGACAGAGCGGGAGAGCGAAGGGGACATAAAAAATCCAGAACTTGAATCAGATATTTGCATATTACTTTCTTTTTGTTCCTCCCCAATATTAATAAGCCAGGGAGGAATTAACAAAAGAAAAATCACAGTCGCCTCTTTCTTCTTTCTCTCCTTTTTCAGTTTTGATTGCCCAATTCATTATAAAGCAAAGAATCTGAGTTTTCTGTTTGGTTAGAATGGAATTACCTTTTAGAGGAAAGGTTGAAGGTTCTTAAAGAAGGAGAAATGATATAGATTTTTTTTCCTTCCTCTACCTTCGTTATCTCGGAGGAATAAAAATACTTAAGAAAATATCTTTTCAAAATAACTTTTTTTAAATCTCAGAGAAAGAGTAAGAAAAAGCAGTGACATCTAGTAGAATTAAAATTGAATCACTTTATTAACGGAGCAGTTCAGGTTTAAAAGAAGATACCCACCATCTTGGATTTAAACTGTGAAATGTGACTTTTCTTTTAAATAATAACGCTTTACTTTAATTAGAAAACAAAAGAACTGTGGATGATCTTGGTTAAGTAACGTCATTTCTGAATCATAAAAGAGCATCGAGTTTCATGTTAGAAGAAAGGAGTAATTTAGTGTCTTTCTTAAAGAATTTAAGCCGTAAACTGGCTCATTAAATAAGATTCTGCAGGCATTTTGGGTCCAATTAGAAAATTTCAATGTTTTATGAAAGTTAAGTTGCAAAGATTTAAGTTTATTTACATGGATTTTTAAATAAGCTTTCATGCACTTTTGACCCAATTAGAACAGTTCTAGGGTTTTTTTAAAATTAATTGCTACTCAATTCTCATTAGTCGAATTACCAATTTTAAAGCTGAAAGTATTTTTAAAACTATAAGATTTATTCTTATTCTGTACAGCTTTAGACGGATTACAAATTTTAATAACTTAAATAAACCTTTTATTGTTCATTATTATTATTTATTCTTACGACTACAAAAATTCTTTAACTGAAATTTTAAATAACGAATTCAATTAACAGTAAAGAGATTTTTCAGGATGTGAACTATTTTATGTTTTCTATTCTTAAGGGATTTTGGAAGGAAAAATGGTGTTTGAAAAGTATTTGCATGTAATTATTCAAATTTTAATGGTAAAAATATATACTGAAAAATACGTATATACATCGGAATTAACGTACCTCAAGATTCATACCTTACGAAATTTTCATACATTAGATGTTCGTAAAGATCTCCGGTTTAAATCATTTTATGACTTTGTAATGCTGAAAAAACAATTAAAGTTATTTTTGTTAGGTAATGATATGAGTAACTGATAAAGATATTTCGTTTAAAAAATGATATGTATGACAAAAATATTTCGTTTAGAGTAATTATATGAATAATTGATAAATAAAAACATTTCGTTTAAAATAATGATATGGATAATAAAAATTGGATATTTAATTGATAACAATTGGTAAAAACGTTTCGCTTAACGTTACGTTACGAATAAACGTTAATAATTTCGTTAGTTAATAATAACGTTAATTAATGAACGTTACGAATAATGATATAGATAATTTTAAAATAATTTCTTTTAGGATAATGAAATGGATAATTGATGAAAATATTTCGTTTAGAATAATGAAATGGATAATTTATAAAAATATTTCGTTTAGAATAATGGTATGAATAAGTGATTAATATATTTTTAGTTTTTAGATGATAGGGATGACAAAAAAATATTTCGTTTAAAATAATGATATGGATATTAAAAAAAAGTATTTAATTAATAAAAAATTATAAAAATATTTCGTTTAGAACAATGATATAGATAGTTGCAAGAATATTTCTTTTAGGATAATGATATGAATAATTGATAAAAATATATTTCATTTAGAATAATGATATGGATAATTGATTAAAAAATATTTCTTCTGAAACTCTTAATGTATCTAGTTTTTTCTAAGTTTTAGAGATTTTATTCTTAACGATTTATCTTTCATATTGCTTATTTTTTTAGAATCATTTTTTTTTCTTCAAAATGCTTTTGAGGCTTCACCTGAATCGAAAATAGAGCTTCTCCTATGCTCACCTGAATTAAAATATATTTCTACTTTAAAATAAGTTCATAACTTATAAAAGAAAGAAATATATAGTCGAAATTCAACTTTTATGAATGGAAAATGTATTGATGATAAAAAAATATAGAAGATTAAGCAAATTGAAAGAGAATGAAGGAATAAAAAAGTAACTTATCTTTAATTTAATTCCTTATATATAATGTCCTCTGTCCTGTGCAGTTCAATGTGAATGTTAAGATGTTTGTAAAAATATTTATTTTAGGATAATGATATGGATAACTGAAGAAAATATTTCGTTTAATATAGTAATATGGCTAATTGATAAAATACTTCGTTTAGAATAATGATATGGATGAGGCTTAATACGTGTAGATATAGCACTTTTTTTTAATCTTTCACGACCTTGCATAATTTTTCCTTTTTAATTTCTTTCTTTTCTAAATAATCCCTTTTGAAAACCAGCGCATAAAAATAATCATTCCCCTTTTTATTGTGAAAAAAATCATTTAGTGTAAAATAAAATTTTGAATATCTAGGTAAATGCCTTGCATTTTTTCAAACTAATATTCTATATCTAGTTAAATGGGAATGCCTCTTATGCAAATTTGAGCTGTTTTATTTTTGCTTTAAACTGACGGTAAAAAATATTGCCCTGATTTCAACAAATAAACAAAATAAATATAGTAACGAAGTAAATAATCAAAAAGGCGAAAGTCAATAAAAAAACTCAAGCAGTATTTTAGAGCATCTGAATACATTCCGGATAGATTTATTTTAAGCACACTAAGCCCTCGAAGTAATGAATGATAAAATATTTATAGACTGAAATGTATTTATAAGCTTAAAAAGGCCATACAAAAATGAATCATCAATTTTTATTGCTCATCGGAAAAGAAAACTCACTGCAGCAAATGTAATTTTTTTCCCTACTCGATGGTATTTAAATCTAAATACAAGACTTATTTATTACAGTTTCACTTTCAATTACCGATTGCTGTGACAGAAAGTAAGAAAGTCAGGTTTAATTAATTAAAGTGTAAAAGAAGCAAGAAAACGGAAGCAAAAAAAAAAAAAACCTTCAGTCTTTTGCTGCTTCTTTTTTTTTTGAAAAAAATATTTTTCTTTAACAGCTTAGTAAATTGAAATAAGAATGTTGAACATTTATTTCTATTTAGTTCGTTTTCTTGATTCAAATACATTTTTTATGGATTGCGAATAAATCAGTGAAACGTTACCTCAATTAGAGCTATTGATTACGGCTGCAAAAAAGTGGCAGTCATCCGAAATACAGCATTTTTTACTGTGCTTTATTTTAAGACATTTTAATCCGTTATTCTTTTTACGTCATTTATTTATTTCAAAAAAGCCTTTCCACCGCATGCGTAATTTTTTGTCGTTTACTTGTGTTGAAATAAATTTATCAACTTACAAATGGTGCAAGTCAAAATGGAAGCTTGCATTTAAACAGTATTCTTTCAGTAATGCTTTTAAAACGCGAGCACGCGAATTAAGTAATTTTGATTTATATAAATTACTAAATTTCATTCTTTACAGGAATCAAACTGTAATAAATAAGTAAACAGAAAATCAAGTCTTCAGTATAAATAAAAAAAAGAGAAGAATTACTGCATTCTTATAAATAATTTAAAAAATAATTTCAAAATTTAAATTTACATTTAATTAACTACTGGTCATAATTCCGATAGAATTTTATGATCTTTGGTTATTTTAGAATATAAATGTTGAAATCAATATAAAAAACTTCAAAACATTAAGCTATATTTAGTATTTTATTAGTAAGAATCAGGTTTAGTCCCTAGTACAAAATTGTAAAAATTACGATAATTATGTTACATAATGTATCAAACAATTTATAACATAAGAAAAGATCGAAATTAAAAAAACCAACACGACATTAAAATATTTGCTTCAATATATATATTTTTTTCATTTCTCACACACATTTAATTTATCATTTTAAATGTCCCATAAAGATTTTAAAATTAGGTTTAGAAGGTTTTTTATGGTAAAGAATTAGTTGTAAAAAAGTATTAAAAGTAATTTTAAATATTTGTTTGAAAGGCGTTTTTTATTCGTCTCGCTTTAATAAATGTTCACTAGGATTTCATGATTTTAAGATATTTCTGAAAGTGTCGTAGTTTATTTTGAAGTTCGATTTTGAACAAAAGACATAATATTTATTGAAATATTATCAAGTCATTCATTTCTGAAATTTAATAAAATTGTTAGACTTTTCAAAAACAGCTAGAAAGTGAAAAAAAAATATTGTTAGAAATGAATGAAATTCTTTTTCTTGTTTAGGAAATTTCTTCAGCTATCATTTATCTGATGAATTAGTGAAGGAATTATTGTGGATATTTTTACAATAGTTAAAATTTAAATAAGTTATTTTTCTTCTTATATTCTCGTACTTTCTCCTTCTTCTTATATTCTTATATATTCTTCTTATATTCTCATACTTTCTCCTTCTTCTTATATTCTTACATATTCTTCTTATATTCTCATACTTTCTTCTTTTTCTTATATTCTTATATCTTCTTATATTCTCCTACTTTCTCCTTCTTATATTCTTATATCTTCTTCTTATATTCTCATACTTTCTCCTTTTTCTTATATTCTCATATATTCTTCTTATATTCTTATATCTTTTTCTCCTTCCTATATTCTTATATCTTCTTCTTCTTATATTCTTAAATCTTCTTTTTCTTATATTCTTATATCTTCTTTTTCTTATATTCTTATATCTCTTTTATATTCTTATATTCTTATCTCTCTCTCTCTCTCTCTCTCTCTCTCTCTCTCTCTCTCTCTATATATATATATATATATATATATATATATATATATATATATATATATATATATATATATATATGGGGAGTGTGAGCTAATAGAAGGAATTGAATAATTGGTTCAATGTACGAGCGACAAGTTAAATAAATTTGAGGTTACGATATGACTCAACTAGGCGATGGTCCAAATTTGTTAACTATTCTAAGTATATTAAGTGGCAACAACTATTATCCAATTTTTTTAGAATAAATTCTTAAGATACGTTTTTTTTTCTTATTTGACCTTTTCCCCTGTTTTTAAAGATTGAGTTTCGCATTCTATTTTTCAGATTCTTTCTATCATACTAGCTACTTGTTGCTTTGAGTAATTGTGTGTTCTTCTGCTCATAAAATATTTTAATATTCCTCCAATTTAATTTACAATAATTTTAGAAACAAGTCTATTTATCACATGATTCCAAAATGTGAATTATGAAATACGTTGAAGTTTAAAAAATAAAACAGTTAAAAAATATCAGAACTAAATTATAAAAATACATGTACTGAGATCTAAACTATTGAGAAAACAAATTACAATATCTTGTTTTCTTGAAATAACGTTATCTCCTTCTCCTAGCTATTAAAAAAATACTAAAAGTATAATTAAAATGCAGATTTTCTTACATTGCCTTTCAAGGGTTTCAAGTTTTGAGATTCTAATTTTGACTTCTCTGCGTTCTATTTAAATTATTTTCAACATAATCTAAACTTATATTTTTGTTCTTTATATATTTTTGTTCAGTTAAATTAGAAGCAAGCTCCTATTAATTTGGATACCTTAGAATAAATGGTTCTTTGCATTATTGCTTTTGCGTGCATTTCAAAAGCTAAAAGGTAGGGAAATGGCAAAAATGATTGAGTTGTAAGGAAAAAGATATTTTTATTTGTATATTTGACTTTCATTTGATAAAAAAATACATAAAACCTAATTTCAAAATGCGAAGAACATTTAGTACTTATACCGTTGAGTTAGTTTTAATTGATTTTAAATGTGTAATTATTTCAATAGAAAATAAGAAAATAAATATGTGACTTTGAAATTCATAAAAATTATGTTAGGAAAATTTCAAAAGCAGGTTAGTATTTTTCATTTTAAATAATCTTTAAAATGTTAATGTAATTATTTAAAGAATAATTCGCGAAGTTAAAAATAAATTCATGCTATATCCATTTAAATTTATTTTAGAATTGTAACTAAATTAATGTTTCATTTTTTTTCCATAAAAAAGGACAAAATGAGGCTCACTTATTTTTAAAAAAAACATGATTTTCTTATAAAATTTACGATTGCATTGAAAAATTTTTCTTGAACAGCAAACATTCTAAAAAAATGCAAAGAAATTTAATAGTCAAATATTGAAAATTCATTAAAATTAAACTTTCTTTAAACAATCATTCAGACAAAAAAAACTTTTCTATTCATCCGTTTAGAAAAATATTTTTTTCCTTTATATTTTCTTTAATTGTTTTTAATTAAATTTCCCTCTAATTGTTGTGCACAATTTTTTCGTCATTTTAATTTTTTATTTAAAAAATTGTCTATATTTATTTGTGTTTGAATTAAATTTGATACTATTTTATTGATGAAAAAATGAAAGTAACGAATAGAAAGTTCAAATGATATATATAGTCATTTGTGAAATTTTCATTTTATTCCTTGTACTATTCTTTGGAAAAATGTACCGGAAAAAAAAAGATAATTTTTAATCAGTCAACAAATAAACAAACAGTAATGTTAAATAATTTTGAAAATTTTACAAAAAGTTTCAATAAAAAGAATTTTTAATAATGTATCACTGTTCAAAAAATATTTTTATTAATTATTTTAATTATAATTTAAAATCTATTGTTACGAAGATGTTATTTTATTCCTTAATGGGGGGAAAGAGCAAATTTAACATTTAAATCTAAATTAAATTCAAAGTACCGATTGAGTTCTGAGAAACGTCATCACCAACGAATCATATGTATTTTTCTACACATGTCTTTAAAACAACTTTAAAATAGAGCTGAAAAATTGTGAAAAAATTAAATCTCTTTCATTTTAAATATTTATCAAAAATAAAGAATGTAATTTAATACTGATGTCTGTAATTTTAGAAATATGCGGTAGTGGCATTGAATTTCTGGCTTAAAGATAAGTAAGCTTAAATATACATTATTCAATTTTCTCCATGCAACCAATTTCAATCCATTCTGCTTTTAAGTCTTAAATTCGACAGAACGTCGATTTCTTTTTTTTTTCAAAATTTGAATTATCATGTTGGTAAACTAATTTTCATTTGCGGATGTTTAAATATATAATTTTTAATTAATGTCAAGTAACTTAGCTTTATTTTATGGGTGGCCAATAAATACAGGGGTTGGACAAAATAATGAAAACATTTTGAAAAATCAGCAAATTATATTTTAATTTGGTGTAGATCCACTTTTTGCAGTAATTACAGCTTCAATTCTCCTAGGTATTAATTAATACAAATTGTGTATTATTTCCAAAGAATTTGAGCCCATTTTTCAATTAAAACACCCTCCAGTTCTTTTAGCGATGATGGCAGCAGAAATAGACTTCTTGCTTGAATCCTCTTGTCTTAAAAATGAGTGACGACATTAATATGCAAATTTGTTTATGAGGAGACACAGTTATAAAATATCATATATAAATGCTAAAAGCAGTTTTAATACAATATTATAACACATCCGAGCCTACATTTCAATATTTTTTTTTTCTAATTTCACAAAAAAAAGGAAAATGTTATTAAAAAACACGTTCATGATTTACAAATCTGAAGAAAGGGCTTATTTTGGATAAAAATTGGCTTCTATATTTTATACTTGAGTGCTAATCTATCTATTTAGCTTACGGTCAAATGTACAACTTACATGATCAAATCTATTTTATATATAATATCACATTCTAAAACAATACCTTGGTATTAAATCTAATATATTAGATCATGTAGCAATAGCGTTAGGATATTTTCTTATCATTAGGAGCCAAATAACTAATTTAAATACTCCAAGACAATTATTGTTTCATGATCGTCATAAAACACTAGATTTTTAAAGTTACCAATTTAAATACACCAATTTAGGCAATTATTGTTTCATGAGGGTCATAAAACACTATATTTTTAAAGTTTTTTTTTGAAAGACTCAGATAACACAGACAGAACATGGCTGCACAGATTCCGGGTAAATTTTGTCTATAAACTAAATGAACAAACAATATATAAAAATTTGAATTATATTTAATAAATTAAAATAAGCTTATATAATAATCGTAATAAATAAAACTGATAAAAAAAAGAACTTACAGTAAATAAAAATTAATCAATATAAATAAGATTTATAAATAAAAAGGAAATATTTAAAAATTTAAATGTAAAACACACAGATATAGATCTTAATAAAATGTTTAATTTGATATCGTCTGAAGTGTCAGTAAGTGATTAAAAATGTAAAAAACTGGCTTTGACGCATTTGTGACAGCCAGTGTTTAATTCTGCATATAGTTTGACGTCCAATAGTGAGTAATACCTTTAAAAATGATAACTGTTAAACTGCTCAATTTTTAAGTTATATAGAGAAACAGGTTAGAAAATGTCTGTAGCAAATAAATAAAAAATGTAAAAACATTTCTCTGCTGATTTGATCCACAGCAGATTTTTGAACTTTACTCATGAAGGTAAGATGTATGAAGGTTTTATTTGAAAATTTTATCTCAAGATATAATTTTAAGTACAATAGTAAGCATTATCTTTACATTAAATTGTTTAATTTTTTTAGTTGTAAGGAAAAAACTTGGTTAAAAAGACTTATATGTAGCGGAAAAGGAAACAGATAATAAGCATATATTGGAAAATAATAACCTTAATATAGGCACATTTTGTTAATTATTGCAACTCCGTTATTCTTACCTAAAGTTCAGTGTGTGATTCGGATTAACTTTCTTTTAAGATGGAGTTATTGCCCTGTATGATAATTCAACGTTCACATTCTGTTTGTGTTAGCAGACCCTCATTTTCATTATTATCACTTCTACTAGTGTTTTTTTTTAATCATGTGAAAGCATAATAATGTTTTGGTTTGAAGTTTTTGAAATTCCAAAATGTGTGAGCAAGCAATTGGCGATTTTTTACTTTTGAAGCATCAAACTTTCTATTTTAGGTTTATAAGAAAGCCATGCAGAATGTTGTTACATTTGGAGATTTTTCGCCAAAAACAATGAATTAAAAATAGAAATTCAATTTATAATTTAAAAGTTTGAGTCTATAGGCAACGTTGTTACATGTTTTTGTTCTTAAAATGTTTTTATCATGTGAGAACATGATATTTGATTTGAGGGTTTTGAAGACACAAAATGAACGGACAATTGGAAGATTTATCGTTTTTAGGTATCCATTTTCCGCTTTTAGGGTTATTAGAAAATGTTAATGACGGATGTCACATTTTGCGACTTATCACCATCAAAAAGTTACTACTTGGCACGAATGTCCGCCATGTACCCGATTCTCGATATATCGACGCATGCGTTTTCTAATAGTCACATAGTTGTTTAAATTTTTTTTATGATTTAAATTAATTAAGACAAACAATGCCTTAAAAATAATAATGTTCTTACATGATAACATGGAATTTGAGATAGCATTCTTCCTTTATTTTTGATTTTTATTTTTATACAATAGCAATTATTTAGGACTTTTACAAATATATATTTAAAAAGTCAGTTTTTTTCCAACTGTAATATTTTATAACTCTTTCTTCTAGTTTTTATCTTCCTAATATTTATTATTTATTATATTGAATAAGAACTAAATCTAGGTTGTTTAATAAATAGTGTTTATTTTTAGTTTATATAACATATCAATTAAGCTTCATATTAATACAAAATGTTTTTGTATATCGTTAAAAATCAAAGTCCATTAAAAAAATACTTTTAAAATGCTGACAAATAAAGGTCAGATTTACTTAGCTCCCCGTATGAGAAATCTTCGGGAGAACTCTTCTTTTGTTGAAATTATTTATTTGAGAATCTGACGGGACTCATTGGACCACTGTCGCTCCGAATGGCCGCCTTATTGAGCGGTGGAATCGTCGGCGCATTCCTTCTTAACACTCATTGTCTTTAATTATGGTTCGGTGCCTTGTCACTAAGCTTTAGAATACAGAGGAGCAGAGAAGGTCATTTTTCCTTAATGATCCTTAATGCTTTTGTTTTGAAGAACTTTTATTTTAATTTCAAAGATTATGACTTTTTTCCCCCTTCTGCCAAAAAGAATGAAGTATCATATTTTTGAAGATAATTTTTTCAAAAAAAATTCGAAGTCTTTTTAAGTTCCATTTTAAAGCATAATAATTTTAGTTATTGCTCCTCATTAGCATAGGATTGTTTTTATGACTCAGAATGGTTCATTTATTATCATTTTCTGAAGTAATGACGATAATGAATCCTTTCCATCATCTTTCATGAAATTCTATTGAATAAGAAAATTTTTGTTTTGAAATAATGCTTATAATTCCAATGGAGTATTCAAGATTTGTATTATCTAACTTCTTAGGTTATTTTATGTCATTAAATTATAAAGTAAATAAATATAAAACATTATTTAAAAAATAGTTCTTTATCTAATTCAATTCGAATTCCGCAAACTTTAGTAATTCAATCTTTATCATTATTGTTTACTTTATTATTATTGTTTGTATTTGAAATTATTTCTCATATAATCTTTATGTAACAATTATTTTTAATGGCTAATAAAAACTATGATCTTTTTTTCTGAATATATCAGTTTAAGTATGCATTATATAATGAATGAAAAATAGTTGTATTTATTGTTTGATAATCTAGAATTGAAATGTTTTTTTTTTTTTGCTATTGAACATTAACAATCAGAGTGATTTTATCTCGAATATCTTGTCAAGATATCCCTTTTCTTTGGGTTTTTGAACTCTCTTTTAAAGAACTTCTCTTTTTGTTTTGAAATAATGCTTATAATTCCAATGGAGTATTTCAATTTTCTATTATCTAAGTTCTTGAGTAAATTTATGTTGTTTAGTTATAAAACAAATAAATATAAAGCATTATTTTTAAAAAATAGTTCTTCATCTGTTTCATCAAACTTCAGTAATTTAATATTTATCATCAATTATTATATTATTGTTTATACTTGAAGTTATTTCTCATATTACCTTTATGTAACAGATTTTTTTAAAGACAATTTAAAACTAATACTCTTTTTTTTCTAAATATATCGATTCAAGTACGCATTATAAAATGAAATAAAAATGGTTAAATATAATTTTTGATAATCTAGAATTCAAACGTTTTCTTTGTTATTGAACATCAAAATTCAAAGTAATCTTATCTCAATTATAATTTTCAAGATATCCTTTTCTAGGTATTCTTCCTTTGGTTTTTGGAGTTCTCTTTTATACAAAGAATTTATATGAAAAGTTTTCGAAAAATTCAAGTTGACTATTTTAATGAATATCGCCATCTTATTCCTTTCAAAGTAAATTTTCTAAAAATTTTATTTCTGAATCTATTTGTATATTTATATTAATAATTAACAATTAAAATAATTAAAATCAAATAATTAATTTGATGAATGAGATCTAGTAATCTCAATAATGGCATGTTGTGGTTCTGAAACCTGTTGAAGCAGTCAGGGTTTTAGCGCATGTTATCTACACAGATTTTACAAATAAAATATATAATAACACACTGCGAATTTATTTTCGTAACTAAATAATCAATCGTCAGAAGTTTCTCTTTTTTAATAACCCCCATCTCTATTGGCAAATGCCATGCTCTATCTGTTCCGAAAAGTCACGTGATTTGAGTCAAAGATTACGCAACGAGCATGCCTTGTACAGAAACCAAAACTAGGTCGCAATTCACGAAATGACGCAAAAAAAAAAAAAAAATCTGTTTATTTTTATTTCTATATTGAATGCAAGAACGGCTGAAAAGCCAGAAATTGTGAAGAGAAAAATAATTTAACACGTGTCTATCTCTGAACCTAGGCTTTTACTCGACATTCTTACTATATTCATTCGTAGTTAAAAAATACAATATACTTCATTTGAAAAGTTTATGAAAAAGAAGTAACCAACAAAGCTGGATTACATGTGAGAAAACAAATTGTTTGTTGACGCACTGTTTGTAAAATATATTCCATGAGCATTTACATATTAATTATTGATTTGTGTACAAATTAAAACCCAAATTGGTGTTTAAGATTCCACAAAAATGAACTAGATTTTTATATACTTACATTTAACTTACTTGTTTCACTATTTGTTAAGAAATAATTTTATATTTAAATTTTCAGTTTGCTTCTTATCTATTAGAGTTTTAAAATTTCATGCAATTATGTAATATTGATGACAAGGAATTTATTCAACATCTTCAGATCTGAAATCGATTAATTTAATTGTTTTATCCTATTAAAGTGCTTTACCTTATAGTGAATAGGACAAAAAAATCAAAATTCTGTATATTTGCAATGATAATTTGTTAGTTAAGATATAAATAATTTTTTTTAAGATTCCACTTTTTCTGCCTTAGTAAAAGATTATAAACTGCATTTTTAAAATAATAACTATGTAGTATTATTCCTATCACAATCACATTGGTATTTATTCTCATTATTGGCCAATGGTCAGAAAAGAGAACGAATTTCAGTTTCCAAAAAAGCAATAATTGCTGATAGCTTACAACTAGAAAAAAAATTCTGGTTTTAATTCATATTATAGGATTAAGAAAGAAATCACACAGATAAAGAATTGCTTATATCCGAAAAAGTAGCATTAATTGAAGACATTTTTACTTCTTTTAACTTTATCTCGAATATTGTAATCATTAATTGATAAAATAATCAACGTTAGACATTTTTGATTGAAAATTTTATTTTACTAAACATTTTAATTAGATTTATAAATTTTTAAAGTTGAAAAAATTAGATAAAAATCGTCTTTAAAAAGTAAAATAACCAAGTTATTTATATGTATAAATATATATAAACCAGCTCATTTTTGGGGAGGATATCCAAATGCTATAGACCAATTTGGGTCTGTTGCTTTTATAATTTTATTGTATGCTCTTTGCATTAATTTTCGAGGAAATTACCAACTAAAAAAAACCCGAAACGTTTATAGCATTTTAATGATTTAGAATTACAGGAAATAACCTCACACAGTAGAGCTTTTCACATTTTTAACAGATTTTTCATTTCAATAAAAACTTGCAGCGTTTATTTCTGTTATACTAAATTATATTCATATAAATAACCAAGCAAGGAAATGCACAAAGTAAAATTGTTCGGTAAATATCATAATCCAAAGCTGTTAATAGACATTCAGCAGACGATTCCTTTTCAGAATTTTAGAACTAATACTATTTTTTTAAATTTCAGTTAAAATATTAATAAAAGGTAAAAGCAAACTACTTTTTTCTTTGATAAACATATTTTCATTAATATTATTTCTACAATTTTTGTATAATAGCCGATGATCAATTGTAAATCTTTTGGAATCTGGCATTATATGCTATTAAATTGAAAAAAAAAATAAAGGAGCCGATGGAATTCTAACAGGCTCGGAGCATTATTTTGGTTTTTAAGAATTTAAAATGCTCTGCAAGCTATATCTTGAAGCTTAAGAAAACGAGTAGTTTTCTAAAAAGCATGAAAAAAAGTTCTAAAATATTGCATTGAAATAGTTTGAAATAAAATATGCGATCAGTAGCAGCCCTTATATGAATAATTTTTCTATTGAAAGCAAAATACTCTCCAATTTTTTTGGAATCTAAAATAAAAATATTAGTAAAAAACATATTTCATTGATCAGAATTGCACAATAATGTGATTTATATGCTTTAATTTTTCAATTATACTTTTGACAAATTAGGAAACTTTCACAAAATTTGAAGATTTTTTTAAACTTTAAATATTAATAAAGATCTATTGATAGCGTTAAAGCTTCATTTTGAAATAAAATCACCCGGAAAAAAAATATATATATTTTAATCTGCTTATTTATTTACACTTAATTTTTAAAATAAACTATAAGTATTTTCAAGAATCATCATATTTTCTTCGAATGTTGTTTGCAGATTTCCAGTTATAGATGCAGGGATTTCAAAATACATTTAATAATCACTTTTAACAAAATATATTATAGAATATCTTATTGCACTATATAAGGAAAAAACGAGGAAATGGATCAGTTGCATATAAAATAAGCTTCAGATAGTTTATTTCATATACTTTTTTTATTTCATAAATGTTAATAAACAATTGCAAAAAATTGAAATTAAGAAAAATTAAATGAAAGTTTCTTAAATTTTTGTAACACAGAAAAGGGAAAATATATTTATAATATGAAAAAAAAATCCTTTTAAAGTTGGTAACTTGAAATATATTATGTTGTCTTCATAAATTTATTTAATTATATTAATAAAATTTTATTCAATTTTAAACTTTAAAAAATTAATTTAAGAATTTGGTACAATGGGTAGAAAATTAATATCAAAAAATATCTAACAAAATAAAATCGAGATTTGTCCCTCTGTTTGGATGCTGATAAAATCAGAATTACTAAAATATGCACCTTTACAAATTAATGAAAATTTTAGAAATAAAATTAATTTAATTGCTTGATTTCAAAACGAATACCTCAGAAAGTCTTTTTCTTATTAAAGTTTATATTGATTTTCCGTATCTTCTATAACTTTTAAATTCATAATCAGATTTTTTGAAAATAATTATTGTAGTAAATCAAAATAATTAGATTTACTTTTCATTAAATAGAATCTAACCATGGTTTTATATATTTATTTATGAGAATAAAGAGAAAAACTTTTTGAAAGAAATAAACATATTTTGAAGTCTTTATTTATTCGATTTCTATTCTTTGTTTAAATATTGATATTATTAATATTCAGAACAGAATAATTTTCAATTTTTATTTCTTTTTTCTATGAATAAGAACTAAGAGACTACTATAAATATAATTATACTTAAAATATATGACTTATATGTGGTTTGAAGCTCAATATTTCTTTTATATTTAGGGCACATTAAAATAATTCAGATGCAGATAGTTAAATTAGACTTTACTACATTTTATCATCTATCGCATATTTCAATAAATGCAATTTAAATTTCCATTTCCAAAGCAATAATGTGAATAGAATGATTAAATTTTATTGTATTTTATTTAATGAAAAACAACAAAAGGAAAGTGCTTAATATATTATAAAAAGTGTTTGATTAAATTTAAAAATTTCGCTTCAACAATAAATTGAAAAACAATAAATTTAAAATTTAATTATTTGTTACATATTTCAGATAATGGTTCTTTTGACAATTCGAAAAACTATTTATAGAGTTTAGAAGTTGGTTAAAAAAATAATTTCATATTTTTATAAGCTTTATTGCCTTAAATGGAAAATATCCTAGCGCAGGGGTAGCTTATCTTCTTCGTCTTCTGTGATTTCTGGGTCCGATTCCCGGTTGTTCTTCATCTGTTCGATGTGTGAATTTGCCTGTCTCTAAGAATGGACTTGGCAAGCGAATGTGATGCGTGAGTAGCTAAGACGAACTTTTAGTCTTAGTTGGCTCTACTAAAAAATCAAAAGGCACATTATCGGCTCAAAATAGCTGACTGCGTCAGCTGACTTGACCATTGCAAGTACCATATGAACAAGAAAACAAGAATAGGCTCAATTGCAGAATATCTATACATTTAAGTTAATTCCTAATTTGAAAAAAAATACTCTTAAAAGGCCAAATTATCAGATACTCCCCTCCCTGAAAAGTTAGTTGTAAATCAATTATTGTAAGATATTTAAATAATTTGTTACCAATTATCATAAAAGCTATACAATAACAAAATCATACAAATAAATATTTTTGAACATGTCAAAATAATTAGGAATTACCTGCCAATAATTTTGAAAATACTGACTTAAAAGCTTTACATAAACGCTTAAAGCCCTTAGTAGAAAACAACCTATAACTACAAAGCTAACAAAAGATTCGAAACTATTTTTTCATTCAGTTATGTTTGCAGACCGGATGAATTTGGAAAATTAATTAAAAACATTTCATTTCTTTGTAATTTAAATTACATAATTCCATTCTGCAAAGAATGATTTCAGTCTTTACCATAGTTATTCCTTTTCCTTTTTTGAACGTAGAAACAATTACGAACATTTTCGACATAATTTGGTTAAATACGAACTTTCCAAAAGCTGAAACATTTTGGGATGAAATGTAAACAAAGAAATTTGGTTGAGAGAAACTGTTAACACGTAGAACAATTTTAATAACGAATTTCCGTTTATTACAAGCAATATTTATTTAAAAGATTTGTCCTAAATTAAATGAAGAGCATAGATTTTGAAAATTTGGCAAACATTAGGTTTGCAAGGTTTTTGAGTTTCATTTTAAGCTAGTAAATGGCTTCTAGAATCAGAATAAAATTGCTCATTTTACTGCAAGAATTATTTATTAAAAAGTATTTAAGTTAAAGAAGTAAGTAAGTAAGATTATTAAATAAGTAAGTTTAAGAATTTATTGAAATGTATTGACTAATCCATAGAGTTTATGGGCAAAAAATAAGGCAGAATGTACAGTTTCCTAGATTTTCAATTCTAATAAGAACAGAAGTTCTATTAATAAATTTTGGTATAAATTTTGCCCGTCGTATTAAATATTATCTTCTTTTGTTAAATTTAAAATATTGGATCGTTATTATCAAACTATAGGCGCTTACATCTCAGTTGTTCAGAAAAAAATTACCTAACTACTTCTATTTATAAAATAACTGATATCCTGGGATTGGATTTATAGAAAAATAACATTTTTGTTATTCGGGGCGAAAATAGAACTGCACATAAAAAAAGGGAAAAATTGCATAATTGAGTAATATTTAAAGTTGTTTTAACCCAAAAAATAATCTTTTTCGTTGTATTTGCTTTTTAAGTTGTGCAAATTTTCTTTTGAGACAAAGGTTGAGTGAATTTGAATATTCATATTATTGTTTACCTATTATTTTTTTATAATTTCTGGTTATAGGATTGTTTAAAACGACTTCTTTATTTCACAAATATAGAGTTTTGTTGATCGAAAAAACCGTAACAGCACTATACTCTGATAGAGCAATAGACACAAGACACACATTTCTGTCAAAAATGTTAGTTTCAGAATAACTTGATTCAGAATTTTTAAAGAAAGTATATAGAACATATTTTGTAAGTTAAGATTTTGTAATATTAAGTTTTTGTCATAAATTAATTCAATTCAATTTTTTCTTAGACATTATTTCCAAAGTAGAGTTTTCTCTTTTACATTTATTTCATCATAAATGCACACTGTTTAAATTAAAATATTTTACAGTCGTATAAAATAATAGATTGGATTTTTTTTTTAAAAAAGCTTTCTATGTGAATCATTTTATTGTTTAAAAAGTCTTAGTGAACAAGATGGACAAGCTAGGAGGTCAACTCTTACATTTATATATCTAATTTAATCTACATTACAGTACAATACATTTTAATATTCAGTAATTTAAGGTTTATTAAGTTTTACACTCGAAGCTGATAATCTTCAAGTCACCATACTAAATTTTCAGATTGTTTGACTTCTGGACATTGTAATTTCCCATTACGATAAGGAATTGAAATCAAGATTTCGAACACATCTAACTTGAATTATCTAAGACCTGAAAAATCTCCAACAAACTTCAATCCTGCCTGTCAGACAATTCACTCAGAATTGCAATTCTTCCACCAAATTACCGACTTCTGCAAGCCACCTTCTTAAACTCCGCAGTAGAAACAAGGATCATTTTCCTTAAACCGCGCCAATAACAATTCCTGGTCTATATTGTTCGTAAATTTGGCGGAGCGTGGTCTATTGGAACAAATCCACGAAATCTAACTCGTTACTGTTGAGCGGCTTAACGACCCAATCGCTGTCATTTCCTAATCCCGGAGTCTACCGCCCTCTCTGGGGACGACCGGTCCAAGTCCGGTGCTTCCTTCGAGCTCATCCAGATTTATGATTCATAGATTCCATCATTAAAGTGGGCACTTAAAATGATGGAAGTATGCAGGTTATGAAAAGGATACTCGTTATTAGTTAAATTTAAAAAGCTTTTGGTCAAAGAGATTACTTTGAGTTTGAAATAGCAAAGTTATGATACTATAATCAATAGGGTAGTAAAATAATGAAAGATAAAATGGAAAAGTGTTGTAATAAAATTGATGGAAGATTATATTCCTAATATTTTAAAGAATATAATTATAAAAAAGATATTTTTCCAATTTCGCTAAATTCAGGTAAAGTGAAAAAAATTTGAAAACATTTTAAAGAGTATTAATTTATAAGTAAAGGCAGGATTTTCTTTAAACCTTTGGGGGAACCATTAGAACATAGTGCAATGTCAAGCACACGATTAAAAGCAAGCAGAATAGAAATTTATTGCCCTATTCTTTATTTGTCTCAATCTATATTTTTATTATTTAAACAAGAAAAAGAAAACGTTTACACAAGTTCATTAAGCATGGCGATATCATGAAATTGGGAGGAAATGGATTTGTACTATTTAGTGACTCAAGGACTAATTCTGGCTGCGTCAGCCATACGGTATATAGTTAAAAATATTTTTATACTTATAAAAATTATTTAAATAGGACATTGTATTAAAATAAATTAAATACATTTGTATAAAGTCTTATAAAAAATAGCCAGATCTTAAAATTACCAAATATTAGATAAAATGGTGAAAATCATTAGCTTTTAAAATAATTTTGGTGGGAATGTCCGTTTATAAAAATTCAAATATCTAATGATGAGCAGTTAATATATCGTTGGCGATGAAAACTAAATCGTGAGCCATAGGATTTCAGGATCGGGATCAGATTCCACCGAAGAAATGTCAATGATTATCACAGATATAGTTTAAAACTTATGTCAAAATTTCAATGACATTTGTAATAAAAGCATCTTACTAAATTCAAAGATAATGCGAAAAGCAATTGCAATGGGTAATTTTCTTCTCATATCGTCCCATTAATTAATTATATTTAAAATTTATGTATTTTTATAAATTGGATTCATCTTCCATCAGGAATGCCGTATATACTAACCGTCCTAAATGATATGTCCATCAAGGTTTGCTCTTCAGAAAGGTGATATGCAACGAATAAAAGCACTTCTTGGACTTTTTCATTAAGATATATCTTTTCCATTTCAAATAATTTTTAGAACATTCTTATTTTTAAGCCATTCATTGTCTTAGTTAATATTAGTCATTAATTAGTTTAAATTAGTTTAAAACAATCAAGGGACTTTTCTATCGGTCTTTATCCCTCTCTCTATTTTTATATAATGATAATTTTTTTAAAACCTTCATTTTAGATTTTTCTAGTTGGCAAACAAAGTTTTGGGGCTCGACCGATTTTGAGATGAAATAACAGCTATGATATCATAGTTCTACATCAACCTTTTAAAAAAGCATCTGCTATCAAAAAAAGCATACGTAATAATAAATCAATTCTGGTAAAAACTGGTCAATATTTTAAAAATCGCTTCTGCTTTGAAATAAACGTATGTAATAAATGATGCAATACTAGTTAAAGCTGGTGAAAAAAATTTTAACCGATAATTTCCGGTGGCCCATAATCTTTATTATTTGTCCGTAAATTTCGGAAACATCAAAACCTTCTAAACAAAAAGCATCATGTTCTCACATGATAAAAAAAGCAGAGTTTTGCATCTAAAAATTGATAGTAACAGTCACGAACGCCATGTCTCATATCTATTTTGAAATACAGGGCCAAGACTATAAAATATTAGCCGACAGTTTCCAATGTTGAATATGAAGGAATACGTTAAATGTAGTATTTATTAGACTCTAGGATTATAATTTTTTTAGGAATTTACATCACCAACAAAGAG
Source organism: Argiope argentata (assembly GCA_026289955.1). NCBI lineage: Eukaryota > Metazoa > Arthropoda > Arachnida > Araneae > Araneidae > Argiope > Argiope argentata. The sequence continues at coordinate 2,542,401 of JAOUZG010016315.1, read as the reverse complement.
AATAATATTCAGCTTAGAATTAATTTTTTATATGAATAATATAATGATTTTTCTGTCGAGCAGTTTTAAATAAGCTTCGTTTAAAAATTAAATTTATTTCCATGCTTATTCAAACAAATATTTTTAAAAAATAATTTCAATTAAGTTTGTTTTTAGTGTTTTCTTAATGTAGCGGAATAATGAGTTAAACTGGTGTAGCTATGACTAAAGTTTCTAGATTAACATAATACATAAAATTAGATTTCTTTCGAATTATTTGGAATTAGATCTGAATTTATTTTTAAAATAATTAGATTATAAGATAGAGTATTAAGTAATAGATGAAAAATGTCCTAACTGATTATGTGAAAACCAAATGATTAATTAAAGTGAAAGTTATTTTTTTTGAGAAATATGAATATGAAAATGCGATTCTGAATATAATTCATTTTGCATACATTGGTTTAGATACATCTTCTTTTAAGATTTTTTTTCCTGAATATATTTCTTTTATTGTAGCGTGCAAATACGAAAAAAAAAAAAAATTCCTTCTCATAATTTTCTATGGAAGAATTGTCGCTATCTATTTTACAAAATTATATCCATTTTTTTCTTTTGCTATTGATCTTTAGTCTCTATCTCTCATTTTTTTAAAATAGTATTTTACAGCGGATGTGACCTTTTTATAGTTAGCAATTATCTCGTTAATATCCCGACAGTAAAATTCTCACTTCTCCATCAGAAGTCGAGCAGTTTAAGTATCTATTCATTCAGAGAGTCATTTATTATTTATAATTATTTTATAGTCATTTATAAATCATGTGATAGTTTATAAATCATGTAATGGACCATAAAACGCTTTAAAAAGAAATTGTTTTTATGGGACTTCTGATAAACGTTACTAGCAAATCATATACTGGAAAATCATTAGATTAAAGGCATTCGGATGTAGAATTATGTCTTGTTACTTATTTTTGGACGATATTAAGTATTTGAATTACTACGTCTTAATATGACTAAAAATCGATTTAAAACTCAAAATTAAATAAATTCGTGAATCAAGGAAGTAAAACTAACCCACATGTAACAAGATTCTGCTTTAAATAAGGGCATATCAAACAAAGCATATAATTAGAGAAACATATATTTTAATACTGTTTTGTATCGCATACAGCTCATTCTTTCAATAATCCAATTGAATTTAAATAAAATTTAATATAATATCTATTTACAAAATAATTAATACTTCTTATTAAGAATTCGAAATTTAGTTTTGTATGATTTTCAATGCTGAGAAAGTTCCAATTGCTTTTACCCCTTAATCTATAAAAAATAATAAAAAAATAAAATAAAAAAAAACTTAGCTTCCTGACTAGATCATATGTCGGCGTCTTGGCACAGAGGAAGCGCGTTTTCCTTGTGATCTAGGCGGCGTCCCGGGTTCGAGTCCCAGTTAGGAGATGGTTGTTCTTCTGTGTGCTATCTGTGAGTTATGTGACTGTGCTCCCCCCTGTAAAAAGGGGCATGGCAAGCGAATGTGTTTGTGCCATCCTCACATGAGCTAGAATTCAGACTTCTGTCCTCGGGGGTCCATACCTCAGAATCTACTGCACCCCTTTTTCCGTTGTAAAGCAGACACGAGATCATCATTAGATCATATATTCCATTTGGCATATTTATTATTATTTTAAATTCCTATGATATAAGGGCTTTATAGATACTGAAACGCTTTTAAAAATGTTTTTAAAAAATTATATGATATGTCAAAGTTCTTATATTATGGCATTTTAGATACCGAATCATTTTTAAGTTAAGTGATTTCTACATTTTAAATTACTTCATTCGTTCACCTAATTGCAAAATAAAAATTAAAAATTCAGTAATTCGATTCACCAGTCAGACTCGTCGAATGGGGTAAACTTATTTAAAATATTCACTGCCTTTAAACACACAGCATAATCGTACAGATAACAGATAAAAACTTATTGGAAATCCTCCGCACTGTCACTCTTGGAGCCCACCAATGTCCCCTGACTTGCTTCACTCTCGCTCGGATTCCGTTTTCACTCGCAGCTGCATTGTCATCGACTCTGTGCCAATAAACGCCAATTATGACACTCTTGGCACATTCTCGGGGAGCAAAGCAAAAATATTTCGAACCTCCTTAACGTCCATCGCCTGCTCACTGATTAGCATTTTTGTCGCCGGGATTAGGAAAAGCGGAAGCCCATAAATTCCCCCCTCCCTCCCCCCAACAAATAGTTTCACCTCAGCGCAGTCCCCCCACTAAATCCTGGGCAAAGGCACCTTAACAAGAAGGATTAAATCCAACACATTCTGACCCTACTTAATTATGTTGTTGTCGTTTCCAGTCGCCTAGGCGCTTGCCGATACGGGCAATGTGCTAGGCATGTGCGTTGTCTTGGCAACGGGATTGGGCAAGGGGAAGACTCGAATGCCTGCCTGCAGGATTAAGGGAAAGAATGTTACCTTTTAATATGGCTTTAAAGCTTTACTTTTGCAGGAGGAGAGGAGATAGTTGCGATTTCGAATGTTCAGACTGCAAGAATTCTTTGAATTAAAATCGATTTTATAACTTTAATTGTTATCTTTATCGGACTGTATTATTAAATGAGCAATAACTTATAATCTAGGAATGATATCTAACTTTTCTGATAAATTAATTGAATTCATAAATTTTTAAATAGTGAGAAATTTGAAACTATTTTATGAAGAGACTTTTTAATCACTGATGATGTGTTTGTGAGAATCTTTATTAATTAAAATTGATAATAGATTTAAGAATGTCTGAAGATAGTAAATTTTGACATGCTTGTTGAAAATAGAATTTGATATGTAATAGCATCTTTGCAAAAATTCAATTAAATGGATAATATGTTATATAATAAGGTAAAATTCTAATTTCTTTCAGTTTTGGTTAAAAAAAATTCATCTAAAAACTTTATTAGTTTATAAACAGGAAAGAAATTCAGTAATCTTCAAAATTTTCATGATAATATTCCTGCTTCCGATGAACCAGCTTATTAGAATTATTTAAATTAAAAATGACAAACTATCTTTGATTGTTATTATTATCAGACTTTGCTACTAAAAATGCTACCATTTACTACCATTATTTGCACGATAAAGTTTTTCCCCCCCTTGATCAAAAGTGACAAATTGACTGATTTATGAATTTTGACATTCTATGGGAAAAAATGATTTTGATAGTGACACAAAATTGCATATTTTGAAACACTCATACAATCATTAAATTCTATGCAGTTCCATGCCCTTTTCGCAGGTGGGTGCATTCACACACCTTACCAATTGAACACAGAACAACAATGCCGGAAATCGGGACGCCTGGATCACGGGGAAGACGCGCTAACCCTATACCAGGGCGCTGGCGTTTCTAGTTTTAACACTCTTGGGATTCCTTTTAAAGTCTTTCATAAGTCACGCTTTCAATGCTTTTGAAATTTTTTTCTTATTGCTGAGTGCTGTTCTTACTCTAGAACAATTTGTCTGCACGAAAAAGGACACCTTGAGTAGATAACTGGTTTGTAAATGGATTCTTATGTTTCCGAGAAATTGAATAACAGTAAAGGGCTTAGTTGCTTATTCGACTTGGTTACCTCCTCAATTTAGCTGCCTTCTCCTTACTTACTGCGGGCAGAGTTAGGTCATGGCTGATGATGATATTTCACTATCAATTCCAGTACTAGTGTAATCATCATTATCGTTTAGATGACACCAGATGTATAGACAAGGGCTGAGTAGCTCATTTAAGCTTAATTTTAAGCAGTAAGCTGTTTGAATTCTTGTTTCATAATGTTATAAAACGATTCACATAAATGAAGTAATTATTATTAGTAGCTGTAAACAACAAATATTATGAAAATCGAAAATTTAATAGTGGTTATCATATAGTGATTCAATTTGGAGCTTCGATGTAGTCACCTGTATCACGAATAACTTGTTTCCAGCAGTGTGAAAACCTAAATTAACATCATGAGGATTCAAATGGATTTCTCTTTAAAATTATTTGAAACAGTTTAGTTGCAACACATAACTAACGGCACGCTGCAGCTGAAAGATGCTCATAAATATAAACTACTTCGACTGGGATTTGATTTTAAAGGAGAAACCTTCTATTTGCTATCGCATCGTAACATAAATTTTTATAGCAATTCATAAGATTTATTAACTTATCTGTTAGAGCTTTTGATGTTTAGTGTGTTCCATAACTCTATAAAAAGGTTGCTGGCGACACTGGTAAATATATAGAAGGTTTAAAAATATTTCAAGCAAAATTGTGTCGATTGTAATTATATGCATTTTACCAATAAATTTCTAAACCTTGTATCTAAAGCAAGTATGTATATTACTGAATTAACAAATTATGGGCATAAAAAGTGTTAATTATGAGGGACCGAACTATATGCATCTATTAGTAGAAGTTAAATGCTTATGATTATCTACAATCAAGTTTAGTTTAGTTATATGAACGTTGCGTTGCAAAGCAACTCTAGAGCTATTTTGGGCCGAACCTCGTAATTTTGAACTATGGTCTGATGACGAGATCGACATCTGAGCTGGCCCTCCACTCTCCTCACCACACCGGTGGGAGGACGTTTGGACCTGGAAGATTTAACTTGCAACTGATTCCCTTACAAGATGGTTCTCCGATAGAGTCGGGAAACCTCAGCCCACGATCCTAACAGGCCACCACGGTTCGTCATATACAATTCTGCGGTAGTTAATCTAAACAAATTATCCCGTCAAAAGTAGTGTATTTATATTAAAACAAAGCCCGTCAAAAGTAGTGTAAGTCATCAGTCGTTATGTCTCATAATTTCTACCACAGCAAAATATAATAATAAACTACGTGTTGTTTGAAGATTTAATTTTTTATTACAATTAGTATGACTTGCCATAAGAATAGCTTAAAATGTTAAGAATATCATTAAAGCATCGGCAGCCAGTCACTATTTCCCCTTGCGCATATTTTATTCGAGACGGAATATTTGTGTAACAATTTTTTAAAACCAATTTTTCAATTTTAGTCTCATAAAATAGAGAATATAGGCTGATTGCTCTACTGTATAGCATCTGTAAATATGTAAGATTCGAAACCACAGAAATTAAATTTTAGAAATGTACAATATTAGGAAGGCCTTTTTTTTTAAATATTTGCTTTTCTGAAATTTCAGATATACATAGGAAAAAAAATTTCTCATTACCAACGGAATATTAAAATTTTAAAAAATGCAGACTTTATGAATCTATCATAACTATTTACAATAGGATACTTTTAAAAAATTTAAAAGATTATTTATAACGAAAAAAGTAAGGGGATTTGAGATATTGAAGTATTTCTAAGTTATTTTTGCATTATAAATTACTTAATAATTTCACTAAATTGCTGATTCACAATTAAAATTTTAGTAATTCGATGCGCGAATCAGATTTCCCATTGTATGCTAAGGAGTTAAGATTAAGAAATAACCCCTTTCTCCCCAAAAAGGTTATATTTTTTGTAGCAACAAGATATAAACTCTGCAACTGCTTAATATGAGTTTCCTTAAAGTCATCTTTCTGAAGTTCAAGCTTCAGTGTAACTGAGTTAATTAAAAAAAACCTTTGTAGTGTGTTATGATTAGTAATACAATTCATGACTAATAATTTTATATCTGTATTTGTATCCAAAAGTCATACTTATCATTATTTTTACGAATACAAAAAGTCGAGGAAAATAAGCTTTGAAAGCAAAGCAAATATTTTATTGTAAATTATTACGCACAAAAGAAACACTAAGGCATATTTTTATATATAATATATTGACCCAAAGAAGCAATCTGCAGACCGGAGAGAATACATATACAATGTATACAGACCCCAAAAAACATAGATATTTTGCAAGATCTTGTTTTACATTATAGATTAGATAGGTCTGGAGAGAATATTATTCATAGATATCTGCAATGTAAAAAAGAGTGTCCGGCAACTCTAGTGTAACGAATGTCTGCAAAGTTTTGAAACATAAAAAGAAGATTTGAATTTCTTTAAATGTATCTTCGTGTTTTCAAGATGGCATTTTTTTTGCGGGAACATTTGAAAATTGTGTCATATTAACTTTTAGGACTCAAAGGAATTTCTATTCTAATATCGATTTCATCAGAAATAAAAGTTTTCAAAAGGCGAAACATGTTTATGAAATTTGTTGAAAGTCTTTGTGAAAATTATAAGATTTTCTTGAATCAAACATGTGTAACTTTAAACATGTACAAAGGACATATATTAAATTAAAGTATAAAAAAGATTCGAGTCTCTTGTCTGAATTATTATTGAGATATAATGTTTTAGGGCTATTTGAATATTATTATTTTTAAAATTTCCTTTTATTACTTAGCAATAATGAAGAAAATATAAAAATGAAAAATATTGTGGAAAATTATATTTAAAGTGTTTAAAAAATTATTAAGTACAGAGAAAAAATAAAAGTTAAAAAGTGAAGAAATAAAAGTTAACATCCAGAAGAAAATTATTATTTAAAATTTATATTAGGACATTTTATGTGAACTAATATGATACAAATTTCCGATAGCCGAAAGCAAGCGAAAAATCGCCAAATAATATAGAATTCCGCCAAATTTCTTTGGTGATTTTTCACTTGCGCCAGGCTAATGGAAAAAAAAACCATACAAAATTATTGAGAATTTTTTATTATAAAGTTTAATTTAGCTTCTTTACGTGCCTTTATTATCTAAGAAATAATCAGATAGAAGTAATGATATGCTTAAATTAATATTTGGATGGATATTTTTATAAAAATTTTAGCTAAACATATTCATAAAAACTCTTTAACAGACATATTTCATTTAATGTTCGGAACCATTTGATCCAGGTATAAATCCATTTTTATTAAGGTCAAAAAGTCCATTCACTTTTCTGTGCCATTTTTTTTCCTTGAAATATTCTTCCTCCATATTGCGGAAGGTCACCTCCTTCAGCCCTTTCCGTAATAACACAAGATCTTGGCCGAAAACGATATGGAAAGGGGGGGGGGTTAGTCAGAAAAGTGAAGTGACAGGAACTAGGTGGTGAAGAGGAAGAGAATTCGAAAGGGAGGTTCGGCTGCATTATCGGCATTCCAAGCTCCTACTTCCCTTCACTTTTACCCATTATTAAGAATATTCGAAAAAAGAACGGGAGGAAAAAAGCGCGCGAAAATGATCGAGTATTCTTCGCATTTCACCGCCAGGCGATCATTTTATATTAACAAGGGAAAGATAATCTATATTTGGTGGAATGAAGACTTGAGGGCGCAGGGGG
>JAOUZG010016315.1:2463201-2487396 GCA_026289955.1 Argiope argentata | reverse complement strand
TATCTATCTATCTATCTATCTATCTATCTATCTATCTATCTATCTATGAAATTCTTTGAATTTTTTTTTCTATGTGGAATTTTAGGGAAAACATTGATTTTTTAAGTTATCATTTCGATATGAATTTCAAAACTTCTTTACGTCATTAAAAGCTCTTTTCACAAATTCTTATTTTTTGAAAGAATTGTTTTACAAAAAAATCTAAAGTTAAAATCTAATAAATATTTTTATTCAAAATTAGTATAATAGTTCCTCAATATATTATGCTTCTCAATACAGAAAAAACTGAAAATTTCATGTCATTCATCAGTTTAGCCCAAATATTTAAAGATTGATAAAAATTATTAAAATTTAATGAGAAAAAATTCATTGTAAGGGGATAGTTTCGAAATAAAAAGAAGGAATTTAAGTTTTTTTCTTCAGATACGCCATAATATGGTCTATTGAACAGTCGATAATAAGATCTTGATCACAAAAGAGAATTTTTTCATTGCTTTATCTTAATGAATTAAATGAAAGGAAGTATAAATCTAATAAATTATTAGTAAGTATGAATAAGTAATTAATATTACGTCAGTATAGCATAAAGGGAAAACAAATTTACAATATCACGAAAATACAATTGAACGAATAACAATAAACAAAGCGCATATAACTTCGGGCAGTAATTTCTTTGAACCTTAATTCCCAATGGTATATTATTGATGATTACATCCTACATTCATTTTCATGTATGTTATATTATGTGAAATATTTTCTTGCTATTAGATATTTCTTTTCTATTTTCCTGTTTTGTATACTTTATCTAGTTTGCCCTCCAACTTTGTTTTAGTCATTAAAAAGAGATTTTCCTCTATTGCAATTCGTTTCTGATTTCACTTTCAAATTTCTCTCATTATTATAGGTTATTTACGAAATAGTAATATTTCTAACATTATGATTAAATGCTTTATGCCTGAATTGTTGTCTTTTGACCATGTTATTGTTGTTTCTAATGACACTTGTCATGGGCAAGATCTCTGACGGTGTCAGAGATTTTACGCCGAGAATGCGTCTCTTGTTCTTAAGTAGCTCCAATTATGGCCATTGTAAAGCTTTTACCACTCACTCATCACATTCGATTGCATAGCCCCCTTTTTACAAGGGGAGGGCACATTCATAGATGAAGGAAAACCGAGCCCGAATTGGAACTCGAACCCAGGGCTCCTGGATCACGGGGAAGACACGCTATCTCTGTACCAGGACGTCTGCTTTGAGCATGGGATTGATTTTATTGGAAGATGAATACAATAAAAGAATTTGAGTTGGAGTTTCGCTCGTTAATAAATAAATGTTCTGATTTTACTGAGGAGGAATATTTATGCTACTACAGGTAAGAGTTTTGTGTCTAGAAGTATGCAATCAATTACTGAGATATGGATTTGTACTAGTACTGTTTAATTTCTCGTATATAAATATCATATATTATCGCATGCAAATAAGAGGTATTGTAATAATAAAAAAAATTAATTCAGCCTACAAATTTTGATGAATTTCAACACTTTAATATTCCTTAATACAAGAAAACGTGTTCATTTACAAAGTTAATAATTCAAAAAATAAATAAAATGGAAGAATAAAATTTTAGTCCTTCTTTGAATCGAAATTATAATTATACAAATCTGTCTTTGAGATGTCAATGTGTTCACCCAATCTACTACATATTAATAATATATTCTGCAAAAGATGAAATTCGAATAAGCGATGAATACGTATTAGCCCAGGTTTCTTTCACGAACAATTTTGTACTTTTATTTTATAAAATATATATCTGCGACTGTGTATCCTTTGTCATATTTTCAAACGATTTACATTCATCAGAGATATATAGTCAAAGAATCGTTAATTGGAATTTTGTAATAGTACAAATAGAGAAATATATTTTCACCGAAACTGTTTAAAATGTGTGCCATAGGTGATAATATTCTTTTGTAATCATTATTCAAAAAGATTTACATATTCATAGAGTTTAAAAGGATTTTAAAATCATATTACTACTTTATTTTATTATATGTTAATGAATTTGTAAAAATAAGTTTTCGTTATATAGGAAAATATTTACTTTTTCGAAATATTATTTGACAAACTTATTATTTTTATGAACACAAAACCTTTCAATATATTATATTTATATGGGAGAAGCTTGAGCTATCTAAGCTTCTACTACATAAATATAAAATATTCATTTGTAGCAGATATTTTTAATTATTTAATTTCATTACAATAAATGTAATAGAAAATATATTAAGAAGGAAAATGTAAGCAGTATTTGAAACCATCAAGATTTAAATCTCATGTAAAGGGAATAAACTAAATATGTATATAGATGTTTTTGAATATTCGAAATTTAGAAATAATATTTTATTCTTTCATATAAATACTATGGGTAAAGGAAAAATATGAGAAGCTAACGATTACTTTAATATTTTACTTGACATATTTTTCATTTTGGTAATTAACTTCCTAAAAATAGGTGGCAACTGTTATTCAGCTTCCTTTCATTTCATGAAAATCTTTCATTGTCGTATCAAATTCTAATGCAGATATTCGTACATTTTTTGAAACTGAAAACTGATGATTTTTCAAAATTTAAATTAGTTTCCTGAAATAATATCCATAGAATGTTCTTTCGATTTTTAATGACATTTCAATTAACTTAGATAATTTATACAGCAAAACAGTTGATATTTAAATCTTAAAATAGATGGATATGAGTTTTTAAATGATGAAATATCAACATTTTAGAATTTTTAAATTTAAGCAATAAGAAACAATATAGTTTCAATTAATAATAAATATGATGATCTTACAAATAAATATTTAGAATTACATATACATGCTTAGTAAGTATTTTTCTGCCATCTTGTAGAACTGAAATAAAGCATATCATGACAATTTTTTTTCATTACAAAAAAGGATGAATTATAACGGATAGCAGTCAAATATTGATGGTATGTTAATACAAAGCTTTGAATGATTTTTTTATTTAATTAAAAGTAAAATGAAATTTTTATCTTTTTCCGATATAGCGTTTTAAAATTGCATTGGAAAATAATGGTTTTTGCATCATTTTAAAATAAAACAAATTATGATAAAAAATAAATACAATAAAAAAATAATAGTTTGATAATTTAAAGAGTGATTTAATTTCCATACAATTTTTGTCTCTAATTAATTATTTAAATTATTTTAGGCAAATTTTGAAACATTATCTTTTATTCATATAAGTAAGTTAAAATTACTTCCCTTGTTGATGAGCAATTTTTTTTTTCTAATAGATCAACGAGAAAGAAAAATTATTTTTTTCCATATTATGTAAATTTCACAATAAACCTTTCTGATAATAAAAGTTTCAAGATTTTGTTATGATTGCAAATACAGTTAGTCTTTAAAGAGCGAACATTTCACTAAATGTGCCCATTTTTAAATATTACTGCGATTTCCTATAATCTAATGAATAAAATATTCTATTTCTTTTCCTAGCTCTAAATTTTCTAGTACAATGAATCAGTAAACAAAATTCTTTTCATTTAAAATCTTATAGACTTTTTTTAAATGTAATATTTGAAAAGAAGATGTAAAAAGTTGTAAGAAAGTCTATAAAATATTAAACAACAAACTTAATTTCTGAATGACTTCATCTGCCGTCCTTACAAGTTTTATGAATTGTAAAAGGTATTGAATAAGTTGAAGTTTATTTAGTTCTCATTTCAAATAAGATGAAAATCAACTATTAAGTGAGATGGCGAAAAATAAAGAAATATTATAGGGCAATGAACAAAACAGATATAAAATCTTTGAAACACAATTTTAAATTTGAACATAAAGAAATAAAATATTTTTCTAGAAGACCATTAACATTAAAGATTAGCAAACGATATTTAAAATAAATTTTTCTACCGATAATGTAGAAGAAGAAAATGGCAGATAAAAAATAACAGGCTACAATACATTAAATAACAAAAAATAAGGAAAAAAACTACAGAGAAAACACAAACATAGCAAATAATGGAACTATAATATAAATATGTAATATATAATATACACTGGCACAGAATAAAAATAAATTGTTGCAAAGTAATGCTGAAAGGCTACATTTACATACTTTGCATAACTTGACCTTTCCTAAACATGAATCATTGAAACATAGGGAAATAATATAATCAATATTAGCATTTTGATAAAAAATTAAAATAAAAAATATATCTATCTAAGTAGCTTAATGTAATTTTTAAATAGCTACACTGTGTGAACTACTTTTTAAAAGCTACACTGTGAGACAATCAAAAAGAAAAAAAAAATATTATCTTATGTGATCAGATATTTAACGTTCATAGTTTTTTTAAAGTTTAAATAGCTTTTTAAAGGCTAAGAAAAAAAACTGTTGTATAAAAATTAGAAAAAATATAGAAAAACACACCTGAGAGGATGTTAAGAATCATACATAACAAAAAAGAGCACCTTCTCTTGATTGATATGAAAAAATAAATATTTCCCAGAAACATTGTTTCTCACGACAACTAACTTAACATCTTTTATATCTATTCTTACTTTCTGATTACAGTAGAATAATTTTTTTTGCTATAGAACAAATTTCTGTTCTTTATATATTATAACTGAAGAATTAATTACATTAACTGAAATAATTCTTTTGAAATAAAATTAATGAAAATAACATTATAATATTTCAAGTCTAATTTAAACTTAGCTTCAAATGTTATTACGTATACCGACTGAAATTGTTATGAAAGCTATTAAAGAGAGCGAAGATTGAAATCATTTTCCTCCAAATACCTGAAGAAAATTAAAAGCTCTCCTTTGTGATAAATCAAGTATATTAAAATGTAAAGTATTTTCAAATTAAATAAAATTACATTTTAGAAAATTAGATTTTCGATTATAAAATTTAGCATATTAGTTATAGTATAATAAAGCATGCAAAGAAATGTAAGAAAATATAAAGAAACATAAGGAAATGGAATATAACAGAAAGAAATGTAACAATTCTATTAGTAATAAAAGCAAATTTATTTATTTATATGTCTCTTTGTTTTCAACTGGAGAGATCGTTAGTAACCAAATTTGTCTCATGTATGTCAGAAGGATAAAAATATGCACAATGGAAACCTTTTTTTAAAGTTGTGTTACATTTTTGATTAATAAAAATGTGTTAAAACTTTCAATTTTACCAAAGATAATTTCATTTAATTTCTAATAAATTATTATTTGTATTCTATAAAATTAACCGATCAACCATTTTTCTTATTAATTTTAATAAAATTCCTTCCCACCGAGATATTTTTGAGAATAATTTCAATATTTCTTTGCTGAATAAAATTCGTATAGTTTTCTATATTGATACAAGTATTTTATTGCCAAATTGCAATTTGTAAGGGATAAAAAATACCATCAGATTTAAATTAATTTAATAATTTAAGCAAACAATATTATTAATTATTTATGACATAAAAAATTAAGTTGACATATACAACACAAATGCTACTATAATATCGACTTTAAATTCTCTAAAAAATAGATGCAAATATTATTGAGGTAAAACAAAAATAAATAAATAAATTTTAATTTTAAATTGAGATTATTACAAAAGGAAGAAGTATGAAAATCATGCTAATAAATTATAATGTGAACAGATATTAAAGTTCCTATCATCACTATCTAAAAATCCCAAAAATTTTCCAAAATGCAAATAACTTGTTTCTAGAAAATTCATTGAAAATTTTACTCTCAACAATTTTTATGTCACAAAATCAAGCCATATTAAACTTAAATGAAATTAAACATGACATAGAAATAAATATGCAACCGATGAAACATAAAATAAATCTATTTTAAAACCCTTTCTTGGAAAACATTTGTAGTAAAGAGCATAAATATATAGCAAATTTGGTATCTCTATGTCTAACGGATGGTTGAATTGTGTTTTTTGTAATTATTTAATTACAGGTTATATGACATCTTCGAATATTATCCCAATAAAAAATGCCTCACCCATAAAAAAATCAAATGAATTAAAAATGGTCACGCTCATTTCAAAAGAATTTGGAATTTTGCACGCATTAAGGCTTATGAGAGCTCGTTCTGTTGATCAACAGAGCAAATTTAAAGTTGTGCATGGAACATTTCGAGGTCATTTTCGTAATTTAAAAAATTATGCATGCCAAATAATGAAATGGGAATTTTCATTATTTACTTTATTCTTTCCAGCTGCCATCACGCCAGAAAAATAATCACCTGTCATGTCGGAAACGAAATTTAAAGGATTAGAGACACGAGCCGACTGTCGTTTTACGAACGTTAATGACGGGAAATGAAAGTTGATGTCCTTGACATTTTATGCCGAATTGTTGCTTAACTGTGCGTTATTCGAAAGTTTAAAACAAAGTATGAATTCTCGAAAAATATTATGAACACATTTTAAAAGCTGCTCTAGAATAGAAACACAGTTACATTATTAAATTCACTCTGTGTTGTTATATAGATTTTTAATGATCATTAAGGCATGAATTGTTTTAAAAATACTGACAATTATTGTCAATCATTTAATTGACATTGTTATTAATGATTGACATTTATATAATAGGCAAAGATGAAAACTATTTCAAAATTGTTTATTTTTATTTCTATTAATAATCTAAGGTTGACTTAGATTAAAAAATAAATAAATAGAAATATTTATGTTTTACTTTATTGTTTAAAACTATTTTTAAAAAGTAAAAATAATTCACAAATTATAAAAAATTATAAATTTTGGAAATTTGATGGTGTATATTTTCTTGAAACTTCGAACATATTTTTGAAAAACAATTTAATTTCATTAACTGCAATACGTTTGGATATACAACACACAATATTATGGGTAGTAAAACAACACGAATTTAAAAAAATCGATCTGCAAACTAAAGAAAAGGTATATTCCTTTACATCTGAGTTAGTATCATTCAACATAAATTGCTAGTATTAGAAACACTTAAAATATTACAGCTATTGAAAAATATTAAATAAGGTATAAAATATATTTATAAAATACGTCATGTCACTAACTATTGTAGCAGCAACTATATTGTATATCTCTAAACAATCAAATACAGCAGTTTAATATGTATTTGGGCTATCATCGCAGCGTTAAAAAACGTTCTAATTGGTATGTACAAGGTTGCCTCAAGGCAGTGTCGGCCTTGAAAGATGGGAACATATGTGTTTGAAATAAGAGTTCGTGAAAAATTTTTCATACTTATCGGCCTGATGACTACAGAATTTGTCAGTACCCACCCCCTTCCGTATAATGACAGAAATATTTTTGATTAAAGAGTTGTTTTCATGTTCTAACATCCGATAAAAATTATGTAGACCCTTCCAAAATAAGTAATGCTGATATATTGTTGTTGTTACATATGGCACTTGCCATGGACAAGCCCCGCTGACACATCAGCAGATTTTAAGCCGGATATATACGTCTCTTGTTTTTTACAAGTAGCGCCACCTAGGGTCAAGAGTACGACTTAGCTACAAACACATCACAGCCCTTTTTAGGGGGCGGACTACATTCATGCAAATTCCTTCATGCATCTCAGATCGTAATTTAGACCTGGAACAGACAACGACCACCTCTGACCCAGTATCCTCAGTGATATTACTCTCGATATGGAGGACTTTGCGACCACGAACAGATTTAACGAGCGCCAATTGCCACACACTCGGGGAATCTTTTGGCCGGTGAGCTTCGAACCCGTGACCTAAGGAGAACGAGTCCTATGCTCTACCAACCAGGCTATCCCGGCCCTAATGCTGTTATAATAAAGCCAAACAAAACTAATCTGAAATTTTATGCTCATGGCTATTCAGTACAAAATATCACAAGAATACATAACTAAACATAAAATATCAAATTTAGTATAAAGAAATTTTGCACATAGAAATTCTACTGAAGAGTATATTTCCTCATATAGAAATCCTTTCAAATAGAATCGAAAAAATTCTACTAGCGAAACAGAAGACGAGGGCAGACTTCATTAGTGTAAAATGTAACAAAGAGAAGAATTCACGCCTTCGTCCTGTTTAACAAGGTTACAGCAAAGAGAGTGGAAGAGAAAGCAACTAATGACAACTTTTTAGCAAGATAAAACATGCAAAGGTTAGAAAGCAGCCGAAATAAAGTCAATTAAGTCAAACTCCTTAGAAGTCAATTCTTGACTTCTAAGAGGTTGAATAGGTTTACCGAAAAACCTTCCTCATAAAAATTGTTTGGCTTGCAAAGACAAAAATACTCTTAATTTCAATTATTTTTCTGATTTCTTCAAGCGCTAAATAATTGTGAGGAAATCAAATTCACAAGATTTCCATCATCTTTCAGCAAAAAAATGGAAGAAGAAAACAACAAGAAAAAAAGATTAAAATGAAATCTTCTATGCATATTTCAATGCTTCATGTCAGAACATCATTTCCTAAAGGGCCAAGCACCACATGCTCGTGCAATTTAAATTATATTTTTATTCATTTTAATTGTTTCATCCAATGAGTCACTTTAGTATTGCAAACGATAAAAAAAAACTTTGTCTCGAATTTATTGTTTAAAAAATATCACATTTCCTATTCATTTCATTTCACATAATCACGTGCTCAAAATGAGATTTTTCTAGGTTTTATTTGCTGTAGTCATTAACTTATTTTTTTTAATCAGAACTTTTGTAAATGCAATGGCAACACGTTACTAAAAGCTGATTTTTTTTGTGATGTTCGTGCTTATAATAAAATTTTCATTTTTTGCCTACAGATTTTTGTTGATGCCAAAAAACTCATCCCCAAAACCACATCATGTTATAACATGATAATATTATGTTAATTTTTATTGAAAAATTCATATATTAATTAATAACTTGTCATATGAATTTATTTGCGATTCAAATTTAATCGGATTGGGCTTCTATTATATTCTTTATTGGGGTTGCTGTTAATTCTTATTATGTAAGGTAGAATATGAAAAATAAAATTATTTCTACATAAGAATGCAAAGGATATTTGGGAGTGATCATAGACTTTTTCTAGTTAAATAAATTAATATTTAAGACTTTATTACAGATTTAAATATAAGCAATAATTTGGAATTAGTCAAGCATACCATTGCATGAAAAGGGTTGTAATTGTTATTTAGCAAATATGTAAGCAAAAATAACAACTGAAATAAAAGTTATTGCTATTATGTTTAAAACTATTCTCAAGCTTGAAAAAAACTAAAAAAAGGTAAGTTATAAATTAAATGGTACATTATGAGTAATAATGCATCAATTTAAAATGTCATGATTTTGAGCAACCCTTAGAGCAATAAATTTAAGTTTAAATGAGATTCATAACAAATAATTTTTAGAAGAATCGTTATGCCCCTTTTATTTGAAAGTTTATTTACATAAAAACATAATTTAGACAAAATGGGAAGTATTCAAAATGTTTGGTTTATGCTAACATAGAACTTTGCATGTAACGGACTCATTAAATTAAAGGTACGTGACTACACTATAGAAACAGTGCTTACTTTTTCTGCAATTTTGTCTACTATAAATGTGATTCAGTCACAACAATATAGAATTTTCAAAAAAAAAATGTTGGCCTTATTCTGTAGCAACTCTATATTTAGATACATTATATAGATAAGAATATACGGAGGGCAGACATTCCATATATTCTCTTTGTTAGATTATTTAAGTATAAACATATTCTAGAAACATTGTACAATTTTCATGTTATATCAACATTCGCGAAATAGAAAACTTTTTGTTTATGTAGGGAGATGAATTTACTGATTGTACCAAAGGCAACTTTACTAGGGCACTTGAACATTTTATTTATTCATCGAAACTAGTTCCAGAACATAAAATAAACTTTTTCATCATCTTAAGTATTCGATGTGGAGCTAATACGAAATTGTTTCCTACGGTTCTTTCCAAATGAAAACTCGAATTCATTTGGTAAGTAAGAAACTCGAACTCGGAGCTGTTTTTTTTTCTTCTTCTTTCTTTTTCCACTTTGAAGAAGAATATAAAATTTCTCGTCGCAAAGAATGAAACCTCATTTCGCAACACCTGCTGAGATCACAAGAAACTCGGCCGGAAGAGAGAATATTGAGTCACGAATGGAGTTATAGAGTGACGGAAGCCATGAAAATTATTATAGATTTGTCTCGACTTCAAAATACATCTCTGCAGCTTCCCGAAATTGATTCTGTGTTGCCCTTTGATGTGGCCTGTTTATACGGAGGGAATCTATTTTGCTCTCGATCTGAGACGTCTCGCGACGGAGATGTAAACTGGATCGGTCCGGGCAATAGTGGACTGAGTCAGGGAGTCTCCTCTGGGAACATTCATTTTGACGAGGAGCACAAATACAAAACAATGACCAGTCAAATTTACAAACAGATACGTTTTAGGAATGAGGATAAAATTTATCATGCCCTATTTAGAAAAATTAAAATCAAATCTTCAATCGTAAATTTCAAATAATCATGAGAGAACAATAATATTTCTGAAGTCATTATATATCTTAATTAATATAAACCATTCAACAATTCAAACCGCTTTGAAACTCATGTGACTATAAAAATGCACATGCGTCGATATATCGAGAATCGGGTACAAGACAAACATTCGTGCCAAGTTGTAACTTTTTCTTGATGATAAGTCGTCAAATGGGACAAGTATATTTACCATTTTCTAACAACCCTGAAAGTGGAAATTCGATAAATTGCCACCTTTCTGCATTTTGTGGCTTCGAAAACTTCAATATAAGTTTTGAAGTTCAACTGATTTTGAGATGAAATATCAGTTATGATGTCATAGTTCTTCGTCAGCCTTTTAAAAACGCATCTGCTGTCAAAGAAAAATACGTAATAATAAAGTAATACTGGTAAAAGTGGGTCAACGCATTAAAAACGCATCTGATTTTTAAGAAGTATACATAACAATAATCATGCAATATTGATGAAAGCAGGTAAAAATATTTCCTCCCCGTAATTTTCGGTGACATCAAACCTTCCTAACCAAAATAACATCATGTTCTCCCATTATAATAAGGGGAACTTACCTTCAAATCGTCAATATGGAGTTTTAGAAAATTCAAAGCAGATTAACACTAATTACAAATACATTTCTTTTTTTATATGCTGAGTCGCAATTTATAATATTCTTAAATGACTGTTAAGGATTTTATAATTTATAAATATAGATTAATAAATCCAGTACAATATTATCTGAAACAGTTTCTTTTTTTTTCTAAATTAATGATAATTTGCAGCTTATTGTGAAAAATCCCAAATGTGTATGTAAATTGTAATCCAACACGTAATGACTTAACTATTAGACTTAGTAACATGCTTCTTATTTGAATAATACTCCAAATTATAGAAAAGAAATTAATTTTGTTTTATCTGAATCGATGTATTTTAAAGTTATATTTATTGATTTATAATTAATGCAGCTTCAGTGTCTATATGAATACTTAAAATTTAAAAAAAAAATTAATCCAGCGAGGCTTTTTAAGATGAATCAATATTTTTAAAATAAATTTATCAAAATTGAAAAATGAATTAATTTAACAAATATGTTTTATTTTGGTTTTATTTTTGAATCCGTATAGGATTAATGGACAGTTTAGATATAACGACTTTTTTTTTCAAACAATAACATGTAATAAAAAATAATAAAATCAAGTATAGAGAAGCTTTAAACTTGATATATGTAATCTTTTTTGATAAGTATTAAAAATTCAAAATTCCCTTAAAAAATTCCCAGAAATCGAAGAAATCTGAGGAATGATGTCAGAAACTTAAGGGAAATGATAGATCTGTTCCATGATTTAAACTACTGAAATTTGTTGGACTAACTCTTGGGTAAAGAATTATCATTTCAAAAAATGTAAACGGCAAAAACCCTCTTGCGCTAAAAATGAAAATGAAAATTTTTCAAAAAATTATAGTTATTGTTCTAAAATGTAAAATGTTCTTTTGCATTTTTTTACTTTTTAATTGATAATAATAAACATTTTGGTATCTATTTTTCATAGCTTTATCTACTAGATGGTGCCACTAGTATATCATCGATATTTAACTGAACTAACCGATTTACTGAAAATTTATTCTGAGAATAATATCATGTCATTACAAGTACAAAATATGAGAATTTTGCTAATTGTAAAATAAGTGAAAAATCAATTATTAAATTAAAATCCAATATGAGCGTGAAATATATAAGAAGTGTTTGAATACATATAAGAAACAAATCAAAATACGTTAAAAATGTCATTATAAATAAATGTAATAAAAAAGTTTTCATGTACAAAATTTTGTTAAAAATTAATAGTCATAAACTTTCTGTTAATTTTTGGAGATTCAGTAATAGACATCCATTTTTAAAA
Organism: Argiope argentata; assembly: GCA_026289955.1. Classification (NCBI taxonomy): domain Eukaryota; kingdom Metazoa; phylum Arthropoda; class Arachnida; order Araneae; family Araneidae; genus Argiope; species Argiope argentata. Next base: position 2,474,937 of record JAOUZG010016315.1, on the reverse strand, counting down.
AATATATAATGGGCCCTTTTATATGAAAATTTCATTAAAAATAGTTTTTGAAACAGTTGTTATCGTATTAAACGTAAAATTTTTTCAATTCAAAATATTTTCTTTTTTTTATGTTTCATTATTTTAATTAGTGAAAAATTTCGAATTCATTTCTTAAATTTCACACCAGCTGCCCAACTGGAATAGATTAAAATTTAACGTATTTAATTGATTATTTGACTATTAAAATCTAAAAATAAGTATGCTATGGAAGCAGTTCTAAACAGTGTGTAAAATTTCAAAACACCAGCACATCCCGAGTTGAAAGGTTTATAAAAATACACAGATAAGCAAATATGGAAATGAGACATAAAAAATGGAAGCTCTTAAATACGATCGGTAACATCATTATTTCAGAAATTGTAGGATTTAATTCACCTGGTGAATTTGATTTTCTTTCAACAATTGAATCAAAATTTGATTTTAATTTAAAGTTCTGGGACGATAAGTAGGTTTTCTTTTTGATTTACACATGTTTGTACATATAGATGGATAGCCAGAAACGTTAGTCAAAAATGTGAAAGATATCTGCAGTTTGGGTATAAAAAATCATATTCGAATTTCACTTGTTTTTATTATCACCAATGGGTTTCAAACTTTTATTGACAATGTTGATAGCAAGATGACTTTATAAATGGATTTGTCTAAGTCTTTGCATCTTAAATTATCGATTTCAAATTTTATATTTGCATGCAAATATTTAGTTTCCAGATTATCACGTTTACGTACCAGAAAATATTCAAGCCAACAAACAGTTAACCTTTAAAATAACGGTTGCAAAATTTATTTCAAAGCAGTTCTGATGTTAAATCCATGTAAATATCATACATCACCATATAATAATTTATCTCTGATGATAAATCACTGATTGAATTATTTGAGTTTCTGAGTTACTGTCTTCACATGTACGTAGGGAGAAAAATCAATAGGATTTCCATTGACGGATTTCGACCAAGATTGATTTGACGAAGAATTTGCATCGAAAATTCTACTTTGCTCACTAAATGTGTTCTCAAAGTTATCAACTTTTCTTTTAAGTCAACGCAAAAGGAAGAAAAAAAAAGGTTTAAAAAAGGTAAATAAAAAAAGGAATTAAATATAATGGGCCAATATTTGATTAAAATGGCAATATTGTCAATTATGGCAATATTTACTGGAGGTGAAACATTTGAATTAATTATACTTTCATTTCATAAACTTTGTAAGCAAAATTGTTACATTTAGATACTATTAGATCTTATCTTGTACATTAACATAATGCCTGTTAAAATTCATGGAAAGCATAGTTTTCATTTTTTTTTATTTCTAAAATTTTCTTTCCTATTGATTCTGAAATTAGTGATATATAATGAAATTCTTCAAATAGATAATAGATAATTTAAAGTTGTTGAACCCTTTAAAAATAGAGAATTTTTTTAAAAGGAGTATTTGATAATTTATGATGTATATTATTCTTTTTGTAGATGGATAATAATCAGATAATGAAATATCGTTTGATAAGATAATTTTGATGTTTATGTATATAGTTACATACATTTATGTAGGTGCTGACATTGTAATTAAAATTCTAATCAGTTGTAGTAAGTGGGAGTATTTCTCCTCGGATTTCTTTTGAAATCGCATAACTTGGTCTTTTATATTTCTTAGTATAATGATGACAGCATAAATTCTTAGTATAATGAAACCGCATTTTGTATCATTTTCTTTTTAGGCGATTAGATCAAAAATTAAATACAAGCAAATATTTATTCTTAATGATACCGAGTTTCATTTATGTAACCCAGCGAAATCTCTATTTAATCAGAGAGATCTTTATACGCAGACGATAATTCCTTAAACAGACTTCGTTTAATATATAACAAAAATACACAAACGTGATGTAGAAACAACAGATTAAATGTCAGCTGTCTAGAATATTTAGGGTTTTAATCATTAGACAGAAGATCATAAATGTTTTTTTTGAATCTGAAATATTTAAAATAAGAAGATTAATCAATGTTTCAAGAATTTGTAATGACAGTTCCTTTTTATTCCTGTAGTTTACATCGGCGGTACAGAAAAGGTAAGATGAATCAGATCCATAATATGACTATTTCCCTTATAGTTATCACTAGTTTTTTTAACAGGAATAAACAGTTTAAAAAGCTTGACTTAGTTTTTTTTTACAATTTTCATTATGAAAAAAGTGAATAAGCGCGCCAATGTTTCGTTTTATTGATCTCTATAAGAATGGTACCAGATATTTCTGTGTCTAGTTGTTAATCAATTTCTAAAAATTCTTCTTCACACCAATGAGATAAAAATGTACACTCAAATGAAGCAGTGGGAAATATTATTGATTTAAACAAAAAAGTTAACTATCTTGTTTTGAACTTTTGATATTTCTAGCGATATTTCCTTATTTATGAAATTCATGTTTGACTTAAACCACTAGCGATGGGAAAAACTTTTCTTTCAAAATTGCCAGCCAGTTCGTAAAGATAATGAATTTTAGGTCGTGTACGACAAACCATAAAAAGTGTTGTTAGATTTTTTGGAACTCAGTTGCTGTGATGTTTACAATGTCACACTGTCATAAACACGAGTGGGAAAATGTAATAAAAATTTGATATAGGGGAGTAATACATTTCTGTGCTTGTTCAAAAATATAAACCTGCTGTTGAATGACGAAAGTTTGAGCAAAAATAATTAAGCGGAACCATAAATAGTCAGTTATTATCATAAAAGAAAATCAACGTGAATGAAAAAGTACAAGAATAATTAGATTCGAAATTTAAAATTATTTCCAATTGATGTTTTGTTTGCAATAACAAATGAACACTTATTTCTAATGGATTTTATGTTTCAAATTGTAAATTGCCTTTTTTTGAGTGTGTTTTAGATTCAAAATTGAGTCAACTCTAGCATGTTGTTCAATATTTACTCACTATTCCTAATTTTTAATAATTGTTGAAGAATGTTTAAGGAGCAAACAATATTTAAGTTCGCCAGCATATTTGGAATTAAGATTTGGAGTTTTTAGACGTGATTTAGTGAATGATTTAAATTAAAATGGAATGGCATGTATGCAGAATATTTATTTATTAAAGACATCCTCACATTGTAAGAAATTGAGATTTAATAATTCGATATTTAATTCAATTTTTTATTCCTTTTATCTGAAAATCCGTTTTATCAGTGTTTAAAAAATTCTTGCAATTCTATTCTTTTCTCGAATTTGAAAACCCTGTTCACTTTTTTGCATGCCTTAGGAAGTGTTTATTTCGCTAAAAAAGGGATGAAAAGATGGATTAAATAAAGAGACATTTGTATTTAAAAAAAGGGGAATTTAAATTATTCATGGAATTTGGGGACGTAATAACTGCTCATCTTTCCGCCGAACACACGTTAGCAAAGTACAGTAGTAGAAAAGTAAAAGTAATAGGATGTTGAACCGAACAGTATGAATATTTTTTACATCTTTAATGTTAAAAACTTCAATTTTTAAGAAGTCACGACTATTAACCTCAATATGACCTTTTTAAATGTCTATGATGAGCTATTTCATTTTCTGAGTATAGAGTTCGTTCAAATTTTGCATATTACAAAAATATGTTTAAGTATTTTGATGTTAAAATATTAGTTAATAATTATTACTTGGTTATAAGCTCATAAATTCCCGCTAAAATTTTCGATGGTATTAAAATTTGAGTTTCTTTTTATTATTTGATACCATTACATTCCATTTTAATTAGCTAATTATCAATTAAATATTTTTTAAAGAAAAAAGAAAAAAAAATTACATGTTTTAATGTTTAATGAAAGTTTGAGTCTAGAATTATGAAACAGATTTTTAGGTCTAGTCAATAATACAAACACAAGACTTTCGAAAACATATAATACAGTTACTGCAGAGGAATCTTTATCAGCTCCTAACAAAAAAATTACAAAAATAAAAAGATTATTGATACAGTAAACAAGTTCAGCCAGTTCAAGGAATGAGTCCTACTTCTCAGTTCTTACTCCTTAACATATTATTTGCCTTCTTCATTATTTCACACCGATACATTTGAAACAGCCTGTAAACACATGAAAATTTCCCTTTTTCACATTCAATTTCAATATCCGTTCTTATTCTTCAGTCTGGCAAATTCTTTGTTTATTTTATCGGAATGGTTTCCTTGTATTTGCTCGTTAACTGATTTCTTAAAGTTCGGAAATATTTATTTTAGACGAGCAGCTATTGCAACATGTTAATCTTAAAGGTTTGTGAAAGAAAAATTTGAAAAAAAAGCATTCTTAATGGCATTTGCGAATTATTTTGAATTATTTTAAAAATAAGAGAATACTTAATTTCGAAATATATTAGAGGCAACCATATGTTTGTAACAGATACGACATTTGCATTAGCTTGAAATGTTTATAGTCTATGGATGTTGCAACCATTATTGTTTACAATTTTATTCCACTGATGCAGAAGCTATAAAATATATAAAGTTCAGTTAATTCCTCGAATGGACCAGTCTCGAGCATTGCGAATCTTTAGAATAATTCGGTGGCAATCTTCTTAATTTGTTTTGCTAGCTGTTGCTTCAAATTGTTTAATCAGGTTTTGATTTGATTCCTAAGAAAATAAAATTGTTTTGCAATATTTGTTTCTAAGGAATTCTCAAAAAATAACCTGTTCTATCTATTTATCAACATTTTATTTCATTTAAATATTCTACCATTTCTTTATCAGTAGCAGCAAATTCTATAAATCTGCTGATAACCTTGGAAGATTATATGAATGTCAGACTAAAACTTATGTTGTATTTTACCTGTTATGTGGTTGTCTTTCTCACATTTTAAAAATAATTATTAATTAATAGTTAATTTTAATTAATAATAATTAATTTTAAAATTAATTTTCCAAAATAATTTTATTTATATATTAAACATCCAGTAGCTTGTGGAATCTGGAGGAATCTCTGCCACGCGGTAAATCTTCGAAACGATCAAAAACAAACACAAGTTATTAGAAAAGCATATTTTAATCAATTCTTATTTCCAATAAGAGACCTGTGCATTGATTTACAACTTAATTATCAATAGTTTAAAGGACCAATAGATTATCTTAAACTTAATAGATTATCTTTTTAATCAATATATTGATTAAATTGTCTATTATCAATAGACAACTCAATTATCAATATGCATTTAAAAGGCTGGATTCTTTTATATCTAGACTTTATGAGATAAAATGCCTTTTTTCATTAAGAATTAAAGTTTCTTAAACAATATTTTGTAATTAACATCTTTGTATAATTGAAAGATTGTTGTATCCATATAATAAAACAAGATTTTCTTTTAGAAAAAATTTAATTTAACCCTTTGCACTACGATGGTGCCTCTGACTCACCATTCCAGATTGTATATCATTTTGACGTTTTTATTTATTTATTTTTCAAATTTGATTGTTAAAAAGGCCTACTTAATGGTTAAAATATCTAGATAAATTTTTCAAAGAAATTCGACTTAAAAGAATTATGTATATTTATTTTTCATTAAAAAAACAAATGATTGTATTATGTGAATAATTTTGCAACTAATTATTTTTCGTAGTGCAAAGGGTTAATTGTTAAAAGTTTGTCATTATTATTTTTATTCCTATTTTAAAATTTTTGTGTCTTTTTTGGTTATAGATTTTCTTGTGGTAATATTAGCTATTACCATTACCTCTGTTGTAAAATCCTCCTCAACGTCAGAACGGAACATCAAAGTGAAATTTCTGTTCCGTTCCAGGGTGCTTCAATAAAAGTTAATAACGCTGAAGTATCTCTAAGTCCCGAGGAACTCTACAAGCCGAAATTATGCTCCATTACACGATAATCTCCACTTTAATTACTCTCAACTTACATTAATGGCACTTTGAGTCCATAATTAGAAAACTGATATTTTCAACGAATTTTCTCATCTTCTTTTTAGATATTTCAGAACTTTCTCAACCTTATAAGCTAGGCGAGCATTAAATATCCCCCAAAAAAGTAAGTACAGAGTCATTACTACTTAAAAAATTGAAGTATTAATTTATTTAAATATATTGGGTAAAAATGTTTGTTAAATTTGTATTTTTATATTTATTAATAAAAGGTATTCAATTTCATAAATATATTTCTATCCAAGAATGGATAGAAACAAGGTTTTTAAAATTAAGTACTGGTGTATAAAAATGTCAAATTTTTAAGAAAATATTATAGCTTATGAGCTGCTAATAATCAATTTACCAGAAAGGTATCATTATTTAGTTAGCTAATATTTTCGGCAATAGAGTTTGGGTTGACTTTAGTTGGGTTTCTCTTAAAATACATTGCATTCTGGAGCTATTTATAAGCATTAGTTAAATTATTTTTCTGAAAACTGATATTAAAATCATCGCAATATAAACTTTGAATATTTTACTAAATTCAAATAGAGTTTAATTTTTAAATCTATTTTTTTCAGTTAGCACTCTTTTGACTGTTGAAAATAGATGCTTAATTTTATTTTTTTCAATTTATATGGATCAGAAATAATTGTAATTAGTATTTCTAATTCTTTCCAACCAAGAAACCTTCTATCATTCAGTCCAAAGTGAAATAACAAATTTGAGATTTTTCTAATATATTTTATATAAAATAATCAATTCTAAGTTATTTAATACATGTGGTTTCGAATGTTTCAGTAGATTGATGATTCATGATCACTCAACGCCATTCAAATCCTCTACTCCTCTCTTACACGCATTAATTTTACCCACACTAATTAATTTCCTCGATGAAAGTCTTATTAAAGTGGAATGTACAAGTTCCTTCCTTTTATTTTCACAAGAGAAAGTTCAATTACCTATGGTTACACATTACGTTTACATATTGATGCTTTTTTTTGCCACAAGGTAATCCGCTATGCTCGGTTGGATTACTTTTTTATTTTCTCCCCTTAAAAGATAACATCAACTTAATAATAGATGACGAGTATATTGATGCTACAATGCATTGTTTTTAACCCTTTATATTTGAAAAATATTATAAAATAAAGGGCAGTAATATACATCCTGCAAGAATAGAGATAGAAGCATATTTATTTTATATAGGGAATAATTAGTAATGGAAATTAATTTACTAAAATTCTACAAATTTAAAGAAATGATACTTCAAGTTGTTATTTTTGACTCTAACCGCAATAATTTTTTATTATTTGAGTGACGGTTTAAAAATGGATTATATCAGAGAGGATTTTTTTAGTATAATCAAAGTTTCCTTGATTAAATTTCATAAATTGTTAATGAGCGATATTTTATTTAAACCTGTTGTGCAAATCAATGTAACTATAAATGTGGAAGGTAGATCTTAATAGAAACAATTAAGAGTTTAAACTTATCCCTCATTCCATGATTATTAAAAATAAGTAGTATTATACCAAACTATTTATTCAAATTAAAGCCAGGTTTACACTTGGGCACTTAAAAGATGGCAAGGAGGCAGCGCATGCGCAGAAAGGCTGAAAAATACTATTCAATTTATGGTAAATAATTATTCCGACAAGACAACTACAAACCTTTGTATTATATTTTTTTCTTATTGCGTATGCGTTATTAAAATTTACCGCCTTTTTTGGCGTGAAATAATTAATCATTTATCAGATTAATTCCGACATTCTTTGCTATTTTGTGCTTCTTGTTCCTTTTATTTTTCATTTCTTTTCTATAGTTTTCCAAACATAGATATGTTGACCTTTTTTTTATTTTACCTTATCTCTTTGAGTAAAAATCCATAATTTTAAGAAAATAATATAAATAATTCCTGTAAAAGAAAAATTGAGGGCCGCCCAAACGGCAATTTATAGCCAAGCATAGTATGCCTGAATCAATCTTACGAAGTTGTGGCAAACATAAATCTGTCTATCTATGTATACGCTGCCTACTTACCGTTTTCTAACTGGCCTTGTACTCACGGTATAACCTTGAAATGGTGAAAATTTAAGCAACGCAAAGCATCACTTACATTTTTTCGACCAATAGTATTACTGACAACATTCATTTCTGAGCAATAAAGTATTACTTCAATGTTTTTAAATGAACCAACAAATAATTTTGAAATTTTTTTTAAATATTCATCCTTTTTATAAGTTTCTTTCTAGGCAAAGAAAAATATTTGATGACCGAATTTAAACATTTTGATATTATACGACTCATCTATATTCTTTGCAATTGGATGAGTAAAAATAAAACTGCTACTGACGATGACGATTTTTGAGAACGCAATTTTTTTACTTTGCAGTTTTCCCAATATTTTATAAATTTGAGATTCTGAATCGATTTGAGCAAATTCATGCTAAATTTAATTCACAACAATGTTCAGCTTGCGTTCCAATTCGCACGCGTATTTCTTTTTCGCAAATACTTCATCATATTTATTAGTTACTATCAGCCAATAAAAATTATGTTTTAACTTTAAATGAAAAATTCATGTCTGTTATTATAATGTAAGAAAATAAGGTTGTTTTCGTTAAGCGATTTTGAATAATTGAAGGGAACGAATAATTGAAGCCCGAAATCGTGTAGGCAATGAATAAAGTATAAATGGCAATATTCATCAACATCTTTTAATCGCATATATTTTTTACCTGCGTTTACTAGTATTGAAGTATTATTATGTATGCTTCCTTGAAAGCAGAGACGTTTTTAAAATGTCGGCCTGCCTTTACTAGTATCGCTTTATTATGCATGATTCTTTGAAATCAGATGCAATTTTAAATGGTTTTAGAACTATGACATCATAGCTGTTATTTCGTCTCAAAATCGGTCGATTTTGTTTTAAAGCTGGAAACACTAAAAGTTTAAATTTAAAAACATTATATAGAGAGATGTGTAAATCAATCTCTATCCCTATCATTACACACACACTGTGTGTGTAAAGATGGGGGTAGAGATTGATAGAAAAGTGTTTGGTTATTTTTTGATATCGGTTTAAACTGGTTAAGGACACAAATTAATTAAGATAAATGATGATTTAAAAATAACAATATTCTCTCACGATAACATAAAATTTACAATAGTAGTCAATTTTTCAATTATATTTTTTGATTTTTTTACTTCTAATTGACTTTTGTTTAGCATGTTTGTCTCTTAGTTTGATTTCGTTTATTATTATTATTATTATTATTTTCAGATGAGTGGTCTTATATTGCCCAATAAAGAAATCAAGCAATTTATTTTTGTGATTCTAAAATGTACTGATCACATTGTAAAATTTTTATCTTTATTGAAAATCAACTTAATTCTTTTTTTAGTTAAGTACCAACATTATTGGACGTGACATTTCATCAGAAATTTTCACTTGAAGATTCCGTCATTCCCATCATACATTTTCATCCTGACCGCCATTGCAATAGCCTTTTACTGTAAAAATCCATTCAATCAGGACTGGCTGGTAATCTTTGCCAGACTTTGTCACGATGAACTAATATTTCAAAAGTTCAACTTTTATCTCCCCGTCGTTTATCTCGCAAATGATCTCCTGTCATATCATCCTATCAGAATCAGACAGATCAATAAACAGTGGAAACCACGCACTGCTCTCATAGGTATAGTGTGGAGTGTTTGGGTTTGGCGTGTTGTTTTCAAATTCAGATGAGAAGTCCCAATTCAATTCAATTTATATTATTTTTAAATCTTTCAATACTCCTCCCCTATATATTAGTATTCGAAACAATTTTGTGTGATAAAAATCTTGAAATATTTAGCAAGATGACAATAAATATCTGGTTTTGAATAAGATTTAAGATAATAATAAATACAAATAAATACAGATTCCTCAAACATTCGAACCGAATTCATCTGTAGTTTAAAATAAAATTCATCGTCCTCATAGCTACATATTATGAGTATTTTTTATATAATGTAAGACATCCATTAAAACACATATTTAATATTATCTTTTTTGCCATAATGTTTAATCGGTAAAATAAATAATAATAATAATACAAACAAATTATTATTTTAATATTGATATTTTTTCGTTATGATAATATTAAAAATCCAAATAAACATTTTTGTCATCCATAAATAAAATATGAACATATTAAGCATCTGTTCAATAATTACTTTTGGTACATGTAAATTCATCTTGACTTTTAATATGCAGTTTTCTTAATCTTTTTTTAATTAAAAATAACTTCATACCCTTTCAGATCCCAATAACTAAAATTAAATTTAAAAATATTTCACGTAAATTATTTTTAAAAAGTTCTAGCTAAACAGTCGTTTAGAAAATTCCTAATGAATCAGAAATAAGAAAACAGAAGTAAGATTTCGCTGATAAAATTTTCAGCAAAAGAAAAATGGAATTAATTAATAATAATAATTGAGATATGAATTTTATTTTTTATTTCTTTTTTCTAAAAATGGCAGTAAATAAAAGGAATGAAACATCTTTCAATTTTTATTTCATTTTAAATATTAGAAATCTTTTCACTTTAAATAATTTCAATTTAAAATATATTTTAGAAATCTAATGGTAAATTTAATAAATTTATTACACTTTATTTTTACTTTTTTTCTTAGTTTTAATATTAATTCAATCTTTGAAATTGCAATGGTTTTCATTTCTTGGCTTAATTTTTTAAATGAAATTCTGCTTCATCATATTATTTCAAAAGTTAAAATTTTTATACATTTAATAACAATCATAATTTGTTCTCATTTCTTACATTTTTGAATATAAGTTTGATTCAAATATTAGAATCAAACCACTCAGTAGACTTTTGTCTTCTCTTCTTTTTCTTTTTCTTTTTTTTATCGACATATTATAAAAGAGAGAAAGCATTAAGGAAATTTTTAATCATTTATTTGGAGGGAATCCAAGTACATTTATTATTTAAACTCTACAATTTTGAAATTTAATTAAAATAATTTATATTACTTCTCAAAACCATTTCAAAACACTGAAAAATGATGGTATTCTAACACTTTTAAAATGTAGCCATTATTTTGTAGAAACGTGAAGTGAAGAATTTACGCAGAAAGAAAATTTTATAAAAGCAGTGCCTTCCATTACAGCAAGATAAAACTTTAGAGGCTCGTAATTTATCATAACTTACACTTTGAGCCTGTAAAGCTATAAAAACCTCACATTTAATTTAATATAGAGAACTCGAATTGATACTGAAACTGGCTTCTGAAATTATTAATTTTATTTACATTTTAATTCAAATTTTAATAAGATCACGCCTATTAACTTGAATAACATCTGCGTTTTTCTTATAAGTTGCTGAAGCCATTCAACTTTAATGAATAAATACCAATGTTGATGAAGAATAACTGTCTCTGCTAGGAAATATGAACAATCTTTATTGTGTTGATCTGGCTTTCATAATCTTAAATTCATAGACAGTTTATTTAAGTTGGTGAAACTTTTTTTAAATCTTTGATGAATAAATACCCATGTTGCAGAGAAATAATTTCCCATGCTTGCAAATATGGGCCATAACGTATTGTCCTGAGTTTTATCTAACTTTCATAACAACTGATATTCTTCTAGGCATATCCAACCTCTAAAGGTTGCTGAAACCATTGTAAAGTGAACCGTAGTAAAGTTGAAGAAGAATAAATGCCCATTCTAGAAAATATGGACTATATTAATTGCATGGAACCTCCACTGACTTCCATAATATTTAATATTCTAAACATAGCCAGCCTCT
>JAOUZG010016315.1:2421814-2436305 GCA_026289955.1 Argiope argentata | reverse complement strand
ACACACACACACACACACACACACACACACACACACACACACACACAGAGAGAGAGAGAGAGAGAGAGAGAGAGAGAGAGAGAGAGAGAGAGAGAGAAAGAGAAAGAGAGAGAGTGAGAGAGAGAGATTTAAGCCTTTGTTATATGTATATATAACTAAGGCTACAGTCAATATATCCTTAATTACAGCCAATGCATTGATTAATCCGCGTATAAGAAAGTTTGTTCATTTATATTTAAAGAAATGTATGATTTAAAAATGTTCAATAGAGGGAAAACGAGAAGGATAGTGGGCAAATAATTAAGACAGTTAAATGTTGATTACAAATTAAATTTTAATCATGGGTGGCAATTATTATGAAATGTTAAAGACACAGGAGTGCATTTAATACAAACAATTATCATAACATACATAAATGTCTGACGTCAAAATTTTTTACAAAAGCAATTTTAAAAGGATAAATTTATTAGTATAGGAAAAAATTAAAAAAATCTTTTTAAGGATTTTTTTTTGTCTTTAATTTACTGTCCAAAACCTTAATCAATATCAAATAATGTAAATACCCTTTTTCTGAATTTCATTGTTAAGGTCCATCTTTGAATGTCGTCCATAAAAAACATGTCTAAGTTTCATCGTATTAATTAAAAGTTTTATTAAATAGATGAAATCATTAATAATAAAGATATGAATATAATAAAATTTTATATTGACATAGGAATCGTATTTGTAAAATATTTGAAAATTCTGTTAAATCAGAAAATTGTTTTACAATTTATGACTAATTTTTTTTTTAAATTTACAAATATGAAACAGGTCTATTTAAAGAAAATAATCTGAAAGTCACATTCAAGTTTAAAAGCGACAATTTTTAATAGATTTAGGATCATTACTATAATGATTGAATGTCATAATGCCGTTAATATGGGAACAAATGTCTTAAAAGGAGTATTTTAATTCTTATATTAACTTTCTCTTTGTATTAACTTATTTTAGAGATGAATGATATTAGATGATCTTTTAAAGTTTTACTTTTATATAAAGGACACTCATTTATTCTTATCTTATTAATATTAAACAGTTTGTTGATATAATCTATCGATAATGTCATCTGATATTATCTTTTAACAGTGCTAGCTATCCGGACTAATTAGAGTTTGATTGGATTGTCAGAACTAATCAATTCTAGACCAAACTGATGACGAATTAAGGCTCGATTATATGAACTATATTGAAACTTACTGCCTTATCCGGAATTTGAATCCAGTTGTGTCGATCATAGTCATCTATTCATCTAACTAATTGGATGTCCATGAATGAGCGATCAGTGAAATTGAACCATTTTTAATTGAAGCGCGATAAATTAGTAGCTATTTTACGAAGATCCCACACGCTAAGTCTCTATTGCGTTGATTTAAATAAAATGAATTTAGCGTATGAACAGGTAAGAGTTCATTTATTATTTTTTTAAATTCATATTTAGTCTTTTAGAACGTATCTTTCAAAAAAGCTGGAAAATTTAATTTTTGATTACAGTTTTCACGGATTTCACTTAATAAATGAAACTACATAATACAGGGAGTCAAGTTGAATTCGTCATATATTTCCTTCATATTTTGAATCAATGAATAAAAATATCATTGAATTAGTATAAAAGGGCTAATTAATCAATTGCTATTACTGAAACATCAGCATTTGTATTTTGAAAGTTCTTTTTTTTAAAATGGAAGCATTAAAAAAATTGTTCTAACTGGTTAAGGGGGACATGATACTCAAAATTTTTTCCGACAACTTCCCATCAATTTTTTTAAAATTTTAAGATAGACAGATGCTAATTGTGCAGAAAATTAAATTTCTGAAATATTTTTTAACTTTAAAAGTTACAAATTTAAATATTTTGTATTAATATTTTTTAAAATATTAACCTTTTTTTTTTAAAAAAAAAAGATACTTCTAAATTAATTTTCAATATTTTTTCTCTAAAATTTTTAAAGAGACCTTACAATGCATTTAAAAAATCAGAAACTGGATTTTTTATATCTATATTAGTTTCCGGAAAAAAAAACTGCCCAAAATGTTATGAAATTTTTTGGAAAATATAAGATTTTTTCCACTTTGAGCATTTTTAGAAAAAATTGAGATCAAAAATGAAATCTGCTTAGATACGAAAAGCATTTGTTGTAAACACTGAAAGTGATTGTGACTACTGATGCTTTATTAGATAAAATAATTCCATATTTCACTATATACCTGTGATTATTTTGGAAATTTTCAAATGAGTAAGTAAATTTCAAGCCTTATTTTTCACCCAAAATTGGGAAATCAATACATTCATTCATTTTCTAAAATTCTTAGGATACCAGGTTTTCAATTGAATTAAATACATTTAATTATGCTAATTAGTTCCAGAAAATTTCTTTTAATATTATTGATGTTATGAATAATTTATTTTAACTGAATGTTGTGATCAATTTTAGGAAATTCTTTTGATTTGATATGAATGCTTTATGGATCATTTAAGCAATTACTTTAACATATTTTCATCCCAGACATGATGAAATGCTTTTAACGTTTTTAGTGTCTCACACCACTCTCAGCCGTCTTCTATTTTGAGACAAAATTTGAAAAGAAAGTCGTCACCGCATAAAAGAAATTCCTCTTTTTCGAGCTTCGGTCTTTTACTGCATCTCGTTCTAGACTGGATACTTCCTTTTATTGAGTCAGAAGCGATTAAAATTCAATGAGGCAGTAACGGGAAAAAGCTTCGCCAATCTCTTCCGGTCGTAGCCAAGTCGATGACGATTACACTGCTCAACGATACGATACAAATATGGGACAAATTATTTACACTTAAGTTATTTTCACGTCGTCTCGAACCGTTTTTCAGTCTGATGAAGTTCTGCTGTTTTATTTCTTCTTATTTCTGACTGGTGCGTTCCAATCAAACCGTGTGATTACAGAAGTCCCCCAAAATAGATTCAGGGAATACATCTCTGGCTATTTTTAGTATCTTTATGATTTAGAAGCAAATAACTCTTTTTGTATCTTTCAAGAAGTAATTGGTATTGCATGGTTAACTTTTATAAATAACTGGATTTACTTGTGGTTTAATGATGGATGCTTTTCGATGAAACGTTTTATGAATAGAATTCTTGATGTTAGCTGATTAGTTTATTCAGAGATGTTCTATGAAATATTGAAGAGTTAAGATTAGAGCTAAGTTTTGCAGTAATTTTGAAAATTTTTCTCTACATTAAATAAGGCTCAAACAAAAATAATCATAGGAACTAATGGATTCTGAAATAAAATTTCAAAATAATCAGCTGGTAATAAAGTTCTATTCATGTATGTTAAAAAAATTATAAGCATGTTTTTATAAATGTCTGAATACATATACAGTCTGATTGTGTTCTTATTTAGGGAAAGGTTTTATGTACAAAATGTGTTATGTTGGTTGTTAAGATAATGTAAAAAAATCTATGGTTAACTGCTTTAAATTTAAATTTAAATTAATTAATATTGTGCAGCCAGAAAACTTATAAATATTTTATGCAATATAATCAAATACTCTTTTTTTATATATTTTAATCATGTTAATCTGAAAACCATCATGATTAATGTTTCTTAAAATGCTTTCCTAAAAAGTTCCTATAGTTTTTCAAGCCAATAATGAAAATTCATATACAAACAGTAAAAAAAAAATTAAACGTGGAATCTAATAATTCTAATTAAGGTATGTTGTTGTTTCTAATGGCACTTGCCATGTACCGGCTTGATGACGCAGTCAGCAATTTTAAGCCGCTGTTGCGTCACTTATTTGTAAGTAGTGCCATCTAGGGCAAAGAGTGCGTTTTTACTACTCACTCATCAAATTCTCTTGCACAGCCCCTTTTTAAGGGGTGGGGCATTCACACGCCTTACAGATAGAACATAGAAGAACAATCATGTCCGCACCGGAACTCGAACTCGGGATGCCCAGATCACTGGGAAAACGCGTTACCCCTATGCCAGGATGCCGGCTATTTGTAAATATTTTACCTGTAAATAATATTTATAAAATGTATGTTTTCACATTAAATAAGTTCTTAAAAATTATGTCTGGAATAAATTGTTTAGTTAATTTTGTTACATTGAAGTCTCATATTGAATTAATACAAAGACTATTTTTTGATGGATCTGTTAATTTTTTCTTTTGTAAGATAACGTTAGGGACACTTGAGTCGTCATTCCTGTTCCATAAACTCCCTCTCTATGCCAGCAGGAAGATATTTCACTTACACTGAAAATGCACTGAATTCAATTATCCGACGGTTCTTCGCAGAAATTAGGTTCCGAATCCGAGTTCAGATGCCATAGCCTTACTTCTGAGTCACCATGAACCTAAGCCTAAAGAGTTCCGAAATAAAATTTCTGGACTTCTAACCCCTAATCATTAAACTTTATGACAAAATTATTCAGCTTGATTAAATAAGTAGAAGTTTCTAAGAATTTGGATGAAATGGTGCTGCTGTTATTATTAATTTTCTGAAGTATTTCATTTTATAACGAAATCCTTTGATTTCACAAATAAGAAATTTCCGAAGTATTGAAGAATAATTCACGGAATAGATTCCATATTAAAAATATTATGAAATGTCAAATGGGATTTTCATTTTCCTGGAAAACTAAGTTAAAAGAATGGATTTTAAACCCGACTCTCTGTCAATACGGATATTATCTCTGGAAATCGTTTTATCTCCGTGCAAAAGGTAAACAATCTTTCCCCTAACCCTAAAGGTTTCAGTAATTCTCTTTAAAAAACCCAATCCAGATATTGCATTTTATTTCCAATCTCATGACTGTTCGGCGAAATCATATTTCTTTCTGGATATCATATCGGTGTCAATTTAACGTTTATTTTCTTTCTATCACAGAGGGAAAGAAGAATCTTTCCGTTCCTGATCCAATATTATATTTCCTTTTAAGAATCAATTTTCCCAATTTCCTTTATCAGAAAGGTTTGTTTATCGACATTTTATTCCGCTGAAAGCGACGGGGGAAGAAAAACATAATCTCTGTATTAAAAAAAGAGGTTTCTGTTTTTTAATACCCCCATCTTGAAGATTACGTTGAAGGAGAATGCAATGAAACAAAACTGAGTTTTGAGACGAGGCACGGGATTTCTTTTTCATTCTGTGCCAGAGTTACGTCGTTTTGGTGGGAGATTGGGAGATACTTTGACTCTTGAATCTCGAAATCCCTTAATGGGGAGATTATCTTACTAATACGCGGATTATTCGGTGGTCATGATCCGCTAATTGTGTCACGGAATCAAACTTTCATAAATGGATATTTTCTGTTATTCCATGAGTGGATCGTGATTATACTGCATTGTATTGGTAGATAAAGTGCTAACAAGGAACAATGATGAATAGATTGAAAGCTCAATTTCATTTTTAAAATAAAAATTTAATTGACAAAATAAAAGTTTTCTGTACTTTATGTAGGCAAAGTGCATTTTAATGTATTCCAAATGCAGAAATTTGCTCTTTCTTTTATTTCCCTCCTTTTCTCTGCTTCCGTTTATTATAGAAGTCGCCACAATATAATTCAAAGTATAATAATTCTTTAGATTGTACTAACAAATAAAAATAGTTTTCTCATCTTTTTTCGCAAACGAATTTCTTTAATTTTAACTCTACTTTAAAAATACTTTAAATAAATTACTTGCTTTTTACGCCAATAAAGAGGCTATTTTATTGAATTTTCAGTCTATTGATTGATTTTTATGTTGTTGTTTTGGGAATTAGGTTTGTGGGGTCAATAAAAATCCGTTGAAAAATAAAAAAATTACGTTGACGAAAAATAAAAATTTTATTACCTGCACTAGCATATCAAAACATCGGATTTTATTAACCTGTTGTCATTGTATTTACAAAAGTTCTGATTAAAAATAATTTAATGACTACAACAAATAATACCTAGAAAAATGTCGTTTTGAGCATGTGATTATATAAAATGAAATAAATAGGAATTGTGATATTTTTTTAGGATTTTTTTATAGGGATTGTGATTTTTTTGTGATATTTTTTAAACGACAAAGTTTTTTGGATCGTATGCAATACTAAACTGACTCATTCAATGAAACAATCAAAATGAATAAAATTATAATTTACATTGCACGAGTTGCTTGTCCATTCAAGAAATTATTTTTTGACCTGATACATTGAAATATGCAAGTAAATTTCATTTAAATCTTTTTTATGATCTTGATTTCTTAAATATAAAAAATGTCAACAAGCATCCACAGTTCTTAGTATATTACTTAAGAATATATCAAATTTATATATCAAATTAATTGAAAATGTATATTATTATCTTCTATGACTATCATCTGATTATAAAAATAATGATCTCTACTTCAATTATCTATGATTTCTAATCATTTCCTTGCTTTTAACAATACTATTAAAAGGTTTTATAGATTCTTTGTATTCTATTTCTTTGTTTATTGTTTGATTTTATCGACTAAAGGGCAATATGTTATTATATTTATTCCATAGTATACTGTTTTTTTTGTATTAAATTAATTGTAAATAAATAACATTACGCTTTGCGATCATATTTATCATATTAGCATAAAAAAATTCATAAATATCTTCCATTCATATTTAGTATTTCAAATTCATAAAATAATTAAATTAATTAAATTACTTTGCTATTATTTCTTTGTTATTTCATAATGTTAAAACAATTTTTAAAAAAATAAGAAAAACTTTATTATGCCAAAACTGCGATCCTTTTTAGATATATCATGTTAACCTAATGTTTTTAATAAAAAAATCAGAAGAATATTCCATCGAATGTATTAAGACTATTGAAATAAGAAAACGAATATTTCATCATTTCCTATTTTATAATCGATTGATGGAAAATATTTTATCGTAATTTTGTTCAGCATGAGCTTCTTTTCAAAATAAATAAAAGAGAATAACCTAATGGCCCTGTCATATTATATTAGGAAATGTAGCAAAACGTGAAAAGTTTTTAGTTGTGTTTTTACTTATATTTTCGAAAAAATGCATAAAGAAGCATAACAGGCAATGTTAAAATGATTGTGCTCACCTATGGAAGCCACATTCCATTTACATAATCATTTGTTAGCAACTGAAATTTTAACAGTAAAACTTTTCTTTTGAAAACGCTGTGAGATCTCAGCTTATTTATTTGTCAGTGATTTTCATTTAATAACAAATCTCGAAAAACGATATTTTAATTTTTAAGGAGATTTTTTTTTGCCATGAAATAAGTTTTAATGAAAATTTTGAAGAGTAACGAGACAATTCTGACGGAC
Source organism: Argiope argentata (assembly GCA_026289955.1). Classification (NCBI taxonomy): domain Eukaryota; kingdom Metazoa; phylum Arthropoda; class Arachnida; order Araneae; family Araneidae; genus Argiope; species Argiope argentata. The sequence goes on along the minus strand of JAOUZG010016315.1, from coordinate 2,428,975 downwards.
TCTTCAAAAACATGTTTTTCAATTATTTTTATTCGATTGAAAACCTTAAAGATGATATTTTAATTTCTTGCTGGATTTTTTAAAATTTTTTTCCTTAAATCACTAGACTAGAAAAAATAGACTTGGTAAAAGCTTTTTCAATACAAAAAAACATCATTTTTCACAGTTTTTAATAAATTATTTTCATCAATTAAAAATTCGTGGGACACTGAAGGATTAATTAGCTACTTTTATTATAAAAAAATCTTTAAAAAGGTTCTTAGAATACTGAAAAGTTAATTAGTTATCCTTATTATGAAAACATACTTAAAAAAATACACCCCACTGCATTTTTAGCAAATTTTTTCCTCTTAAACTTGAATAAATTATTCTCATTATTTAAAACGTTCATGCTGCATTGAAAACTTAATCGACCCTGCATAGAAATACTCACAACAATCTACCGACATCACAAAAATCGTCGTAATCTTTTTTTTAAGTCAACGGCAGTTAAATAATGAGGCAATAAATTTAAGAACTCGTCTTTAATCGTCTTAAACACGATCTCCCGTGTCGCCCAGGATGTATAGTTCCTGAATCCAGACGCAAAAGAGGCAGAAACTAACGACGGCGAAATTACGTTTTTTTTAAAAATAATTAAAGACACCTTTGGCTGGAGGTCTAAAATAACTGGTCTTATCATTTTAAATGCCCGCCATACATTTGCCATTTAATCAGGCCTCGCCTCCCCGAAGCCAAAAGCAACAACAAAAAAGGCGCCAAAAGAAAGTTTTTCCAACGGCTACATTGAAAAATAATAGAGCTCCAGCCTCCCATGAGTTCCGTAATTACGCCAACTCCCCTTAGTTTATGGCGAGCAACACTTTAGGCGTCCTCCAGTGAAAAACTACGGGCCCCATAAATGTCTCAGAGGAGGAAAAAGCATTTCATCAAGGCCTTGATAAACACCATGATAAATTTGAATGCTTCGGTATGCATAAAGCTTTGGCTTGATTACTCCAAAAGCCCGTTTTTCTCGCCAGCTTTTCTGCTTTTTTTTAAAGCAAAAATAAGGGGAAGATGAAAGAAGGAAGATAAAAAAGAAATAAAAAAAAGATTTAACCTCAGTGAGTAATTACAGAAATGACCCGAGAAAATATCCCTTCTAAAAGTTCGAACGTTTTCAATAAAGGATGGCAAGGGAGGGTTTCGGTTTAGTTTAATTTGGAGAGTTAACGACAGAAGGGGTGTGAACTCCACGCTCACAGAGGGGGAGGGTATTCGGAGCAGTCCATCGTATTTATTGGACACGGGGGAGTAATGGATTTTAAGTTCGGCCTGAGATATGTGCTTGGGTAAAAACTAAATTTTCCTGGAAGCTCCAAGTCCCAGGTTAGTTGGTGCTATTGCACTGCTTAATTTACTGTATTGCGAAGTGTCTTTTTTCCCACCGACGAGGCGCACGGAAAAGTTTTAATTCTGATGAAGTATTTGGTTTTTGAAATGGATGGTGTATAAAGAAGGGCTGAAATTCAAATGATTATGTTTATTTGTTTTCTACTGTTTCTTGCCATTTGGGCCCAAACTGTAATTAAGTTGAATATTTTTTTATTCAATAAAATTATAGAATGATTGGATTTTGGTACATTTTCGGGGGTTTTTGGAGGGTGTGTGTGTGGTATTTTTGGTGTAAAGCAGTTCTTTTTGTACTGACTTTATTTCATAGGTTTTAAGATGGAGAGTTTAAGATGGAGAGTTAAGAAAAGAGATTTAGAAAATGAATGCGATAAAAGGTATGCGAATTAATGCGAGTTACATTTATGCCTAAAGTTTTAGTTTTATAAACTGTTTGATTTCAAAACAGAATTTTAAACAGGAGTTAGATAAGGAATGATCGCAGATAATACTTTTATTATTTGTGCCGATTTGATTTAAATTATTATGTATTTTTTATTTGAAGATATAGATATAAACAATTTATTATTTCCTCAACTGCCATTGCAAGTTCTAAGCTTTTATATAATTTCTAGAATGATTTTATTTGTAGTAACTACACATAAAAGTAAACTAAATCCCATTGATTATTTTCTCCCATTATTTATCCCATCTTCTAAGCGGCTGTCACAAAATACGAAATTAAATTAGATTACCTATAAATTTTTAAGTAATCGGGCTGACAAAAACAAATCCTTTTTCTTTACTCTGCCCTTTATATAGGAAAAAGTATTCTAATCATTAAAAAGATCCGTACTTGATATTTTTCGAAAAAAAAAAATTCAAAATGTTAAAAAAAAGAATTTTGAAAATGTTAGAACTAGATTGGTGAAATTTGTCATACGTTCTTCATATAATTTTTTTTAGATTTCTACCGAATTTTGGGCCAACTCTATTCGGGAAAAGTCTGTCTGACTAGCTGTTCGAATATAATTTCAAAAAAATAATTTCAAAAAGATGTGACCTCAAAAAGTAAGAACTTGATACGTAGATTTAACATCCATAATTTAAAAACGTATCAAATTTTGAGCCAAATCTAAAAAAGAAGTTGAGCGAATGTTGATCTGTACTTTCGAAATTATGTAAAAATGGTGAATCAAAAACGAAATGATTTAAATATACGAAATTTTTTATATGATTTTTTTTGAGTGCAAGTGTAGTTTTGGGTTAAATTTTGGTTTTGGTCGACTATAAAAAACGAGCCCAAAACACAAATTCTTGTTTCGGAGGCTATCAATCGCACGCGGAAGATAAATTTCAAAGGAGAAAAATAACTTTGAGAAGGAATACTCAATAAATTCAGAAAGAATGCAACATTCACGCCAAAGGTTAATATTTCGTAACTAAAATACCCCAATGCCATGTAAAGCGATTTTACCTTATAAAAATGCATAAATTTCTGCAAAAGGTACCAAACTAATACCTTTAATATCTACACAACTCATTAACTGGAAATATCTACGCAATTCATTGACTGGAAATATCTACGCAATTCATTAGCTGGAAATATCTACTCAATTTATTAAATGGAAATATCTACGCAATTCATTGACTGAAATATCTAAGCAATTTATTAACTGGAAATTTCTACGCAATTCATTAAAAATGAAATAAAATGAATTTCGTATATGGAATAAAACTTAAATCTCTAAATGCTTAAGAATTGAAAGAGCACTTAAATATACTAGCATATTTCTTTTGAGATAGGAATTATTTAAATTCTGATGCCTTTTCCATGTTGATGAATTTGATTGTTCTTCAAATAAACTATTTCATTTTCAGTAACTGATAACAAAAATCGGAATACAAAAACCTGCATATTAAAACAATATATCAGAATATATATAAAATTATATTAGAATAAAATTTAAACTTTTATAATGAACAAAAATTTTAATACACCATATAAATTGAAACAACACTTAAAATAACCGCTAATTCATTTTCCTTTATAAATTCTTTTAATTTGTATGCATAAATGACGATGAATTTGAGTTTATTTCAAATAAAATACTGCACTTCCGACAACTTTTAACATAAATAAGTATAATGAAAAAATAATTGATTCCGTAATACATATTCAATTCAATAACAAAAACTGCATTTGAAAATAATTATATTTTTATATTGAACATAGATTTTAGCACATAGTAAAAAATTAAAACATCACTTAAGACTAACCGTGAACCTTGTTCCCTTTAAAAACTCTTTCAACTTTCAATACTTTTCCCTTAGCGATTAATTTAAATTTTTCTTCAAATAAAATATCTTTTCAATATCTGAAAACAAAAGTTAATATACAAAATTCAACAAAATGAAAAAAAAAATGTCTTCCTATTTCACATTCAGTTCAAAAACAAATGTCATATTAGAATAAAATTTCATTAATATTATTATGAAAAAAACTGCATCACACTGAAATTAGTTGAAATATCACTTAAAACTAACTGCTATCTCATTTTCCTTTAAAATTATGAAAAATCTATTGCTTTCATAATATATATTCAATTCTACAGTAAAAATTGCATTTAAATGAAATTTTAATTTTTATATTGAACATAGCTTTCAGTACATAGCAATAAATTAAAACAATAAATGCGGTATATAGTAATAAAATACTTAAGACTTCCACGAACCTTTTTCTTTTTAGAAATTCTTTTAATGCTTTTTTCCTGGTGATGAATTTGAGTGTTCTCCATTTAAAATAATACATCTGCAACAACTGCAAACGGGATTAGTATAATAAAAAATAATTTATTTTATAATACATATTCAATTCTATAACAAAAATTTTATTAGAATAAAATTCAAATTTTTATGCCGAACATTGATTGTAGCACATAATAATAAATAAAAATAACACTTAAGACTAACTGGGTCTTAAACCCTTTTTCCTTTAGACATTCTTTTCAACGCCTTTTAGCAGAGTATATCATTTTACATTTTCAACAAATGATAACAAAAATAAGTATAACGAAAAATGAATTGCCTTCATAATACGTATTTGATTCAATAAAAAAACATATTTGAATAAAATTAAATTTTTCTGTATTGAATATATATTTTAGAACAAAATATTAAATTGAAACAGCACTTAAGACTAACCGCTAACCTATTCCTCCTTTAGAAATTCTTTTAACTTCCAATGCCTTTGCCATGGTGAAGAATTTGAGCCAACTTTTATTCAAGGCTGATCTCCTGTAACCAAGAAAAGTTTTTCCCTTCCAGAATGGGTCTCTAGTTTCTTACGATCCTCGCCGAATCTTTTTAATGCAAGTTCCTTAAGAAATAAATTGAACAACAACCGTTCTTTAATGCGAAGAGAAATGTTTAAGTACAACGGAACAACGGCCATTGTTTGGCATCAGCCCAAAATGCTCTGTAGAACATCATGAGAATTGAGATCAATGTCTAACGAACACCTGACATTGATTCGTTATAAAATGGCGACTCCTGGGAAAAAAGGGGACTTTAGAATGTTTTAAACGGGAACACCAACAATAAAGCATAGCTTGTAAACCGTAACTTGGAGTTAAGTCAAGCATACGAATTGAAAAAAAGAGGCTTAAATAAAAAGCTTTTTTACGTTGTTATTGCATTAAAGAATTGAAGATGGGTTTTTATATTGCGTTGGAGTAAACATAACTTTCTCATTAGTTACCGTTTTTAAATTGTTCATTTTTAAGCAATTTTTTTTACATCACAGTAGGATTATGCTTGCTGTCTTTTGTGTTTAAGCTTTAAAATAAAAATATTTATATCAATTAATATTGCTTTTATTTTCTTGGAAAAGTTTTCTTTAGAGAAAAACAAAATTATTTATAAAGTAACTTGGATTATCACCTTAAAGAAATTAAAACATTTTTTTTAATGTCAGGACTTTCTTTTGCCTGAGAAGAAGAATAATGAAACAGGATGATTTTTAAATAAGTGGGATGTTAGTTTTTTTGTGTTGTTTTCTCGCAAATTTTAATTTTGTGTCTGTTATTTTTATTTTTAATTTCGTGCATTTCTTTTAAATTCTTCTTTATTTGCCGGAATTTGATTTTCTTCTTTTATCTCTACTTCGTATTATTAGCCTTCTTTCATGAAATGTCTTAAGTCTTAATTTCTTATAGAATTCCTCCTTTTTTTAGTGTTGTTATATATGTTGTTATTTATTAGGTTTTTTTTTAGCAAATTAAATTTTAAAATCAAATATAGTTTTGAAGGAAGCTTATGGTGCTAAAAGTAATGCATTTTTACTACCTGTTCTACATATTTTTTTCCAGTTATAGGATTTTATACTTCTTGCTGTTTGATCTAGGAAGATATAAGGACATAATTAAAGATTCAAAGACTTTTGTATTTGTATCGATTTACTTATTTAGGATAAAACGTTAAAACATTATTAATGAGTAAGCTTAAAAGAATATAAATCAATTAAAGATCCTAAAGTTTTGATACCAAATTTTTTTAAATAATGCCAGTTGAAAAAAATATTTTTTCTATAAAACAAGAAAATTATATTTTTTTTCAGTTCTGAAAATTATAAATATAATATATTTACCCATGCATGTATTATAGGTTTTATAAAATCACCAGCTTCTACCCGCAATGGAAAAGCATGCAACTAACCTAAAAACAATTTATTTAAAGTGTGTACCTGAAATAAATTAAAACAGCAAATCAAGTCCTTACTTCTTTAAAATTAAGTCGAGTCTAATTTATTTATCGATCCAGGTTGAGATAGCTATAACATTATTATAGCTATCTCAATAATACGCATAATTTTTGAACTTTTAATTAAAATGAAAATATAATTGTTAACAATTACGACACACTACAAATGCGTGAACTTTCATCGGCAGTCGGGGTAACGCAATGTAGATGAGAAAATTTCAGTTTCCTTTATTCTGTATTATTTTAATTCGAAAATACTTCAAAACGAATTCAAAAAATCGATTAATTAACAGTGTTGAATTTTCAGTGCATCAAACACCAGATAAACACAATCGTTTGAAATAATCGGTTAAAAACAGGTTAAATCAAACTTCATTAGTGTGGGAAAAAAACAAATTGAAGTCTTAATCATATGGCGGTGGGGAAATGAAGATATTTGAAGAGAAGGTTAGCTTTTAATTAATAAAAAATGAAACACTCAATTACCGGAAAAAATAGCAGCCTGTTTTATTTTAGGCTATAATCTATCTTTTTGCTTAATTTCATACAATTTCGTTCAGCCGTTTTGGAATGATTAACATCATCCATTCACCCAAACTTTCACATTTATAATAATAGTATAGATACATACATCTGTTATTATGTTCTTACTCCTGAGGAGTTTCTTAGTAGTGATAATCATTACCAATTTGATCCATAAAACAGTGACAAGTTGCTGTTCCGTGGATGAATGTTGGAATTGATATAGAAGCTATCGTAATTTTTTCTCTAAGGTCCTCTACCATAACCAATTTCGTACAATATCTAATGGCCACCAGGTTTTCATGTTCTAAAATCTCTAATGAACTTCGCTCATTTTATTTCATTTTATCCCATTTTATTTCATATTTCACGTGCGACATGTATTTATAAAAGTATTAACATCGGTAAATAGCACTGAGTACCATATACTTCAAAATTAATCCGATTCATTTCCAAAACACACACACACACACACACACACACACACACACACACACACACACA
>JAOUZG010016315.1:2360229-2384112 GCA_026289955.1 Argiope argentata | reverse complement strand
TTTTTTAATTACTTTATTTGTTTTATTTTAATTCAAAAGTACCTCAAAATGAATCCGAAAAAAATTGATTAATTAACAATGTTTAATTTTAAATGCATCAAACACTAAAAAAAAAAAGAAAATTGTTTAAAACATATATTCTTTCAGGAATAAAATAAACACATTGAGGGCACATTGGATGATAAAAATGTAAAAAATCGATGACATTTGCGATATCTTTATTTTGATATTTGATGTATATTTAAGCTGTAAGCTATCGTTTGGAAAAAAATTATATTGATATATTAATTCGTTTCCACAATATCGGCATTTATTTTATTTTTATTAGGATGCCACACCCACTTGTTTCCATTTGGACAGCTGCAATAAAAACAGTTTTATTTTCCTCCAAACACTGCTATTCGTAATTCTGATTTTAAGCTGTTGTTTTTGCTTTGGCAGATGTTAAAAACTTCTACCTTTTCTTTCTTTTGTTGTTTGTTTTGGTTTGTTCATTCATTCGTCATACATTTCATATTCGAATGGCTCGTTTCAGTTCCTTTGAAATTAGATACCAAAACCGCTCTATTCAGGGTTAAAATTGAAAATTACTTTTAATAACCTTTTTTTTTCTAAATTTTAATCAGTTTCCACTACCGAAAGCCTAAAGGATGTCCAAATAAAAGCAGACAAAGTCTGAAAATGTTAAGATATGATGGACAAAGAAATATTTTGATTCATAACCAAGCAATTCTAATGACATTTTGTAAGCTTCTACCAACTAAAATAAACCTGAAATAATGAATTCATCATCTTAAAATTGTATATAATAGTTATATTTTTCTGTGCAATCACTTTAGTATTCTTGTTTGAAGAATATTCTTCGTCATGAATGTCAGGAAAAATTTCTTCAAATCCTTCAAGCAAGTTTTTTTTTTCATCAAAAATATGTCTATTATGTGCTAAATATGGTAAAGAATTTCGTTCTGTATTTACTGGTGAAAGGGAACTTACATTAGAAAAAACTTTTAAGTGAACAACAAAGTTGTAGAGGCTTTCTTGTTTCCACGAAGAAAATATATCAAAATTTGATTGCTGCTTTATTATAACTCAGAAAAAAAAGTTCATTATATAAAATAAATTGTATCTTATAAGCATATATCATATTGTTATCATATAATAACAATGAAATTCAAAAAAATCAGCAGATGTCAAATTAGAAGAAAAACATGAGCTCATAATTTATGAAACAGGTGTATTTTGATTTGCTTCAAATTTTTTATTATATTTGTTTATGGCTGCAGATATAGTTTAAAAATGTTATATGAATATAAATTAATCTTTGTGGCTAATGAAATGTAATTAGGCAAGTCTAATTTTTATTTGAACTTTTTTTTGATGATGATGATAAAAAAAAGGAGTTGGTTTGGTTTCACCAATAGTATTTCCTTTATATTCTTTGAGAACTCTTACAAAAATATTTTAAATTTATAGATGTATATATTTCATAAAATAAACAATTCTTTTGATAAAAATGAATATTTAACAAATTTAAGTTATTTCAATTTTGTTTCTGCTCTGTAAATGTACATTTAAATGTATTTTTAGCTTTTTCTCAAAATGAAATTTTGTGATGCTCTTCCAAATTTCAAATACTCTATGCACATTCTATTTTTAGTTACAACTCTGAAACTTTTCTCTTATGCTTTATGAACATATAATAAAATAATTTGCATTTATAGATGAATTATCTATCTTATATATTTTTTTTGAAGATCTCAAATAATATTATTACATTGATTTTTTAACATTTTTCCAAAACAGTCAATAATATCAAGTTTTAAAGGGAAAATCACATTTTGAATAAATTTAAGCATGTAAAATATCATGAAAATTTCAAAAGAATACAATATTTGTGCCAATTAATAAAGATTTACAAATTGACCGTTGGGACGGGTTTGAATGAATACTCTGCGGGAATTAAACAATTTTGCTTTCATAAAGTTGATGTATAGAAGTAATAATATAGATACTGTGAAATAGAAAACTTAATTTTACATTTACTTTTTTAGAAAATGTATTTATTTATTTCATTTCAAAGAATCATGTGCTGAAAATTACATTTTTCAGGATTTAATTTGCAGCAAAAATTTTAAAAGAATATAAACAGAATCTCGAAAGCATGTTAAGCCGAACATTGTTAGCATAGGGGGAAAAAAACTGAAGCCTTAATCATATGGCAATTACTTATGACTACAACTTGAAACAACTTTAAAAAAAGATGTACTTAAAAATATATAAAATGAATTGTATCTTATAATGATTGTATCATGCATGATATAATAACAATGAAATGAAAAAAAAAATGCAAAAAATCAACACATGTCAAATTAGAAGAAAAACATGAGGACATAATTTATGCAGCAGGTGTATTTTGATTTGCTTTCAAATTTTTATTATATTTGTTTAAGGCTGCATATATAGTTTAAAAATGTTATATGAATATAAATTAATTTTTGTGGCTGATGAAATGTTATTAAGAAAGTCTAATTTTTATTTGAACTTTTTTTTTGTTGATGAAAAAAGGGAGTTGGTTTGGTTTCACCAATAGTATTTCCTTTATATTCTTTGAGAACTCTTACAAAAATATTATAAATTTATAGATGTATATATTTCATAAAATAAACTATTCTTTTAATAAACATGAATATTTAATAAATTTAAATTATTTCAATTATGTTTCTGGTCTGTAAATATACATTTAAATGTATTTTTAGCTTCTTCTCAAAATGAAATTTTGTGATACTCTTCAAAATTTCAAATACTCCATGCAGATTCTATTTTTAGTTACAACTCTGAAACTTTTATCTTATGCTTTATGAACATATAATGATATAATTTGCATTTATAGATGAATTATGTATCTTATATTTTTTTTATTGAAGACCTTAAATAATATTATTGCATTGATTTTTTAACATTTTTCAAAAAAAAAGTCAATAATATCAAGTTTTAAAGGGAAAGGCACATTTTGAATTAATTCAAGCATGCAAAATATCATGAAAATTTCAAAACAATATTTGTACCTATTTAAAAATTGGCCGTTTTTCCGGATGTGAATGAATACTCTGCATGAATTAAACAACTTTGCTTTCATGAAGTTGATTTATAAAATTAATAATATGTATGCTGTGAAATAGAAAACTATATTTTGCGTTTACTTTTTTAGAAAATATATTTATTTATTTCATTTCGAAGAATAGTGTGCTGAAAATGACATTTTTCTGGATTTCAAAGACAGCAAAAATTTAAAATATATATAAACAGATTCTTGAAAACATGTTAAGACGAACTGTTAGTATGGGAAAAAAAAACTGAAGCCTTATTCATTTGGCAATTACTTATTACTACGACTTAAAATAACTTTAATAAAAAAGATGCACTTAAAAATATATAACAGAAATGCTGTTTAATTACAAAAGCAACATAACTAACCTTTTAATAGCGATTATCCGAAGTAAAACAAAACAGCAAACCAATAGTTTAGTCTCCGTTTAAATAAAGCTCTCAACAAAATGCGCATGCGTTAAACTTCATCAACAGAAAAGGCATTTTTTTTCCCACATAAGTTGGGCCGGTTAGAAATTTTGAATTTCCTTTATTCTGTTTTATTTTAACTTAAAAGTACTTCAGAATGAACCTGAAAGGTCTATTAATTAACGATGCTTAAATTTAAATGCAATAAATGCAATGAAAATAAAAAAAATCGTTTGAAATAATCGATCGGAAACCTGTTAAGCCTAACCTCATCACTGTTAGAAAAAAAACCTAAAACCTTACTCATTTCGCGATGGGGGAAGGAAGTTATTTTGGCGGGAAAGTTAGTTTTTAATTAATAATTAAAATTCTACATTTTGTAGTGGACTGAATTGTGAATCTAAAACATTCTCGAATCCACTTGAACACAAACAAAAAATTTCATCAAAATCGGACCAGTCGTTTAAGAGGAGTTCCGTCACATACACACGCACAGAAGAATTTTATATATAAAGACTAGGACACATTTGATATACTATGTGTTTCTGAAAGGCCTTTTAAATTAAAAGTTAAATCAAACATAAAGAAACTACCTACATTTGAAATAGAATATGTTGCCTCATGTATAAAAGGAAAGGAAGACTGATTCGAGGTTAAGTCATTAAATTATATTATAAATAAAGACATGAAGAATAAAATGTCGAGAATAGATTAATGCAATTAAATTTTACGTTAGTGCAACTGCACAATTGAACTGATGTGATATATTGATATAAAAATGAAGTCAGTTGATAAGTCCATAAAATGTTTACATTAAATGCAACAAGAATTTCTTATATCCTAGTTCTGGCACCGGGGTAGCGTGACTTCCACGTGATCTGGTTGTCCTGGGGTCCATTCCAGGCTCGGGAATGGTTGTTCTTCATCTTTCCAATCTATGAGAGGAATGAACACCCCTCCCCTCTGCAAAAAGGATCTGGGCGAGCGAATGTGATGCATGAGTAACTAAAATGTATTCTTGGGTCTAGTTGGTGCTACTTAAAAAAGGAGATGCACCCTCGGCTCAAAATCGCTGACATATTCAAAGAGCTTGTCCATGGTAATTGTCATTAGAAACAATAATAGCAGAGCTTGTTACTAGAACTTCATCGTTTCATAATATTTTTTATCAAAGCATTTTATTTCTATTTTGTGCCATTACAAATTTCTATAAAAATAAATCTGTGTTGTACATTTGGTCTTTTTTTATCACTTCGGTGCAAGATTTTATATTCCAAAATTCAATTGGAAATAGGTTTCTTTACGTTTCCAATTCTTTGTTCTATTTTAGTAATATTTAGTTTTAGTATTTAGTTTTTTCCCGTTTGTCGCATTCTCAAAGTTTACAACAAAATCTTTTGGAAAATCCTGTAATAACATATCCAAATCTTCATGTTGAAAATAAATCCAGTTTCAGGATTATTGAATTCAGTTTCTTTAAAGAACCAAAACTTAGAATAAAGTAAAGACTTATTTGAAGTTTAAAGTATTTAATTTAATCAACTGTGAAAGTACGTTACCAATCGATTTCTTTAAACGCCCACATCAGATATTTTTCGCTCTATAAATCTAATACATAGACCCCCTTCCCTGAGTTCCCCACAACGAGTAAATCTCGAACAAAAATGGTAAGAATAGAATTAGGTTCTATTCCTTTTTACTCGTGGGAGAATCTTGGATTCTCCGACGTCTAATCAAAGCCTTTTCCAGGTTTTGAATACAGGGTGGTCGAAATTACATTGTTGCAGCGACAGGTAGGGGTGTCTTCGCCGATGCCACGCCAACATGTCTTAGAACCACAAAGGCGGAAGAGAGGGGTGCTGGAGAAAGTGCACTCTTTCGATGAATATTTTCTGTCTTTGGCTCGAAGTTCTTGGTATTTTTATGCGTTTTCCCGATATTAATTAATTTATTAAAGGATTTTAATGTTTTAGCAGATTTTCTTTGATAAATAGTTGTTATTTAAGATGAGGTTTATTTGTCCTTCTATAAATATGAAATTAAAATTTTGCACCTTAAATATCACATTAATAATTTTGTAGTACGATCATCAAATTTCATAAAATCTCGACGGAAAGCATAAAATCTTTACAGAGTCGATAAAGTTTAAGTAAATAATAAATTAGATCTAATTTTATAATGAGATAAATTTTCATAAATATTAATAAAGTAGTCTTTAATAAACTTGAGCCAATCACTTAACAGTTGTATTTTATGTCAATAAAATACTTTCATCACTGTTCATATGTATATTTTATTCGTGCTTATGTGAAACAATAAACATTCTTAGTTACATAAAAGTTACATATTAGTTAGGAGCATAAAATTATTAAATTGAAAAAGCTTCAGAAAACTATAAATTAATCGATGAAAGTCCTAATTTCAAATCTAATTTTATATTGTACCTTGTAATATATTGTACACCATAACAGCAGATTAAAACGACTAATAAGAAGCTTATATGAAACATTGGTTTTTAACCATTCATTTTTAAAAGTAAATACTCCTTTTCACTTTTAAAAGTAAAATGTGTAACTTAATCCTATCAAATGTCCCTAATGCTTTACTTGATAATTAGTGATATATTCTTATTTTTTGCAAACAGCACGAATTATTTATATAAAAATGTATTTCAAATGATTCATTTTATTATTCTTCTTATTGAACTTTAAGATGATATTCAAAGCAATAGCTAGATTTTGGATTTTTTCTTTAAAATAGTACTAAAAAGAAATTAAAATTTCGGAGAATATTTGTTTTTTATTGCATATTTTTTATTATTAACTAATATTTTTTTGAAGTATGAAACAGATCCATTTCTTTATACACATTTATATCAATTCTTGTTATCATTTTCTTTTTAAAAATTAGACTATCAAAAATTTAATCAAGAGAATACGTCTGAAAATATGATTATATAAATTATATAAAGTAGTATAATTAACAGGGTTTAAGAAAAATTTGTCTAATAAAAAATCAATTAATGACGTAGTGGTAAAATTAGCTTAAAATTAATTCGAACATTATTTTTTAATTTTTACTATTTGAAAATTTAATTTCAAACAAATCCACTGGGTAATTCAATAAATATTGTTAACATGAATTGAAATAATAAGATTTAATGAATATTCTTAAAATTTTGTCAAGTTTTAATAATAATCATTATTATCGTAATTCAGCTAGTCCATAAGGCTATTTAAACGTTATACAGCAATTTTTAAATTTTAAATGTATTATAAGAGCAAAAAATTGCTTTAATAAGAATTGAACACGGGTTTTAAATAAAGCACAGTACTTCTAAATGTAAATAACCGTTTGTGGAGTTCAATAAAGCAAAATGAAAATGCCTTTTTTTCTAACTCAAGAATCGACGCGTTATAAAATATATAACAAAACCGATCAATCTTGCGCAAGTACTGATGTCTATATTATTCTTTTATGCAATATTTTAATATATAAATAAGTATTAATTTTTGCTGCAACTGATAAAAAATAAATGTGCAATGCTTCAATTATGTTATTTCAATTGATATAAATGAAGATGGCAAATCCTTTGTTGAATATTTCTCTCATTTCGAATTAAAATTAATACTTCAGGAAACTGTCGTTTTAAATCATAAATGTAGTTTGAAATTATGTTACATTTCCTAAGATTATGCAATCTTTATTTAAATTTAACCACATCGTTTAAGATGAAATGTCTTGTAATATATATTTACATAATAATTAATAGGCTTCCATCAAAATGATTAATGAATGCTAGGATCAGCGAACATGCGTACCGTGAGTCATTGACGGGTGCATGCGAGGTCTCGATGCAATATCAATCTCGCAACATTGCAATTTATAATTCAACTGTCTCCAGGTTAGATACTTATGAAATATCTGAAACTTTTTGCTTTGAACAAACTCTAGTTAAACTAATGTTGCCAGGTGGTGTATTCACAAATACTTCAGGAAAATCAGTGTAATATTTATAATAAACGAGTATTGCGGACACTTACATAACACACAAGCATGCACGCACATAGTATGGAGAACTTTCTGTTATGTTTCATACTGCAATGAACGAAATCTGTACAGCAATTAAATACACATTTTTTTCATAGCGCACATTGTTTATTACAGTACATATTTTTAAAATACACAATTTATTTTATTTTAGTTATATTAACGTCCCATTCTAAAGCAACACTGCGGCTATATTCGGACAGACCTCGGGAGTTTGAACCGCAGTCAGATAACGAGGACGATACTTGAGCTGGAACCTCTTTCTCCATAATACACTAGAAGGAGACGTTTGGCCCTGACGGATTTAACGTGCAACAGACCCTCTTACACGACGGTTCTTCAGTGGAGTTGGGTTTCAACCTGAAACCCTCCGGCTCATGAGCCGACAGCTTACCACCAGGCCATCTCGGCCGTTTCTATTAAGAATTATAATAAAAATGAATATATTTATAACAATTTTCTGCTCAGTTTTACAGAGCAGGTGAAAGAAATCCTTACCTAATGTGACCCATTTTCTGTTGAGCTTTAGAGTGTAATTAAGGGAAATATTTACGTAATATGGCCCATTTTCTGTTCGTACATGTGCATGTTTTTAGGCGTAAAGATTTTTAGATATCTGAGGTTTTCTGTGCAGTAAAGGAAATCCATGCATAATGTGATACATTTTCTGATGACCTTTAGAGTGTAGTAAGTAAATCTTTTCATAATATGGCGCATGCACACTTTTTTATGTTCACTGTTTTTATAGATATGATGAGGTTTTCGGTGAAGTGAAGTAAGTCTTTACATAATGGGGCACGTTTTCTATTGAGCTTTCGAATTTTGTGAGAGTAAACTTTAGATATATGGAACATTTTCTTTTGAGTTTTATAGTAAAATGAATAGAAGCCTTCACGCAATGTCACGCATTTTCTGTACAGAAACAGAAATCATGTGCGCATTTGGGCTTCTTCCGTTTTGCTGATTGCGTTCAGATTTTAATGCATATCTAGAATTGTGTTCCCCAAATTTTTTATTTACTTAACTTATTACGTTCAAAAGTTATATAATTCATATACCCACGAATATACAAAATAACTATAGAATAAGAATTGCTATAAGTGGTTACAGAACGATGCATTCAATGTCCTCTATCTACATGGTTCAATCACATTAATGTGACTCTCCGTCAAAATCCAGAATGGCCACCTTTCGCAGAGTAGATAGCTGCGACACGTGCAGGAAGAGAATCAATTAGATGTTCACAGACATGTCGAGTCTTGCCAACTCCAGTACCATCTGATCTAGGTAAGAGAGTGAGGTTACATGGCTCAAACAGCCCTACCAAGATTTAGGTCCGGGGAATTTGCTGGTCAAGTGGGTACGGTAATCTCATCCTGGTGCTCTTCGAACCACTCACGCATATTTTGAGCTTTATGTTATGTTTATGAGCCTCTACAATTGTTCTGTTGATAGATGCCATCATCCTAAGAAAAAAATCGCATTTAGGGGTGAACAGGGTTCACAAGGGTATATGCCTATTTGTGATGATTCAAGATTCCTTCTACAGTGATGAGTACATCCTGAGGATACCATGAAATCATTCCCCTGACTATTTCCTCCTTCAGCTTGTACCCTTATGGTAGTTGTGGGATTGCTTTCAGATATTTCATGCTGTATACGCCAACATCTATCTCTCCAATGAAGAATGAAACGTGAATTATCGGAAAAATTATGTCTTAACTCAGAGGAAATCCATTTTCGGAACTGGATTGCAAATTCTAGTTTTCCTTGCCAATGAATAGCAGTCAACATAGGGTTCGTTAACCAGGTGACTACTGCGAAGGCCCATACGTAGAAAGGTTCATTGATCCGCCGTTGAGAAACACTGTTGGTAGTTCCTTGCTTCATCTGTGATTCAGTTGCTCAACAATTGAATATCTATTCGCCCGAAAGTAGCTCTGTTCATCTCTGCCGTCTATGTCCAGTGCTGCATCATATTTGCCACGTTACTTATTTTGGATAGTGCTTTTTTCCATGCTTAATATACTTTTATCACGGTGTCCCACGAACAATTTACAAAATTAACCGTTTCGGGAATACTTCAACCCTTGGCCCGAAAGCCAATGATCGTACCCTTTTGGACATCTGATAATTACTCCGTTTCTGCATGACTGTGAGAACTGAAATATTTTCTGAATGCTTACACTATATATTATATATCCACCAAATTTTCTGATAACTCTTGCCTTCTGCAAGTGGTTTATGAACGTTGACGTCAAAAGTAGGTGGTCTTCACATTAATATGATTGGACTGTGTAGTTAGATGCATGAGTGAGTTAAAGTGATGTATATTCTTCTTTTACGAGTGAAGAATATGCATAATTACTTATTCTTACAAGTGAAGAATATGCATAATTACTTATTCTTATGAGTAAAGAATATGCCCGAGTTTAAATGCAAGGGAAAATACAAGAAGCTTCTCACGGATATATTTCGTCTGAAATGAAGTAGAAATAAATAAATCTATATAAAGAGCAGATATCAAATTTTATCTCTAGTTTATGTTGTTCATGGATATAGAAGAGGATAGATATCAACAAATTTGCATTTTACCTAAACGATGGAAGCGAAAAATTTGGAAAACGAAGTCTTCCAAGATTAAAATAATTCCGTTTCAATATTTTGTGTAACAAAAACCAAAACGGAAAAAAGATTTTCTTAACGAACATATTTATATTACTTTTAAATAAGCCTTTCGATTCAACTTTAAGATTTAGATTCGTAGTTAAAATATTAAAAGTTAAAAACAAACATTCAAACAACAAGCACAAATTGATTAACACTTGGAAAAAAATTTATTTAAAAAAAACTGAATGCTCTTTCTTTAAGAAATAAAGCTTAGTTTATATATTCCTCTTCTGACTTTGCTCAACCATAATTACTCAAATTAAGGTATTCTTGTAATTAAGAAATGCTTAATTATTTCATTTAATTAAGCAAATATCCTCAGTGAAACTGAAGGTACCATTTGGTCTTAGGCCAATTTGCGTTTAATTAAAAATTTATTTAATTCATTAAGCAGGCGACAGCATTTAATTCTCAGTGTTAGAATAAACAGTTTAAATTGTATAGGTAATCGAATATAAATAAATCCTCCATTGTCAGAATATATGATTTTGAAATCATTAATAATTTTATCAAATATTGCTGTATACTTAAGAGGTATTGGAAATACAGGAGATGTAGAATTCAAATTAGTTGTATCATTGCTCAGTATCGCATTGCGGTAAAGAAAACGGATTGACTGTTAGTTATTTAAGCTGAAACAAAGAATTACCATAAATTCAATATCTTAAGACCAGTAGCGATTGAAGGTCGCGATACGAACCCTCGACGTTAGGACCAGTAGCCTAGTAGCATAACCACAATACCAAAAAGTCAATTTTGGTATCGTAGATGTTATCTGGCTTATGAAGCTAGTGCCACAGTACTCCCCCACCAATGAGTCGGCGGAGAAACGAACTATTTGTATTACGTCAAGCGTTATGGCAAGTTACTGCTTTCTTACGTCAAGTGAATCTGAGAATTTTTTTTGTTTGCTTTCTTACGTCAGGTGAGTCTGACGATTTTGAAGCTGGTAGATGGCACCACGACTGTTGAGGGAGGTTGCGTTGTCAACTTGACCAATGTAGGGATTGAAGGTCACGATACGAACCCGTGACGCTAGGACCAGTAACGGAGTAACATAACCACAATACCAAAAAGTCGACTTCGGTATCGTAGATGTTATCTGGCTTATAAGGTTAGCGCTACAGACATTTTATTTTTATTGTTTTATTACATGTTTGTAAAGATGAAATTTCGCAATAATTGTTTTAATTTCTCTATCCGTAAAAAAGAAACATTCTATTTTAAAATTTTATCTGTTTACTTGAAAGGTAATTTCATTAAATATTAACTTGACATGAATATTGTACCTTGTTCTAAAAATTGACCTAGCAAAATGTGGGAGTTTTTTCCTTCAATTTTTTTTACTATATTTTCTAATAAAAGCATCTATCTTCGAAACATTAAAAAAATTATAGGCCTCGTTTAAGGCAGAAGAGTTTTTGCATTGCCTTGTTGTACACTAATTATGAATTTTTCGAAAATTTAGTATTTTTATTGAATTATCTGGCTAGTTTTTTAGATATTAAAGACTGCCTCGAGGTTCATACTTACAGAAAATTGAATTTACGTTTTAAATACTTCTCTTCCCAGCAGAGTAAAACCAAAATTTGACGTAGAGCTGCCATTGTAATCACAAGTTCTCATACCAAATTTCAGATATTTTAGTCATTGCGTGTTTGAATTATTGCGATTACAATCTTCTGAAAAAATAGACCGACATGCTTTCTTATATGTCTCCGATTTGGATAAAAAATTATGGGTGTCTACAATTATGATGTTAAATTTATATACTAAATTTTATTCGTATAGCTGTTTTCGTTTTATAATTATAATGCTATATTGGAACAACATGACTTGGTTTTGACGGCCTTTTTTAAACTCTGTTTAAAAAAACTGGTTTTAAAAGTAAACTCTTTAAAAACTATTTTCTTTAATTAAATTTGTTTTAATTGTTAATAAAAAATAAAAGTCAATTTTTTTAATGTTTGTATATCCTCAGAATATATTTTTCATATTTTTTTGTTTTAGATCAAAAGCAACGTTCTCAATAATAACCAAACGATTTTCGATTTGCTGAAGCTATTCACTTTATTGTAAAGCGATATGAAAGAAAGCTGTTTGAAACACTTGAAATTAGATCCTGATTATTGAAATCAAAGCAAGAAAATAAATATTTTGTCAATGCGAACAATATTACTTTTGATATGAGTAAAAAAAATGAGTCCTGAAGTTGATATTTATCTAGCAAATTATATAAGTCTTAATAACTTTATTTCAAGATGTAAATATAAATTAAGTTAAATTATTTAGATTAGAAAATTATTATATTGCTCAAGAAAATTGAGATGAGTCCCATTTATGATAAAGTAGTAACTAATTATTTAACAGGAAATTATTAGTTATTGTTTAAAATCATGTTTACTTCTTTTAACGTTCAGGTTTTCATCTACAATATGAAGCTTTAAAATTCTGAAGAAAATTTAATCATTTCTCTCACGCTATTTTATGATAGGTCAGCAGGTATTCCAAATTTTATTTTTATTTTATTAGAGGAATTAAATTTATGGTATAATAATATATATTTACAGGTGCAAGATATGATACCATTGAAATTTACAAATGAATACAGACAATAATTAATTCCAATTTATTATATTTATTTCATGTTGTTTCTTTTTATTTATAAATTTTATTCAAGACATATTTATAATCTAATCAGAACAGATTCAATTTAATGAGACTCTATAGTGAAAAATTTGATGAGATTCTGCTTTATTGGATGATAGAATCATTTCTTCCAAGTTTTTTTTCACTGTTTTATTCAAGATTGGAAGGGAAGTATTTATTTATTAAGAAAATAGTTAATATTTTTTATAATCGTTTTTATTCATTTAATCATCATATTATAAGTATTCTTTTTAGTTTCATGATTTTCCAGTTTCGACGAATAACTCCGTAATTATTTTATTTATTAATAGAAAACTCATTTGACTAGAAAATATTAATTAAAAAGCTCCAAGAATTGAAGTAAAAAACTGAATTGCGAAAATTAATTATTAATTTAATGATGCCCTGAGATCTTTATATTGAAATTAGTGGAATTATTCTTAATAAATATTAATAATGAAAAATTAATTATAAATGCTGAGTAATTGAATTGATATAATTAATTGATTAGAAATATTTAAATATAAAAGTTTTTAATTATCGTGTTGGGACATGATCGAGATTTCTTTAGAAACTCGCCAAGTTTCTTTGAAATTCTTTTTTTAGTGATCTTGAAGGAACAGAATGTATATTTATATCGCCGTCTGTTTCGGCGAATTTTGTAGAATAAACGTCACTGGAGACCCTATGTTTTTTGGTGAGTTTTCATCTCCTTAATGGCTACTATCACCTTTTTGAATTTGTCTTCTGAATTTGGCAATACTCTCTGCACACATCGGTAACGATGTTGCAGCGATATTTCCTTCTACACAATTTAGTTTTTCTTGCATATCTATAAACTTTCTTAGTTTTCCAATTTACTGCAGATTTATATCAAATGAAAGAATATGAAATTTATTGCATTTTCAAATTTTTATTTTTGATCTATTTGAATGTTTTTGCGGATACGTTTCATAAACAACTTTTTCGTTTTCATTAAATTACGATCCCTTATATCATCAAATCGGACTGGTTTCTAAACGAAAAGTAACCTTTGAGAATGTGTTTTCACTTAAAAGAAAACTCCTAGTCGAAACACATTTTTTTATTTTTTTATTAATTTTTTTACAGTTTCCATACATTTTCGGGCTCCCTATATTTTTGCGATTTTTACCTACTAAACATCAATTCGGATCCTATGTTGTATAGTGATTCTATATCCCCTTAATACTTACCTCTCAGAATTTATTGTTTGAATTCGGGTGCACCCTGCTTATATCCTATAAAATTTCTTTATTCAAGAACGTATTATTTCAAAATAATTCATAAAACATGTACTTTTAAATATACTTTTTAAATGAGAATTAACTGATAAATTGTCTTGAAATAATGTCTTTTTTTGTATATACACATTTTTTCCAAATCTTTGTAATTTTTTTGGTATTTTTGGTGCTTTTTAAAGGTTTTTGTTTAAAAGAATTGTTTTTATGAATATTTGATATACAATTTATTTGGATATGTTTACCACTCTCTACTATTTTGCTTTTTTATTTAATATATTTCCTCTATAATATAATGGTGGATTACTTTTCTTCCTGATCTCTTTCTCAAACTCGAGATAATAATATAAAAACCCAGTTTATATAGAAAGTTAAAAAGAAAAAGAAAACCCTACCGTGACAAATTTAATGAAAATACGTTATTGCAATGAATGAGACAAATTAAAATAATAAAATCCCAGGATCTACAACTTTCAGCAAATTTTATGCATGCCAATATAATTCTAGAATCTTTGGTGAAAATTAGAATGACTTCCTGAAAATGTTTCGACCGTATCAATATATTAATCAAACTATATAGAAAGAGTTTAAGCAAGATTTCTAACTGATTATAGTTCCTATTAAATGCTTTTTTAAAAATATCCTTTAAAATATGAACTTGTTTAATCTTTTTTCGATCATTTTGGCAATAATGGTATTACTCTTTTTTATTAACCTAAGCAATTGATACATATATAATAAAAATTAGTGCAACTATTAACTATTTTTTGTATTTCTAAGCAATTATTCTTTTTCAGAGCTATTTTTGCATTTTGAAGTAATTGGAATGTGCTTGAAATTCTTCAATCTTCGCTTGTTCTGAAATTTTCAGTTGAAAACATTCGTATAATCCCTCAAATGCTAAGTTTTAGATTACAGATTACATATCAAATAACTTGTAATGATACCAGTTTTGATGGAAAAAAATTAGAAACATGTTTTCTGTTTTCTCAACAGATTCAAAGATGCTTTCAATAATCTTCGAATTGCTAGAATTGCATTCGCATATTTAAATTCAATCTAGTCATTATAAATGAAATAATGTAATAATTTTTCCAATAAAATGATGTAAAGTAGTATTAAAGGTACCAGAGATCAGTTATGGGGGAGTGGAATTTTCTAACTTTTTAAATTACGTTGTTAGTTTTATCATCCAACAAGTTAAGAATAAAATTCCATTAATAAGTAGAGCAAGTAACCAGTACCAAATATAAAATACTTGTAAAATGTGGGCCAATTTTACCTCTAGGCAAATTCCTACAGATAAAGTCCCCCAAAAATTTAAATATAAACTCCTGAATCCATTATGGTTGGAGAGAAACCACCTGTAATGCAATAATTTTATTTTTAAACGAAATGATGATTAATTTTAATATCAAAATATTAAGGAAGATCTTTGAAAAGCAAAATAAAATAGTAAATTAGATAAGTAAGTAAAATAATGATGCACTTATGCTTAAGATATATAAAAATGATAAAAAAATGTTCATTAGTAAAGATCATTTAATAAATACAGGGTGGCCATAAATAAACTGACAGTGCTCACAGTGTTCTATAGAGTGATCTATTTGTGGGAATGACGCCACATTTTGTAGGAAGATCAAACAAGACGGGGTAAGAAGGATTCCGAGAAAAAAAATAGTTCCAAAAGTCTCCGTTAGGGGAATATGTGGCACTATGTAATAGAAAATAGAGTGTTAACAAATGCAGATCAATACGGAAATAATGTCACCTTTTATTTTGCCCATTCAAATCATGTTCAATGTGATTGTCGTGTTTGTGGACCACATATTGCATTTTGTGTATAGTATTCACAACAGCAGAAAGTAAAATGTCTGCAGGAATCTCCCGTACAGTCCATGATATGTTATGCTTCAACTTAGGAACTTAAACTTAATAATCCAACTACTGACAAAAGACCGTTACCTTTACGCATTTTTTGTGGGCTTTCTAAAAGCGCTAAGAGCGGCTGACGCGTTGTACTGGTTGAGGTAAAAGAATTTGACCAGTAACGCACGCTCGACTAAAGAAGAAGACATTCCACATAAACTTTCAATCCGATTGTTTCGAAAAGTAACACATTGCCTTTTAAAGCCCAAGCAACTGGCACTGTGCTAATGGATGTAATGTGAAACTGGAATAAAGAACTTCTTTTGCTCAGCGTTCTCTGTTACCCAGTAAGTGAAATTGCAGATAAAGAGACTTTATCGGTGTTTATGTAAAACTTTCGCTTTTTTAAAAGTGTTACCATATTGCCATTGAACTAAATCAGCAAATGTGCAAAATAAAAGGTAATTTTATTTCCGTATTGATTTGCATTTGTTAACACTCTATTTTCTATTACTCACCGCCAAATATTCAACTAACGGTGACTTTTGGAACTATTTTTGTGTATGGAATCCTTCATTCCCCATCTTGTTTAATCTTTCTACAAAATGTGGCGCCATTCTCGCAAATAGATCGCGCTACAGAACACTGTGAGGACTACCAGTTTAATTATGGTCACCCTGTATATCATACAAATGTAATAATGTTTACAGTATTTTTTAAGTCTGAATAGGTATTGGTAAATACAGATTAAAAGAGGATGTACTATTGTTATCATATCTAAAAGAATCTCGATGCTTTCTACACAAGGTGTTTGATGAATAAAATATCAAAAAGCCAAAAATGCCTATTCCAACCCAAACACAGATGTACAGTAAAAATTAAATCGCCGGAAATCCATGGTAGCATATGTAGGGGCTACGTTTGGTTTCCTAAAGACAAACACCTGCGACGGTACAGCTCTTACCTAGAAGATCCATCATCGGCAGGGGATAAACTACTCTGCGCTATTATTATGCTCACTAGGAGTGTAAGAATTCACATTTAATCGGAGCATTCTTCACCCCAAATCCTAGATCTTCAATACATTAATTAAAATAAGGGAGAGAGATTTAATCAACTTACAGACTTTATAATGAAATAACTTTTAAGTGCTTTACTAAATGTCTCTATGAATAAATGCAAAGAGAGATGGCATACAAAGAAATTGCTTAGTACTATTTCTATTACTTGAAAAAATGTATGCCAAACTATCCTATACGACCAAAGATTGAATATCACTGATGCAAACTATATTTATTAGGTAAAAATACAATATTTTTTTAAGAATATTATTTTGTTCATTTTCAAATATTAACTCTAAACACCTACGTTTCTAAATCATACATGATACTTTTCTGGTTTGGTACAGATGTAGGTGGACTTCATTAAAAAGTTACACAAATATCAATAGGAAAGATAGAAACAAATGACAAAATACAAATACATACAACATAACAAGAAATGATAAAAACTAACAGGAAAAATATCTTGAGTACAATAGAACTGGATGAATGAACATGATCATGTGCAGTGTGAGTGAAAAGTTAGTTATTTCAGGGGGATGAAGAATAAATTATGAATAAAATGCGAGGTTTATTAAATAGTGCTCTAAAGATTGATAGCATTAATCCAATTGAAGCAGTTCTCTATGATTAAATAATAATCTAATCACGTTTATGATGCTTTTTTAGGAAGATGAATTATTAGGGACTCTTTTGTACCAAAGACTTTTTAACAAGAATGAGGGGTTTTGGAACTGTCAAGAAAGAATAAAAGGGAAAGATGTCACAAAGTGGATGGGATCGCCGACTTCCCTACAAGAGCAATAGTTATTTTTTGATAAGTGGAAAGGTGAAGAAAAGAAGGGAATGGAACCTTCACGATTCAGGATTCCTTCACGATTCGGGGAGAGTGATTGCAATTTTATAGTTTTGATGACTTTATAAATAGAAAGATCGATATTTCCATTATCCCAATAAAATAAGCCTTTAAAAAGTAAATTTGAAACACGAATTAGGGGTTAAATCGTCAAATCTCATAACATTGCATTGATTACTTTATTAACCAAATTCTATTTCTCATCTTTCAGCTTAGGAATCAAATGAAATATTTGACTTAGAAAAGGAAGCCAAAATATGAATGAATTAAACGGAAGGAATTAGTATGTCCTTAAATTCTTAAAAATGATTAAGTGATTCCCTTTTAAGTTTTGAAATAAAGAATCCCAATAAATCTCAATAAAATAAGCCGTAAAAAGTAAGTTAAATACTCAAATTACGAATTAAATCGTAAGCCTCATGACATTGCATTGACTACTTTATTCTCCAAATGATATTTCTCGCCTTTTGACTTCGAAACTAACATGAAATATTTGACTTAAAAACTGAAGTCAAAAATTGAATGAATTAAACGGAAGGAATTAGCATTTTTCAATTCTTAAAAACGATTAATCGATTCATCTTTAAGCTTTGAAATAAGGAAGAATTAAATCCCAATAAAATAAGCCATAAACAGCATGTTTGATATGCAAATTATGAATTAAATCGTAAAACCCCATGGCATTGCATTGACTACTTTATTCCCCAAATGTTATTTCTCGCCTTTCAGCTTAGGAATTAGTATGAAATATTTAATTTAGAAAATGAATGAATTAAATGGAGGCAGTTGAATTTTGAATACTTCAAAACGATTACTCGATTTATTTTTAAGCTTAGGAATTAGGAAGACTTGAGTCTGTAACTAACAATTTTTCTACATGATTAAGGTATTGTTGTTGCATCTATGAAAGATTCCCATTTTGAAAAGATTAAACTTCATGTTTCTTCCTCTTTTTCCAATTAAAAACAACTCCGAGGATATCTGCACCGATTCAAAAGTTATTTTGCTCAAAGTTGATAATTATTTAAATTTTTGACTTTAGTATAAAGTTTAAGTTTCATCTGAAAAATTCAAGAGCCATTTATTATTAGAGTTCCCAAATTCTCTCTTTTATCTGAACGGAAAATATCCATTACTCTTTCTCGCCCCGATTCTCCCCCCAACCGAACCTGGATTTTATTCCATTTTCTTTGTCTCCCCCCGATTCCCGTGTAGGTGTCGAATTCAGCCTGTCGTTTATGGTAATTAGAGGACTTGGAGCAAAAGTTGGATGAGAAATCGGAAACCGAATTGAAGTTCGATCGGGGACAAGGCCTCGTCTGAGATGCTCGCGCCGAACGGACAAATTTGCATAAGATTAGAGTTCTTGAAATTACACACCGGTGATAGACAACAGCAGCTCCAGGGCTGCAGCCTTCTTTAAAAGTTTCTAATTAAAACTCTTAAGATCCTCTACCATCACGTCTTGAAATTAAGAACCTGGGCTTTGTTTGATCCTGTCATGCATGGGAGAATTCTCCCTCTTTTTTTGAGGGGAGGTTGCCCCGCTTTGAATGCCGCGTTCTGAATATCGATTTGTAATGGGTAAACTGTCGATAGCACTACATAGTATTGGCTTAATTTGTTTTGGGAAAGAGGATCTTCATCTTTTACGCTTATATATTGCGCTTTGTATGGGAGCCAATTTAATGCCCATGCAATGCAATGAGAGAATTTTTCAATTTACTGAGGTATTCGTCTGTGCATTTTCACTTATATAAATTTTTAATTTTCTTTCGTGGAAAGTATATATAAATAAAGTGTTCAATATACGTGACACAGAAATTCTAATTGTTGTAGAGCAACATTTAGATATAAACAAAAAGTATTTCCTTTCAATCATTGAACCGTTTCAATCTTGCATTTTTATTGGACCAGATCTATCAAAAAGGGCGGCATTCGATCCTAAATACATTATGATTTCTTAATAAATCAAAGCAAAAAAAATGCCTTTTATTGTGTTAATGAAGAAGAAAATAAACGGGAGAAACTTTGTGGGTTAATCCTCTTTCTATAAATTTAACTCTCTTGCTTGCTGATGCTTAAATTTAATACTATTGTATACTGATACTTAAATTTAATGATCTTGTATACTGATGCTTAAATTTAATATTTTTGTGTGCTGATGATTAAATTTAATGCATGTATATTTATTTTCTTTTATATACGAAACATGAAATACTCTTTATCTTGTTTGAGATGTTAAATGAAAGAAAAAGATTTCGCTGGGTAAACCTCTTTTTCAGACTTATTGCTCTTACTCTCTTGCTTGATTATGCTTAATTTTTGATACTCTTGTTTACTATTATTTAAATTTAATGCTCTTGCATATTAATACTTAAATTTAATATCCATGTACACTGATGCTTAAATTTAATGCAAGCATATTTATTTCCTTTAATAAGGTAAAACACAAAACACTCTTTATTGTGTTAGAAAAGTCAAATAAAAATAAGTTTTCGGTGAAAAAACTTCTTTTTTCAAATTTAACTCTCTTGCTTGCTTATACTTAAATTTAATACTCTTGTATACTGGTACTTAAACTTAATGCCGGTATATGCATTTCTTTTTATAATACGAAACACAAAATGCTCTTTTTTGTTAGTAAAATCAAACGGGGAAAAAGTTGATGGTTAAATCAGTTTTCTTTAAATGTGATACTTATGCTTACTCATATTTAAATGCATTTTCCTTTCTTTAGTATACAAAAATGCAATTTTTTGCTTTCAAATCAAAGGAAAAATCAAATTTCAAAGGAAAGGAAAATCATAGGAAAAACAATTTTACTGCTAAACATCCATCTTTAAATTTAATTCTTTGCATATTGATGCTTAAATTTAATACTTAAGTACATACTCATTTCTTTATAACAAGAAATATAAAATATTTTTGTTTTTGTATGTAAAAATTGAATTCAGTTGTTTAAGTATTTAATAAATAATAAAATATCAAGCATTTAATAAATATTAAAATAATATTTGCTATTGATTTTTATGACTAAAATGACCAAGGCTAATTGAATTTTTTAAAAAAAGTTATAAAGTAACAAAGTGAAAGTCCCGGCTGCTGAATATTTGCTACAAAATAATTCAAATTTCCCCAAAACATAGATTAAAATTTTTTACGAAGTTGGAATGAAATTATAATGAAAGATTCACATTTCTATAATGTCAGTCTAATCTGAAAATACAACATAAGATATAGCGAAAAAACAAAACATATGAGTTGGAATACTAATCATCTGTCTACATGATGTAGGAAAAAATTAAAAAATGGAAATTATTTTCAGAAAAAGTACTCTGCTACTTTTAAAAACTGAATTCAAAATGAAAAACAAAAATAGAACTGTGACATTCATATCAAGAATTTAATTCAACACCCATTTTTATGCTTTTCTTTCAGCTTTTCTTGGATTAACTCGTCAAAAGATGTTGGAAAATATTCATTTTACAAATGAGATATTTTATAATTATATCAAAAGAAGTCATAAATATTTAATAGATTTCAAAACTGAATGGAATCGTTTTCGAAATAGAGCTTTATTTCCCTCATGAATAATTTAGGATATAAACAATCAGGAATCAAAGAGAAATGCAAAGGGGTTTAAATTCAGGAATTCTTACAATTCTTTTGAAATATGCTTTGCATTTTTTCTAAAAATTAGAAAAAAAATTCTAAACACACAATAATTGTAAATTTTCTTCCATACATACATTCTGTCCTTTAAATTTTCGTTTAAACAAAATAACGTATTATGTTTGAACTTAACATGAATTGACCATGGTAATACAGGTTATTTGAAAAAGAAGAAATTTGAATCTAGACAATTTTCAAAATATCTTTTTTCAAATATTAAGAAATTACTTACTTTTACTTACTATTATTTTTTTCTATATTAAAAAAATAAGAAAAATTTTTAAGCTTTTCATATACAACTCTTTGCTGCCTCAGAAGCTGCCTTAGAAGGTCTCATTTTTTAACCATTTATTCAATTTAACAAATGAGAACAGATTGTTTGATAAAGAAATTGAAAATAGATTGTTTGATAAAGAAATTGAAAATAGATTGTTTGAAAAGAAATATAATAAGTAATAGATTTAAAAAGATTATAAATATAAATTTAAATAAATAAATATAATTTTACCTATATATTGAAAAAAATTAACCTAATTTTTCTATTATTTAGAAGTTATTACCAGAAATTATTTCTACATATTAATGATTCAAGAAAAATAATAAAATTATAAATATATTTTACTTATATATTGAAAAAAGTTTACCTAATTTTTGTATTACAAAATAGTTATTTAAATAAATCATTTTCTACATTTTTGAGATTTAATGTTGATAAAACAAAATTAAGATAATTATTAAAAGTGTATAAATATATATAATATTGAAGTTTCCAATTATAAGCACTGTATTATTTAAGATTATGTACTACGAAGTAAATTTTTATTTATTAAAAAATTGCTCCAAACGGTGCTCCATTTAGAACGGTGAAATATCTATCATATAAATAAAACTAATACTAAGTAAATTATCTTTATGAAAATCTACTAATTACTTCTTTAATAAGAAATTATAAGCGTTATTTCATGCATGTAAAATGCTTTAATGAGGGAGATTAGGAAAAGTTACTTATTTTTTGAAAACAAATCCATTTAATTTATTTAAAACATTACTCCTTACTTAGAGAAAGATACTGTTCATTAAAAATATTTCAAATCTTTTCTCTTTAAAATAATAATCCAGAAGAGATAAACTCTTCATCAGAACGAATTTTCAGCAAATGCTTCAGTCGCAATAATTTTTCCTACTCTATTAGAAAAGCGATGCTAAGAGTCATTGAAAAGCAACAAATCTTGTAATTGAATTGTCTTGTACTTCCCCTAATGTTTGGACTGCATTTGCTACTGGAGGATCCACAGTCGCTCATGCGGAGCAACAGAGAGTGTGCTAAAGCACTATAACAGATTATCTTTTAAGATAGTTCCATTCATTCCCTGCCTGTGGAACTCTTTTCTCTCGTTTGGACGCAAAACGATTCTTAAGAAATGGGTAAACAAATTATCTGCTTCTCATTCTAGCGACGAACAACCCCTCCCCCCTCATCCACCCCTTCTTCTTTTCAAATAAGTCTTCTCCGATTTCAATCTCCGTACAAAATAACCAATGCTTTCCGCCTAATCTCTGTAAATGTACACTGGCCAAGTGGACTGATTAAGTCTTCAGCACTCATTATAATCCACCGTCGTCTGAGACTGTTTTTTTTCTCTGTGCGCCGTCGAGGCATTATTAAGTATATTTCCATTATTAAGTATGCGAGGGGCATACAGGCTACCTTTCCATCCTCTTGTTATTATTCCGGGAGAAACAAAAACACAAGAAAGCTTTAGGCAAACAGGTTAAAAGGGATATTGGGCAAAGCGGAGGAGCATGCCGTTGCCATGGTTACAGGACAGTGTCCTCTCTGGGTGGTTCGGGGGAGGGAGGGGAAGCGTTCGGGCAGCGGCGCTTGGATAAATATCCTGCGTGTGGGACCTCCTGCCCTTGTTGCGGGGCTGCAGTGGAGGAAAGAAATGATCAGATCCCTTGATGGCTCGTCATTACATGAAAGGTAACTGCTAATATTGCTCAGGAAAATAGAGAATTTGGAAAATAAAGGAGCTGTTTCCAAGAGTTAGAATGGGAGGTTATCTGCCATATTTTCTCGGAACTCTTCGGATATTAAAGTGATGGTTGTATGTTTGGATATTGCAGAGAGAATAAGTATTGCTATCAGAAGAAGAATGGATTGGTTTTCATTTTTAGCTTGAGCTTTCATTTTTTTGCTTGAACGATTTCGCAAAAAATTGATGATTGAAACACACACACACACACACACACACACACACACACACACACACACACA
>JAOUZG010016315.1:2269894-2340560 GCA_026289955.1 Argiope argentata | reverse complement strand
ATGGGCTTGGGCCTAATAAATTAGATACTGCTACTTGTTGTCAATTCGTCTTTTTCCGAAAAAGCATATAAAAGAAAGGATATAATGAAAAATATTTTTAAAAAAAGTAAAAAAAAAATTTGATTTTTTAGAATTAAAATAAGAACAGAAGTGATCCTTTAATATAAAATGTAAATAAATTTTTTGTAAATAGTATTAAATATATTTTATATTAATTATTTAAAATTTGATTTTTGGAAATTAAAATAAGAACAAATAAGTTCTCTTAGTAAAATATTACAATAAATTTAGTGTAAAGAGTATTAAATATAATTTGATTTTAGTTATGGAAAATTACAATTTCATTATAAAGGTACAAAATTTCATAAAATTCTTGACAATAAATATGACTAACACATATATAAATTTACACATCAAGTGACGATAGAACAATAACCATTGTTAAAGGGCAGTTTGGTATTGCTGTTACGCTAATCAAGCATGAGTTTGAAATAATTTGAGAATGATGCTAATGGAATTAATTCAAGAAAAAAACCCTACTTGCTTGTTAATGTTGCATAAACTAGTATCACCATTGCAGTTTTTATTTTTCCAAGATTGATAATTTTGAATATTAATACTTCTACCTTTAGTAAAGAAACATTCATCCATTCAATTCGAATTTTTCAGAAAGGAAGACTTCTATTTTACTAAAGTGTGATTCCCCTTGGGAACACCTCGAAATTGAGGATGAGAAGCTTCCAATATGGTGCTTGGATCTCGCCACCCTGGAGGGTACATTAATAGTTGGAGGTAGGCTCCTTCCTTAAAAGACGGGGCATATTTCCTAAGGGAAGGGTTGTTCTATGGCCGGTAAGGGCCATTAGGACTCAACTACAGTTCCCACCAGGGTTACTGTTGCAGCAGTAAGGGCATTCAGTTTTATGGTTTAAATCCATGTTCCTTCGTGACGGGTCGGAGTATGGTCGCGACGGTAGGTATGACTTACTAAATTTTGAGTCCAGTTGTAAAATTCAGAAACAGACTAAATAATTTCTGATGTAATCGTTGTAACAGTTCACGAAATCTGTATGGTTGCCATTTATTAGGCTCAAATAATCTCAAAAATGTTGCTCTTGGGATATTGAGGTCTGGATTGGGTGTGCGTACATTGTTATGTACAAAGTCAAAAATGGAAAATAGGCCCGAATGTATCAATTTCTGTATCACAAACATAACACCTAATCCTCTGGAAGAGAAAGATATAATTTTCAATCACTAATCAGTCTTTAAATACTTTTACCAGAAGGATGCTGGTGATTTGAAAAATGGCAACTGCAATCTTTTAAAACTCACTGGTATTAAAATTACATGCAACCTTATGATTGTATCAGCATATAAAAATATAACTTGCTACTGAACTAATCATTCTATTAAAACCCACACAAATGCGAGTAAATAATTTTACTTTCTTGATCAGCGTTCTATTACTTCTTTAAAATATCAATAATGTTTCTCTTCTCTTAGTTATAACGTGGATGTTACGATTCCCAACCAATGAAAATTAACAGCAGTATCGTGATAAGCAAAGAGGGACAGTAATTACAATTAAACGCTTTTATGGTCTGCTTTAGAATTTTGAGTTCTGTTCATGCATTCACTTAAGCTCTGTTCATGCACTGTTGGCCAAAGAATTAGACAAAATATTCAGTTTCAATGAATAACACTTCTTCCCCTCCATTTCACTGTAAAAGATAAAAACCCTGCGATTGGAAATTGCAACACCATTCTGTAAACAAACCTCTTACAAGAATGCTAAAAATTATTAAAAGGCATATACATTCTTTTTTAGTTGGGTAGGCATATCGTTTACATACAGATATACCTTAAACATTCAGTTTCTCCAATGACCTTTAACTTTTTAATGAAGAAATATTATGTTGCAATTTCCAACAATAAAAGTGATCAAAAATATGAGTGAGTTATAAATTTCCTTCAAGTCATTAGGATTGAGTGCATGCATTGTGGTGAATGGTGTGGATAGGATCGAACTCATAATGTTAGATTTCGTAGCCGAAAAACTTGACCACTAGACAAAAGTGACAACGCGTGTCTAAAAGTTGTAATCTGGTTTATGAAGCTATCGCCACATACTCTATCCACAAGCGAGTCAGTGGTGAGACAAACGATATATTTGAGCCAAACGTATTGCAAGCGTTTGTGAGCCTTTGGTCGTGTTGTAGGCTGTTGTTGATTCTAATGTGCCAGGTGATTTTTGTTGTCAGTAGATGGCGTCGCAATAGCCGTAGAGAGTTGCTAATTAAATTTCATGGGTCACCTTTGTAGTTAAAGGTATGGATAGGTCTGAACTCGGCTAGGAAACGTTAGGGTTCCTAGCCGAGTAACTTGACCCCGAGAGAAAAATAAGAAATCATGCCTGTAAGTTGTTATCTGGCTTATGAAGCTATCCCCACATAATCATCTTAATTTTTGATTAACCTTTTTAAATTTAAAAAATAACATATCTATGCAAAATTTTAAGATAAAAATGTAAAGCTTTGTATACACATAGATGAATGAGTGATAGACATTTTACTAAAGGACCTTTATACATTGCGGGAGAGGTATAATTTTAAAGATTTTTTTAATGTCGATCTCCACAAAGGCCAAAGTGCCTTCACGCATTTTCCAGTCGTATTTAATTTAATTAGAAGCACATATCCAGGTACAACATTTAAGGTAATCAAAACTTGCTCCACTTTTGGGGACACCTAGTATATAAGCTCTGAAAATATTACATTAGCAAAATAGACGTCTATTAATTAAAGACATGTTTGAACTTCCGTGTCTACCGTTAATATGCTTTCTTACTACGCAGAACCCTTCCTTGGCTTCCTTTTTTGACAAAGCGAACTAAAACACGATAAAACCGAATGTAAATCCATCTTTTATTCCGAGTCGACCCCGTTTCTCCGATCGTAAAACTCTATATATTCTTGATTAATGCTTTCTCGTCAGCTTATATAAAAGTTTCTCTATATCAAAATACATGTAAGTGATTTTCTTTTATACTTACAAAATATAAGCTCCTTTTCGGGAAACTCCGAGAAAGCGGACCTCTGCGCCATATTTTACTTCTCAATCTCTATATATAAGCTTCGGGACTTCGCATCATTCTTCCCTGATGTCTGTTTTCTCCTCTTCTTGTTTTCGGCATTTCGCGTTCGTGATACATTTTTATGTGCCTAAAAGTAAAAAAAAAGGGGAAAAAATGGATTTCCTGAATAGCATTTCTTTCGCTTGACAGTCCGTGAGTGACAGTTTGAGCGACTACGCAAAGTTCGTCGGCTCTTCCCAGGAGAGGAAAAATGAAAGATATATCAAAGGAAAAGAAGTGAAGAAAAAATATTGGCAGTCCTTTCTTTATTTTGTCTTCATGTAATATTTTCTTACCCCATCGCTGTAGTTTCTCTGAATTACGTAATTTTATTTATATCGTGACCTTAAATTTTATAGCCACGTCATTCATAAAAAAAACTTGAACGTAATCGCATGCATATTGTATTCAGCTTAATTGTTCTTGTATAGTAATGTTTAATTTTGTCCCAATTATAATCGACTTGAATTTCATTACAACTAATATGTGATAAACTACAAAAATTGGCTAAAAAATTTCTGTACTTTTGTAAAAGATTATGACACTCAAAATTTGTAAAAAAGTTATTCATGAAAGAGTACGGTTTGTTTAAGTACAGTTTCCGATAATGTATAATTTTATATTTGCTTGAGTATAGTAAATATTGAAATTTTCAAATTTACACATGTATCAAATTATTTGGTAGATACATTTATCTAGAGTTATAACAAAACATATTTCAAAATCTTTCTATTCAGAAAAATCTGACTTTTTCAGATTTTTGTTTTTTTGATTAGCCGTCTGTAACAGTAATTCTATTATGAGATTTCTAGGCCGGGATGGCTTGGCTGGTAGAGTGTTGAACACGTACTCCTTAGGTTTACGGGTTCGAAGCTCACCGGCCAAAAGATTCCCCGAGTGTATGGTGGCTGGCGCTCATTAAATCTATTCGTGATCGCAATGTCCTCCATGTCGAGAGTAATACCACTGGGAGTACTGGGTCACAGGTGATCGTTCTCTGTTCCATGTCTAAATTACGATATGAGATGAATGAATGAATTTACATGAATGATGTCCTCCCCCTAAAAAGTGTTGTGGCGTATGATTAGCTAAGCCGTACTCTTGGCCCTAGATGGCACTACGTGTGAAACAAAGAAACACATTTTTTAGGCTTAAAATCTGCTGATCGTATCAACGGGGGCTTGCCCACGGCAAGTGCCATTAGTCACAACAACACAACATGATATTTCTATATTTTAAAAATTTATTTTTTTTAGCCATAACTATAATGAAAAATCATTTAGAGCTATTTTTCAATATAACTACATGGAAACAAAAGGATGAAGAAGAATGGCAGAGATCAGGCAGGTAAATAGCAACTTTCTATAAATGAACCGCTTTATTGTCAAACTACAGGTTGTCAGACGGATATTGAAAATGATTTAACAAACTGATCACTAATTGAGTTAGAAACTGAAGAGAATTTGTTACAACAGGCTTGTACTGAAATCGTTACTCTAGACAATACCTCTGAGACATTTAATTGCAAAGTTGACACCTAGTCAGAAAATATCTAAAATTGGGAAATGTGTTGTTGTAGAACAACAGGTTTCAAAAGGCTGTACCGAGGATAATTAAATTCTTAAACTTTGAAAGTAATTTTGGATACACTTAGACAGTACGCGTGCGATTTATATGCCGTTTTCGAAATGTTCGGAACTTTGAAATTTTAAAATATACTACTAGAGATTAATACAAGAGTCTGAAATTAAATTAGATCCGAAGACCGTTTATCAGTGGGATATAGTTATGTTAATTACTGGTGTTGACGTCGTTTTAGGTATTAATGTGACCAGGGACCTTTAAAATGACTTTTTGCAATTTTTACCTTAGCAATTTGAAATTCCACACGAATTAAGAGTAAGACTATAGGAGATGACACATTGTAAAGCATTATGTTAATTTAGTTATGAGTTGGGGAGGTAACGTAATATAATAATAGCACTAAATAACATTGATGAAAAATATTCCAGGTGCTTCCAATTTGTTCGAAAGCACTCCAATTTTTATTATTACCTATTCTAAGCTTTTTGAAACAAAAGTTGGGATTAAACTTGAAGTTTGAGTACAAAATATCAAAATTAACCAATGTGATAATTCAAAACTACTTAAACGTTAAAAAAAAAATAAGTAGTTTTAAGTGTCAGAACCGCGAGTCGAAACTGGAACTCCCAGAACACGAGGAAGATGAGCTACTTTTGTGCCAGAAAGGGACTTTTCTGTCACAGCATAGTACCATTCTTTTGATAAATTTATATTCACACCCCCATTTTAGCTCTGTTTTTAATTAAAATTATAATCAGTACATAATTTTTTAAATGTAAATTAAGGGTATGTGGGATCTAGGTAAGTTTATTATCTGTAATTATCCCTAGGTACTGGAGTGAATCAAAGATTTTGATATATTTTTATTATCTAATTTGGAAATGGGTGGTCGCTTGAAGTAGAAACTCCCTTTATATGTCTATAATTATTGTATAACCCTATGAAAGCCACAGCCAACGTTTTTTATGTTGAAATTTTTAATCTAAGTTTTTTAAATTTATTATTCAATACATTCAGAATTGAGTTACAGTGGTCTCGAGTTTCATTCTTGCATCAGCATTAACAATCAGATCTAAATCATCCGCATGGGCTTGGAGGTACTAACAATAAAATTTTACTACTATTAACAATAAAATTTTATTAAAAGAAAAAATCCATAAATGAGACGTCAGGGTAGAGCCTTGATGACACCCCTGGATAAAGTAAACAGTTATATTATCTCAATGTTTTCTAAAAGTTACAGATTTATTTCTTAAATAATAACTATGGAAGAAAATTCGAAGGCTGTATGGAATTTTATACTTATCAAAAAAAAAATACTCCAATCAAGACGTAGTCTTGGCTCTAGATGGCGCTACTGAAACAAGAGATGCTCTCTCAGCTTAAGGTTGCTGACTTCGTAAGCGGGATTGTCCATACTATGGACATAAGAAACAACGAGAACATTGGTACGTTATTGATTAATACTTTTAAATAATAAATTAATCCAGTAAAGTTGAATAAATAATAACAATGAATAATAAATTAGGAATTGATAAATATATCCCATTATATTAATTAAATGCAATTTAATCAAACATAACTGTGAATCTATATGAATACATTTTTGCATATAAATCAAACTTATCATAATAATTATTTAATATTATAGCATTTGATATGATATTAATATTACTAATTACAATAATATTTGGTGTTTTAAATCAAATCAAATTAGTTTATAAATACTTTTTAAAGAACATTTCATGAAAGGTATCTCTGAATCTGTGACATTTATTTATGTAATTCATTAAGAGAAATTACTCTGGATAGTAAACATATTTCGAGAAAAAAACTTTTGATTACGGTTAAAGTTGATAAGTTATTTATTTACATGTGTGAATTGTTTGGACTTGTAGGGAATTATTTTAATAATAATTTTCTCTAATATTAAGTCCTTCTTTGTTATTTAGATAAATCGGTTACAAAATAGTAAAAATGATGAAAAGTTTTGTAAAAAGATGATTACTTATTTATGTAGCTCAAATTTTCCCTTTTGTGTAGATTTATTCCTTAAGGAAATGGTGACAGTATTATTTTATTGCCCATATATTCAGTAGACGGGAAAAGTAGTTACTTTCTTTTTTTATTTAGATATTTTTAAGGTGCTATGTCTTAATGTGCAGATTTTAACAGCTAATCAAATGACCAAATATGGTCGATGAGTCTAAATGTATGTGTGGAAACTCTGGGATTGTTTTCGACATTTCTATATTAACCATAACTGTGATTTATGCGAAATTTCATATCGATTTTACAAAAACATTGACTAGGCATATGTTCAACTAGTATTCAGCTTCGAGAATTTATATATTTTAAATCATTGAATCTACTAAATTCACATTTGGACCTGTAAATGGCATGCTAGTATCTTCTGAAAATAAATATTAACCCTTGGATTCATTAAGTCAGTGTAACTGTAAAGCCTTAGAACGAAAATTAATTTATTTATATTGTTCTTCCAAAAATTTTCAATTTGTTAAATAATTCCACTGCTTAGTATTAATATGCAGCTTCAAAATGACCTTCAGAATCAATAAAGCTAACTGTTAGTACTCCATTCATTAACTAAGTTTACTTATTTTTTTTAGATCTTTTTGGGCCAGGACAGCCTGGTTGGTAGAGCGTTGGACTCGTAATCTTTAGGTTACTTGTACGAAGCTCACCAATCAGAAGATTTCCCATATGTGGTGGTGGTTGACGCACGTTAAGTCTGTCGATGTCACGAAGTCCTCCATGTCGAGAGTAATACCTCTGAGGGAACTGGATAAGTGGTGATCGTTCTCTGTTCCAGATCAAAATTACGATCTGTGGATGAATGAATGAAATGCATGAGAGTCCACCCTGTAAAAAGCGTTCGTGACATGTGTGTAGCTAAGTCATACTCTTGACCCTATATGGCGCTACTTGCAAAACAAGAGACGTTTATCTCCGGCTTAAGATCTACTAATTTATCAGCGGGGCTTGTCCATAGCAAATAACAACACTTTAATTTTTTAAAGTTACCTGAGTTCCTTACAATCGTAGGTTATTACAATTTAGTTCAAGTTAAGCAAGTGAAAAATCTAATCAATCACCAGAGAGAAGATTCCTCCAGCATTGCTTAGCAAATAATTATTGCGATTGTGTTTACCACTGAGTGCACTTTGTGTCAGAATGAGTCACTCATATTGCCAAGAAGATGTCAAGAGCTTCGCCGTCAGCTTAAACAAACAAGTAGATTTATAAGAAGGAAACAACTCATAGTAACAGGTGACTGGGAACTTACCGTCACTGATGGAATGTTCGAAAACAATCCAATCTGAATATTTATTAAATATCTAGAATCTTCCAGATCTTGGATAAATAATCGATAGAATTTTAAATGAAAGAATTAAAGTCTTTGGATTAAACATTATAGTTGGGATTTGAAGTATGGACCAACCAATCAGAAATTAGATACACGGGTGATTAAGCCATGCCGATTAATGTACAATAATATTGCTTTATACTTCTTTTTGAGTAAAACTAACCATTACAGCGCTACTGAATGAAGAAGTAATCAACAGGATCTGTTGTGGCCGGATGAATAATACCATATACTGTTCGTCTTAGTATCATCAGTTTTCAAACCACACATGAAGCTATTTGGCTCAATCCAAATTACCTTTTGTATTCCTTTGTAGAATATTTATAAATGCCGAAATAACAAACAAAAGCTAATAATCGCAGTTCAAGTGTAATCGAAATAAGCATTAAAAAATATGCCACCATTATTTCCACAACTATTATATTTTGAGTTTAGGGAATAGATTGTTAACAAATGCTCAAATATTTTCATCATTTATTGTTATTGTTGTTATTTCTTAAGGAACTTGCCATGGACAAGCTCGCTGATGCAACCACCGATTTTAAGCCGATGGTGCGTCATCTTGTCTTAAAGTAGCACCAACTAGGGTCAATAGTACATTTTAGCTACTCACGCATACGCATCTTCTTTTTATATCACCTGCATTCTCACATATCACCTGCATTTATAGAATAATATAGAAAGTGGAATATAAAGGTGCGTTGATGGTCGAGTAACTTTGTCTGTCATTAGAAGAACGTAGATCCAACACGATCACGATCCTACTTAAGATAAGCACCTAGAAATATGGAAAAATCGCCGTAATATGGTGATGAAGTAATATAAATTTTGTGTTAAGGGGGACGTGATTTTGTGTCATGATAGCACTAATAAAAAACTGAATTTTAATAGAATATTTATAAATGAAAATTCTTTCATATTTGAATTATCTTTACTATCAGAAATGTATGCTGTTGTTACTTATGGCGCTTACCAAGGACAAGCCCCCACTGATACGATCAGCAGATTTTAAGCCTAAGATATACGTCTCTTTGTTTTACAAGTAGCGCCATCTAGGGCCAAGAGTACGACTTAGCTACACACACGCCACAATCCTTTTTAAGGGGCGGGCTACATTCATACATATTCACTAATCTCAGATTGTAATTAAGACCTGGAACAGAGAACGATCACCTCTGATTCTGTACTCCCAGTGGTATTACTCTCAACATGGAGGACTTTGCGACCAAGACAGATTTTACGAGCGCCTGCCACCATACACTCGAGGAATCTTTTGGCCGATGAGTTTCGAATTCGTAACTTAAGGATTACGCTCTATCAACCAGGCCATCCCAGCTGCAT
The DNA here is from genome assembly GCA_026289955.1 of Argiope argentata. Classification (NCBI taxonomy): domain Eukaryota; kingdom Metazoa; phylum Arthropoda; class Arachnida; order Araneae; family Araneidae; genus Argiope; species Argiope argentata. Next base: position 2,331,111 of record JAOUZG010016315.1, on the reverse strand, counting down.
CAGAAATGTAGGCAAAAATTATTATTTGAAGCAATAAATAAACATAAAAAATGAAATCTATGATTGCGAATTTCAAGTTATTTGAAAATAATACTTTTTAAGTCTTTATTTTTCTTAATTAATTTAAGTCATGAACTTGATTAAACCGTTTGAAACAATTACGAAACTTCTCTATCAGTCTATATCCCTCTATACATATATAGGTATATATATTTATATGACGATATTTTTTTAATACTTTCACTTTCAATGTTTCTAGCTGGCAAACAAAGTTTTGTTCAGCCAATTTGATATGAAATAACAGCTATGATGTCATTGTTCTACATCAATCTTTTGAAAACACATCTGCAGTTCAAGAAGCATATGTAATAGTGATCCAATACTTTTAAAAGCAGGTCAACCTTTTAAAAACGCATATGCCTTGAAAGAAGCATACATAATAATAATGCAATACTAGTAAAATCAGGTAAAAATATAAGCTATTAAAAGATGTTGATGAATATTTCTATTTATGCTTTGTTCATTTCGAGCTCCAGTTATTCGTTGCCTCCAATTATTTAAACCCCCCTAACTTCTCAATGATAATAATGAATAGAAATTAAATGTGTACAGCTCACAGTGAACCAAATTGTCATTTTTGACACATATTAGGGTCACTTTCATGGGAGGATACTGTACCGTCCCTTCAATCCCTTTATCAAAGATTACATATGCTGCTTAGAAATAACCATCGACTAAAGAAGAAAAAAATTAACTTTGTACTAAGAAATATGTGCGCTTCCCACCCAAGCTGCTAATGAAATGATTGTCTCACAGGACCGTCGATGTAAAAGATGTCTGTGCAAGAAAACAGAAGCAACACAGTTAAGCAATAACAAGCGACTTCATTAGACATTTCCTGTCTGAGTAATGAGAAATCAAGAGCAGGTTGTGTGCAAGTTAATGTTGAAATTACTCACTTTTGGCGTGCAATTACTGCTCTTTCATTAAAGATTGAAGCTCGTTAGTTGAACCAAAATTGCTCGGATATCTTTGGATCGGATCGTCGAAAGCGAGACATGTCGCAAGAGTCTTCATTCTACTTCATTTGAGCTCATCAGAGGGGAGTTTCTACCTTTCTATAGTAGAGCACGCTTTGTAAAGAATGTGGTAAGATGCGCCATTAAGGAAAAAATAGACCCTTAATAAAGGTCTTGGAAACTACACTTTAGCCTAATGAAGTTCCACTTGATGAATTAATTTAAAGTCAGATGCTATTTTATAGTTATGTTTAACAAATTAATAGTATTTGGGTTTTGAAGGCGGTTAATTTCTCAACATTTTCTTTTTGGGATAGCTTTCAATACAGTTTTAACCGTCCTCTTTTAAGAGTAATTTTTGATTAATAAGTTTTCTGTCAAATGACTTTTAGAAAATTAAAAATATTAGTCGCGTTATTATACTTCTCTTGTTTTAATGCATCTAATTATTTTTAAAGTCAATATTTTATTTTTAATAGTTTATGCGTTCTATTTTTCGGTTTTAATATTTAGCTTTTCCAGCTCGTTTTTTTTTTTTTTCATTTTTAAAAATTATTGTGTTGAGATTTTGCTTGGATATTTAAGAAAAATACTCATTTCCTCTCTCATATAAATCTATATATATTTGGGAAATATATATACTGTTTTTCTCCATACATTTTATTTACACGATAATCACTTTTGATCTCTTACTTTATCTTATGCGAAATACAGAAAAACGTTTAATCGTCAAAAAATTTGAACGTGAAATTTTGAGGACTCTCTACGTTCCAGACCTTTATAAGTTTGAAAAAACAATTTTGGGCATTATATTTGCCTTTTAATAACACGATAACTTATAAATTTTTTGAGCCTGATGGATGAAACTTAAAATGAAGAATTATGGCTAAATGTTTTAAATTTCTCTCAAATTTTGTAAAAAGTTCGTTCACAAGAATTCTGTGCGGCTGTTCAAGTACAAGGAAATTCAATAAGCACAAAACGGAAAAAGTTATATCAATAAAAATCGATGAACGCTTTTAAAATCTACAATGTAGGTATTTGTCAAATTTTTAGCCAAATGTGTCAAAAGGCGACTGTCAATCTGTCTGTGTTTTTTCACTCGCATGTGAACACTATAACTCATAAACGCATTGACTTAAATCATTGAAATTTAATATCTCTTGTGCTTACAACGATAATTTTGAAAGAAATTTTGCTGTCAGTTTACCGGTAGAAAAAAACCTTAAATATATTTTTTCTTGGTAGATTCAAAATCAATATTGGGGCGTGGTGGTTTGGTGGAAAGGATTTGGTCTCGAAATCGGAGGATTTCAGTTTCGTCACTTAATTCCTCTGAAAAACCGTCCTGTAAGTGGGTCTGATATACTTTAAAACCGCTTGGGTCAAATGTCCTCCCTTTGGTGTGGTGTGGTGGGGAGAGGGGGGTATTATCTCAGGTGCCATCTTCGACATCTGATTGTGGTATGAAATCAAGAGGTTTGTCATCAAATAGCCCTAATGTTGCTTTAAAACAGAGTGTTAATGTAAGTAAACTGAACTAAATTAAATCAGAGAAAAAGCTAGATTCGTGCCAATGATTTTATGGTGTACCATTGCCATATAAGACATTTGTATTCTTACACAAGATTCAAAATTTTACTTGAAGAAAGGGGGAAGAGAAATCACTTTTGATGGAGGGAATGTGAGAAAGTTTCGGGGACACCACTTCTACTGGATACTTCCTTGATTTCAGAGTGTGTATTGGAAAAATTTTGTTACCGCCATCCTCATTAATTTGAACTTCTTTATTGTTTTTTAGAGATTGCTGAGTTCGAAAATAGCATTTTTGGAAATGGGTTTTCCCATTTGACTGTTGTTGAATATGATTTCTCAAAATCTCAATTATTGAAAGAATAACATTTTTCGTCTTTACATCGCCATTAGAGATACCTGCCTATCTACTTGGTCTGACTTTCTTTTCCCACGTCATTAGAAATATCTACCTATCTTAGCTCGTCAACCGCAGGATGACCGGCTAACACGAACGGACCTTTTTTTGGCCAATTACCTCAAAGAAAAACGTAAGCAAGACAAATCGGTCAATGTAGCGATGGGCAATGTTAAAGATAGCAGTCGGTCACAAAAAAAATGAAGTCAATGATGCTATGTTCAGTAGAGTGGGTTAACCAGCTGCACTCAAGACGAAGAAGCCAACAGGAAATGTAAGCCTTTGAAGGTCACAAGGAAGGGTGCCATTATTTAATTATTGGAATGTTTACATTCTTCGCTAGAATATGGTGGTGATTAAGAATATGCTGTTGTTACTTATGGAACTTACCCTGGGCAAGCCTCCTGCTGATACAACAGCAGATTTACGCCGAAAAGCGCGTATCTTGTTTTTGAATTAGCGACAATTAGGGCGAAGAATACGACTCAGCTACACACTCACCACATTTGCTTGCACAGTCCCCTTTTACAAGGGAGCACAGTCGCACATCTCACAGATAGCGCACAGAAGGAAACCCTTCCCGAACCGGGACTTCTAGAACAGAGACGCGCTACCTCTGTGCCAGAAATTAAGGATATACATATATACTACTATCCATTTGGCTAAAATAAAATGTTTAAATTTAAATAGTTAACAAACTGAGTCTGGATTCAAGGAATTAAATTGAAAATTACATACGAAAAATAAGTAACACAAATAAAAGTAAAAAATAATATCACATTGTCTAAATGTAGATATAATCTTCTGTACAGCAATATAGAACGTACGAATACTTAAAACACTTCGTGATAAGTTAGTGACATAAATACAAAGGGGAAATAAAAAGCAGACCTTGAATGACAAAGACATGGAAAAAGTACCACTAGAAAAATAATCAAGAACATGATCAAAAACTTACAGAATTTTTAACAACAATAGTCCTTTATAAACAACAACAACTATTAGCTATGCCAAAATAATTACATCAATGAAGCGTCAATTAAAACAAGATAGAAAGCAAGTCAGGATTCTTGCCTCTTCAGAATTTCTTCCCAAATATCTCTCTTGATTCATAAATCTTTCCCATCATCCTTTGCTAAACTTCGTTTCTGAATACATTAAGAAACCTGTGGGATTTGGCGCCAATATATTTGTCTGTTTATATGAATGTTAAACTTATAACTCAAAAACGCAACAAATTGAGCAACATTGGCTAATATAATGAAACTAGAGGAATCTTCTGAACACTTTGAGCTAGAAGTTAGAAATTTAAAAATATATTTTTTTCTGTTTTTTTAAAATTTGACAGTTAGAAATCCGAAAAAGATTATTTTCCTCAAAGATTGTTTAAAAATATATTCTAGCTACACATAGCATAAAAATACCTCTTTCGGAACGTTAAACTGAAACATCGGGATAGAGTTTCTCAGACATTCAATTTTTCCACGAGATGCATAAAAAAGGGATAAATAAACATCAGAGTTGTCGCGATCAGTTTCAGATTTTGAAATATTCCTTGGCATGTAGATGCTAAGAGAGATGCTTTATTAAATTTAGTTCGTTTGTATTTCCCCGAAACATTTTTATTATAACTTATCTTTGAAGTCAAAATGTTTTCGGAATCGTGTCAAAGTAATTGAATTACTTTTCTTCGTCGTTAGTGAAATATTTAAATCGAAGAAGAAAAAGTTTTTTTCCTTCCTTTACGAAAGTCTGGTTCCTGATTTTAAATTCTATTCAGAAATGGAGCCATAACACGATTTTTATTCTAATAAGGTCGTTTTTGAATATTATGAAGGGTATAAAATTGATTATCAATTCTTATAGTACGTGATAGCGTTTCAAAATCTTGAATATTATTTCTAAAATTGAATAATTGTAAACTGGAATATTTTCCATGCATATTAAAAAATTTATCATGGATACTTGTATTTTTTACTGAACTTCGCTTTGTATACTGAAATATAAAATCAATATAAATTATTATGCTGTTTGGGATTTTTTTTAACAAAATTTAAAGATAAATGTTTTAAAGAATTTTTTTAAAATTTTCATTTTGAAAGTAATTATTTCTTTGATTTCTTTTTACTCTCAGTTCAGAAAAAGTTGCTGAATTCTATATAGGCATGCTCATTAGAATAAATTTAAACTTAAGATTTCCTGATTATCCCTTATTATATATGCTGTAATAATTAATAAATATCAAAATGAATTTATATATTTCATATCAAAGTATCCGCAAAGAAACTTTAAATATATTTTCGTGTTTTCGTACTTTTTTGGTAAAATTCATGGTATTTTATATCATTAAATCTCCATAATTTATTTTATTTATAAGTAAAAACAGCTTCACGGAATCAAATTTATTCTTAAAAATGTTGTACATTGAATAATACTACTGTAGAAATCCAGAATAAATTATTAAATCTTTTTTCTAGTTTTAAATACTTTTATTGAGAAGATAGATTTTTGTAAGTATTTTTGAGTAAAATATAACTGATCCTAGAATTTAACTTCTACAATACATTTGTGGAATAGAATAAAATAATTTGAATTAAATTTTGATATCTCTGGTGAGTTGAAGGAACAAAAAATTTCAATATTAAGAAACAGATAATAATTAAAATAAAACCTGTTTTTAATACACTGACAAAAGTATCCTTTAAGGCACGGTCTTTTTTTATTTTTTTAAACTCATATTTTGGTAACGGAACCAAAGAATTAAAGATTGAAGTTATTTGCTCACTTAATAGAATAAGTAAAGCTTGAAGCTATGGTTTTTTTAATTATTTATCGATAAGAAAGAGTTTTCTTTTCTTTGAAAGCTCGTGTTTTTAAATATTCGTAATAATTTTATTTTGATGCATTTTTCAATTTTTGTCGTATAAAGTAATGTGATGTACTTTTTGTATTTTTCAAACTTTGTAAATAAAAAAATGATTCTTTTCTTTGAAAGTTCGTGTTTTTAAATATTCTTTATAATTTTATTTTGATGCCTTTTTCAATTTTTGTCGTATAAAGTAATTTGATGTACTTTTTGTGTTTTTCAAACTTTGTATATAAAAAAATGATTCTTTTCTTTGAAAGTTTTTAAAAAATTGTTAGAATTTTATTCCGTTGTTTGTTTGTTTTTTAAAATTTTGTCTAATAATCTTTTCAACCTTCAAAAAATACTACTCAGTATATCGAATGCAGATCTTTGTCTTAAAATTTAACAAATCTGGAACTTAAATATTTTTATTTACTTGATGCTCTGTAAGGGAAGATTTAACAAAAACCAAATTTAATTAGAATTTTTAATAAGAATTAATGTAAATGTTAACTTTCTTTACTGAATAATTCTAAATTATACTAATGCAAAAAAAATAAAATAAAAAAAATAAAAATTCTAAATCACGCTAATGCAAAAAAAGAAAGAAAATTCTATTTTTATTTCGTCTTAGAAATCAAACATTTAGCATATTAGTAGCCAATTTAAAAGGTAATTTAATAATGCTGCTATTTAAATATTATAATAGTTTAAAAAATATTTTAGATTTTAAAAATTATTACTATATTAAAACATTTTAGATTTTAAAAACTATTCAACTTTTTACAAACCTCAACTCAATTCCTGCCATAAATTCAAAATTCTTAGAAATTATCAGTTACTTTTGGCATATTAGTATAACAAAGTACTAAAATAAATTCTATTGTCAATAATGTTAAAATGATTCTTGCAAATTTTCTTAATTTCCTTATCCTAATTATAGAATGACCATTATACTCGTAACTTAAAGATATTTGGAATCGGCTAATATTTTCATTTTAAACATTGCTTTGGATTATATAAATAATGATATTTTATATAGTTCTGTATAAAGACAGAAATAACCATAACAGAATAATGTTAGGGGAGATATTATAAACTTTTCATCTTTAAACAATCCTACGAATCACATTTAATACAATCCTTCTTTTTCATTAGTGCATTAAAAAAATTGTGCTCATTTATTATCAAAACTATTTTAATTCCAAATTTTTAAATTTCTTTATTTTAAATTAACCAACGACCCCATCGAGTAAACAATTAAATTTGGTTCTTAACCGCGTTCAAATGGTATTATAAAATTCTCTAAAATGATGATATTCAATGCTTCATAATTCAGTGAATTTTAATGGATAAATTTCTGAAAATACTAAAATGGCAAGAGCCTTTTTGCAAAATATGATTAATATGACCGAAGAAATGATTAAAAAATCTTATTTTGTAAATTTATCTGAATTATATAAACCATATAAAATACAACGATTTAGACCATCCAGAGAAATTTTCCTTTTGGAAAGATACCTATTCTTAACAGTTTAAAAATCAGCGTTTGTATGATGTTTCGAATCCATAATCTTTTTCTGAAATTTAAGGATTCTACTAATTCAAAAAGGCAGTAAAAGTTTTTACATAGCAAAAATAATTTTTTAAAATATTAAATAAGCATAGTTAAAGTAATGCTCTCAAATTTTTTATGTTATTACTTCATTCATTCTTAAGATAGTACGAATTCCCTCCTAAGATATTGCTGTCATTAGTTAAGAAGTTTTATTTTCTCTGCTTCATAATTAAAGTCTCCAACGCTTACCATCTTCCTAAATCTAATAGTTCTTCTAATTCAAAAGGCAGTATAATTTTATAAAATAAAAAAGGAAATTTTATTTGAAGTATTAGATAACTAAAAATTAAAAAAGCAAACTCAATTTTTAAATTAATAGTTCTTTTATTCTTAAAATAGTACTACTTCACCGCAAAGATATATCTGCCATTAGATAGGAAGCTTCATTTCCTCTGTTTCACAATTAGATCCTATAATACTTAATACTTTCCTAAGTTTAATTGTTCTATTAATTAATTCATAAAGGAAATATATTTCCCTAAATTAAATTTTTTTTAAACAATTAGATTTAAAAAGAAAATAAAGTAGCGAACTCCTTTTTAAAATACTAGTTCAATTACTCTTAAGATAGTACGATTTTAATCCCAAGATATTACTGCCATTAGATAGGAAGCCTCATTTCCTCTGTTTCACAATTAGATCCTATAATGCTTAATATTTTCCTAAATTTAATTGTTCTATTAATTAAGAAAGGAAATATATTTCCCTAAATTAAAAAAATATTTAAACAATTATATAAAAAAATAAAGAAGTGAACTCCTTTTTAAAATACTAGTTCAGTTACTCTTAAGATAGTACGATTTTAATGCCAAGATATTACTGCCATTAGATAGGAAGCTTCATTTCCTCTGTTTTACAATTAGATCCTATAATACTTAATAATTTCCTAAGTTTAATTGTTCGATTAATTCATAAGGGAAATATATTTCTCTAAATTGAAAAAAAAATTTAAACATTTAGATAAAAAAATAAAGAAGCTAACTCATTTTTAAAATACTAGTTCAGTTACTCTTGAGATAGTACAATTTTAATGCCAAGATATTACTGACATTAGATAGGAAGCTTCATTTCCTCTGTTTCACAATTAGATCCTATAATAAATATTTTCCAAAGTTTAATTGTTCTATTAATTCATAAAGGAAATATATTTCCCTAAATTAAATTTTTTTAAATAATTAGATTTAAAAAGAAAATAAAGTAGCGAACTCCTTTATAAAATACTAGTTCAATTACTCTTAAGATAGTACGATTGTAATGCCAAGATATTACTGCCATTAGATAGGAAGCTTCATTTCCTCTGTTTCACAATTAGATCCTATAATACTTAATACTTTCCTAAGTTTAATTGTTCTATTAATTAATTCATAAAGGAAATATATTTCCCTGTATTAAAAATTTTTTAAAAAACAATTATATAAAAAATTAAAGAAACGAACTCATTTTAAAAATATTAGCTCATTCAATCTTAAAATAGCCCGACTTCAATGCTAAGAAATTACTGCCATTAAGAAAATACTGTCAAGCGTCCTCTATTTTCAAATTAGAATCTATAATGTTTAATATTTTCCTAAATTTAATAGTTTCATTAATCAGAAAGGAAGTATAATTTCCTAAGTTACAGAAAAAGTATTTAAACTATTAGATAACCATAAATAAAGTAGCGAACAAATTTTTAAAATACTAGTTAATTGACTCTTAAAATAGTACAACTTCACTGTCAATATATTACTACCATTACTTAGAAAGCTCCATTTCCTGCGAAAGAAAGACAAAGGACAAGTGTAATCCATCTCAAAACAATAAGTTACTGGCTACTTTCGGTCAATGATGCAACAATTTCAAAGTCCACTTGTCTTCAGCAATTATTTATGGTGTATAGCGAATTGAAGATGCCACTTGGAGCCGAAGACGTTTCCGAATCATCACAATTTTATCGTCCTGACTTCCCGCGACTGGCGATTCTTTTTTCGGACACGAGAAAAAGAACAGACTCGCACGCAAGCCAGATAAAAGCGGGCGTATTACTGTGCGAGCGTGGAGTACACTTGTGCGCTTTGTTGGTCACGGAACCGAGTACAAAACTATGACCACAAGCTGCGGCGGGTCATTAATCACGTCTTATGAAGATCGATGAGTGCTACTTACGATTGGGAGATATAAGAACTGGAAATTATTTCTCATGATGAAGCACACTGTGCTTAGTGGCGGATGTTTTCTGCCTTCGCGTGGATGCAAAGAGTTGTTTGTGTACGTTTCTTTGACTTTTTTTATTCCAAAGGATGAAGTTTTTTGTTTCATGTATGTGAATTAATGATATACTAAATCGAGTACATGCTATGAAATGTACTTACTAATGGATGTTTTCTGTCTCCTGTTGTCTGCGAAGAGTTATATGGGAGATTACTTGACTTTCTACTTAGTAGGATGAATTAATACAGAGCATATGTTTAAACACGTTTCTGTGAAAAGTGTAAAAATGGAGTATAAAATATTAAATAAAAGAAACCATCTTAAAAATGGAGTAAGGAAAAAAAAAGAAATATCTCGAAGAGAATGACTTTTGTTTCAAGAACAAAATAAATTTAACGATATTATTTGCTATAATAGGATTAATTATTAGTACCTTCTCGATTTATTTTGAAGATTCTCCTTAAAAGATTATTTTTAAGAATATTATAAATATATCGCCTGCTTTTGTTGGCATTTTATAAACGACAAACTGGATATATTATGAAGCTGCTCAATTAAATAGTGTTAGGATAAATCGCAAGAGGTTTTGTTTGTCAAGCCATTGATTTTATTTTGTATATTAATTTTTATTTATAACATCTAAAACTTTCATACAAGCAAAGCTAATTAGTTCTAATTATCCCCAATTTAATTTGTGACATAATTCTGCTTAAATCAGAACAACCAGCAATTACCGTCTTTTAAACAGCAGAACATCTCATACTGATTTGTAGGTTCCTGGTTAGAATCCCAGATTGGTCCAAAGACTGGATTTCTTTTATCTAAAATGTTTATCTGAGATCTGAAGGCTAATAATCAATATGGAATAAAACAAAGTACAAAGAATAGAACGCTAACAGTCAAGTAAAAATCGGTTTAGTACTTGGTTTAAAGCAAACATTTCCACGTCTTATATTTTGGATAACATTTCTTACTACGTAAAGTTGAGATCTACTTACAGCATCACAATGCATGATTGCTTCCATGTTCAAGAAGTACACGTAAAAACACCTTTTTGCGTGGGATTTCTTTAATGTGAGTGATAGAGACAGTTATCACATCCAGTTTTAGTCCCAAATTTTTATTTAAGTGTAGATACGGGACACAGTACACATATAAAGCAAAAATACGAAAGACACACAAAATGATCTCATTATTTTTCGCTTCCTCAGTCCCAGACTGATTTCTCTTTACTCTCAAACTGACCTCTCCTTTCTCTTGCCCAACTCTTCTCTCGCAGCGTTAGTCAAGTGGGGTTGCTATTCGAGGTGAGAAGTGTTGTCAAAGTTGGCGGGCCTTACAACGATGTTTTAGGGTTTTATGGGGTCCAAGGAAATAAAATAAGAAATTTGGATCGAACAAATAGTTCCTTGTGTGGTTTGAAAACTCATGTTGCTAACTCGAACAGTATATAGCATTATTCATACTGCCACAACAAAGCCTGCTGATTACTGCTTCATTCAGTGGTGCTTGAATGGTTAGTTGTACTCAAGAAAAAGTATATAGCAATATTATTGTACATTAATCGATGTAGCTCAATCAGCCGTGTACCTCCTTTCTGATTGGTTGGCCCATGGTTCAAATCCCAACCCTAATATTTAATCCCAAGACTTTAATTCTTTAATCTAAAATGTTATGTATTGTTTGTCTAAGATCTGGAAGGTTCTAGATCTTCCTTAAATATTTCAATTGTTCCAGAATTTTCTATATATATAAATAACATATTTGCCCCATCAGTGATGGGTAAGTTCTCAGTCTCGTGCTTGCTTGGTTTTAATAAATCTAATTGTTTGTACAAATTAACGACCCAGATCTCTATATATTCGTCAAAATATAAATAGGAATAAAATTTATAATGAATTTTTGAGAGAATATTATTAATAAATATTTTAATGGTCAGATTTCAAAATCTAGAGCAAGGATGATCATCACAAATAAATAAAATCTAAGTTTACATGGGTCGGAAAAAACAATTCATCCATTTTTTAGACAATAGAGGTTTACTTCGAAAACAGAGTACAAAAAGAAGAAAGGCCATAAAAAATGTAATATTTTTCCGGATATTTGATATCTCTTCTTTGCTACTATATTTTTTATTTGGAGAGTATATCCTCCCCAGTCATTAATTTCAAAACTGACCCAAGACTTGCAGTCAGCAATTCTGGATTCCATAGAAGTCTTATTTCATTTCATAAGTGAAAAAGCTGGTAGACCTATAGTAATGTATTGCTTCTGAAAAATCTTGTAACTATTCTAAAGTTCACTTGCTTATTTATTTTTACAGTAATGATAGCAATATCTTTGAAATTTAAGGATATTTCTGGGGATTATATTTATGAATTGATAAGCCTTATTTGATTATTTCATCCTGGAACATTCGATGCATACTTGAGCAGAATTTTAAGCTGGTGTAAATGATGTAAGAAGTTGATGGCGAATAAAAATGTATAACGATGTAAGTAATATTAGAAGTTGATGTAAGTAGTTACAATAACTCATGCAAGAATTCACTAGGAGAAATTATGATTATAATAAATAAGTATGCATGATTAGCAATTGTAGAAATTATGCTATATACTTAAATTAAAAATTTTTAAAATCTACTTTGCTACATCCATTCCTTTTACTTTTACATGGTATCACCGGAAACTCTCATCCTCGCTAGAAAGTCCTTAATAATTCGTCTTCTAAAAAAGAATTATAAACATGATTATATTATTAATTGATCATAGAGAACTGCTTCAATTAGATTTACACTATCAATTTTTAGGGCACCAATTAGTTCACGTGGCATTATATTCATAGTTTATTCTTTAACCCTCTCAAATAACTATTTTTTATTATTCCTTTATAATTTCACTCATACTGTAGATGATCATGTTTGTTAATCTAGTTTTATTGTACTCCAAGTATTATTTATTCGAGTTTTTATCATTTCTTGTTATGTCGCATGTATACGTATTTTGTCATATATTTTTGTAGAACTTTTTTTAATGAAGTCCACCTACATCTCTACAAAACTGGAAAGGGACCAAATGAACTTTACAAACTTCAGTGTAGTGCGTTGTTGGGTGCTAAATGGTGTTATATATTTGTATTTTGTAAGTTACAAGCTTGGCATCCCTCATTTAGAAGATATGATTAAAAGAATTATTAGTAAATCCATTGGATACTTATAAAATTTTCTAATTTTTTCAATCTTATTTATCGAAAACCGTAAATAAACTACATACTATATTTCTCCCAATGTCATTGAAATACTTGTTCAATATCAGGTCCCTTTGATGACCTAAACTCTCTGGAAACATTAATTTTGTTCAATTGAATCCATTATGGTAAATCTAATATTAACTGTCTTCATAACAAATTATTTTTCAGTTTTTTTTATTGTTATCGATATTTAAAACTGTGTGATTTTAGTGGAAATCCAACTACTCTTTGTAAATGAATGTGCTCATTGAGTTAAAACTGTATTGAGGCCAAGTAACTAACATTTAAATTCTAATCCAATATCTACTGTCTGATCGCTCGTTGTCAGTGTCAATTTCATTTTGTTATTCCTCATTTAAAAAATGTAGTTAATTGTAGCATTAAAAAGAAGTGATATGATTCACGACGAATAAATTATTAAGTGATTTAAAAGAAGTCAATAAAATCAATTAAAATTTAAAATCCGTATTTATAGTGCTTATAGAATATATTGCATCATATGTTAAATATTATAATTTGCTTAGTATTGTATTATAATTGCTTAATATTATATGTTGAATAATATGCTTAATATTGCATATTGATCACAGACTGTCCAAAAAATTGCTGAAATAAAAAATGAAGTAAAATCTATTAAGACAATACTGTTGAATAAAAGTTTCATTCCTTTTCTTTCAACAGGAGTAGAAATACGGAATTAAATATGTATCTAAATGTGAAAACGAGGTGAATTTCATTGCAACTAAAAGTAATTATATCTTGAAGTTTGCATAAATATATTTTTGAAATATATGAATATTAGAGAGAATAAACGGATGCTTAAAAATTTATAGAAGTATAAATTTACTGTGGAGCAATAAGACATTTGAAGGCTATCATCAAGCAATGTAAACTATTTGCTAATTTTTATTAACTAAATTAACTCTGAACTTTGAAATGATTTTCCTAAATCACGCATTCCCATCTTTCAGAATATATTTGTGCCAAATATGATACATTTAGGCTCAACTATTATAATATTTTTTTTAAAAAATTAGAGCTTGTTTCAGAAACATATCCAAATTGCAATTATTTTTATTAAAGCATATAGTTTTGTGATATTTCTTTAAATTTTAGATAATTTCAGATTAACAGTTGTATCATTTAATTTCTATTACGAAATTCTCAGCAATTTGCTCATTAAATTCTTTTTGCAATTGTTTCTTTTAACATACACGGCTATTCAGCATCAACAGTTCAACAAACGGAGGAAAATATTTATAAGAAGGGAAATGAGTAGAATGATTGCGAAAAGGAAAGCGAAGAGAGGCTCTTATTTCTACTCTTACAGAATAAATATTGTTAAGAGTTATGAAGCTACATGACAGAAATAATTATTACCTCTCTGTTCTACTGTGTATCATGTCTTGTAAGATTTAAATCAAAACTTTCTTTCTTCTAATGAGGCAGATATATATGCTTTTGAAACGTCTCGAAATGTGTGGGTAGAAATAGAGCTTAAGTAAAAATTGTTACATTGAGTTGAAAGCTGCTGAATGACATAAGCAGACGCTTAACGATATAAGCATAACGATCTCCTGTGCTCCTGGTGCCTATAACACTAATTTATCTAACCAGTTGGATCAGTACAGGTTGGAAGGAAGGAAATAAAAGAAAACAAATTGTTAAGTGGAAGATAGAGACGACAAACCATTCAGAAATCTCCAGACAGAGTCCCCTCGTTGTCAAACCCAATACGATTGGATTCAATTTTGGGTGAAGTAATAACTGGACAAGAATATTTAAACAAACTGCGACTGTGGGTTGAACTTACAGTGAAAGGAGATTAACAAGTGAAAAGAAAAAAATGATAAATTACAGTGAAAACATCTATATCTAAGGCATGTATAAGTATATAAACAATTACTGCAGATTCAGAAATCTGCAGCGGCTGTCTGAGTCCTGAGGTTTCGATCTCCTTCTTGAGAACTGCACTTTTGAAGTTATAATTTCGGCTGATTTTGATAAGTGGCATTTTGGCCTCAGATATTGCGCGGTCTTGAAGGGGTCTTGGTAAATATTGTAAGCTTTTGTTCGAGAAAAAGTATTATTTTGTGATATAATGAAATTTTACAGAAATTGAGAAAGGTTTTATTTAACAATACATGTGTTGATGCAATATTATATAGAATTTATGGCGGTATATTAAGTAATAAAAAAACTGGTTTTATCGATTTTAAATTTTAATTTTTTTTCTTTGTACAATTAGATATTAAAAATTTAAATAGCCTCGGTAATTTGAAAGGAGAATTTGTGTCTACTTATTAAAAAAAATTGCAAAAGAAAAAAAAAGACTATATAAGGATTTAGTGTCCTCTGATTCCTTTTCCATTTTTTGAAACTTAGCTGAAAACCTTTGCTCTTTTGTTTATTTCAAATATATATTTAAAAAAAGGCTATAAAAGAAATGTTTTTAAAGGCATAATGCTTTATTTTAAAATAATAGGGAATAAACCTTATTTCTCTTTTAGTTAAAATGTTGAAATTTTATGACATTCCTAATTTATTTAAAAATATATACTGGCATAATTTGATTTCAAATTTAATACATAAATAAAATCATGTATACATAATTTCTTTGCAATCTCTAATATATATACTGAAGAAATAAGGTTTAAGACAAAGAAATAACCTACATAAATATTTCCCTATCATGTAATCTTAAAGAGTACAATAGAATAAATTTATTAATTTGTTTTCAATTTTGAAACAGAATTTCCTGACATAGAATTTTAGCATTCATGAGATGTTCTATTATTTTCAGCAATTCACCGTGCATGTTTTAGTAAGTTTACAAATAAAATAAATAAATTAACTTCTTTCTACATCATAATTCTATTTATTTTCGATATAACAGAATTCATATTCTGGAGAATGAATCTATTGAATTATATTCAGAAGAATGAGAAAAAGTATTCACCTTATGGTTTATTTATGAACTCGATATAATTTCATACAGCAGATACTTCCAGATCATGAATGCTATTAATTATATCTCGCTAGAAATCAGGAGAAAATGTAGAAATACACACACTGCTCAAAACAATTAAAAGATGTTGAGGTTGTGGGTTGATCTTGAATTTGGAGAGTTGTTTGAATGATCAATATATTATCGACAGACGTAGAAAGCTACATAAGAAAAAAATGACGTTTGTTTGGCAGAGAAAAAGTTTTATTGAGCATTTGGGTACAAAAGGAAAAACACACACAATTTGTGAATGTGAGAAAAATGAATAAAAAAGCGAATTCCTTAAAAGAAAATCATTTTCAGTAAGGAGTATGGTTTTCTAGGATGGTAGCAATATTGATCACCTTCGAGGCATTGAGTCAATGAGGATATTAATGAGAAGATGGGCAATTATGTCATAAACGTTTAGAAAAGTTTTTTCTAGTTCTTGGTGAGTAGACGTTCAACAGTTCATCTGCCTAGGATGTCGCAAATATGCTGGATTTAGTTCATGCCTGGAGAACACAATGACTGATCCATTCGTGATTGTTCCATGATTCTCTCCGAAATGAAATCATTTACCGAGTAAGCATGATGTGGCCTGTAATTGTCGCCCATTAACACGAAATCATCGCCGATTGCTGCAGCGTAAGAGACTACAATAGGTCTCAAATTCTCATCCCTATATCGGCGACTGGTCAGAGCTCCATTTCGAATGACATGGAGATCGGTGCGCCCATGACCAAACCATAGGCCATCACTCCCACCACCACCAAATCTTACACTTTCTTGCACAAAAGCAGAATTGTTTTTAGTGCTACATTCCAACCAGATGAAAATACGTCTATTATCAGAATGGATTTAAGATTGGGACTGGTAGGAGAAAAGAATGTTGCGCCGTTAATTTTTCCTCCAGTTCACATGCTCTGTTACCCACTTCCTGAGTGCGCGAAGGAGTCTTGTTAACGTGACACACAGCATCGTCCAGCGAGCATACAGATCTGCAGCGTGAAGGACGTTTCCGATAGTTTGTGTCACAACTGTGGTGTCAGTGTTCCAGAGAAGGGGTTTTTGAAAAAGTGACATTCGTATTTCGGTGTCTCCGAGCCATTAGCGTTAAATAGTTGTCTTCATTGGGCGTTGTTCCGTGTCTGTCTAATTTTCCTGATCGTTCGCCTGCATTTCCAGTTTTCAAAAATCTGTACCAGATCAGGGAAATCACATTTTGTGGAACTTCAAAGGTTTCATATACTTTTGCTTGTGTTTCCCCCTCGCATTCCCTTAAAAGGTGAACAACTCTCCAAACTTCTGATTTGTTAAAGGGATCCGTTGAGACATCGCACTCATCGAAACAACACGCTTACTGAATGCCGATCATTCTTTTTCGTTTTATCTTGCATCAAGTTGAAAGCCAAATCAGATGATTAGCTGTCGCTAAAATATCGTCTTCGACGTCAAACTCAAAATTTCTAAATTGCGAAGTTTCAAAATAAGAAAAATTAGCATTTGAGTCTCATTTTTTAAAATTTTATTAAAAAATTTTTTTATTCAGCTACTTTATGCAATACTTACAATATCCTTCAATTGTTTTGAACAGTATATTAAAAGTTTAAATCTTATATTTTCAGCGTTAATCATTTTTCGAGGAAATTGTTGCATAACTTGATCGGCCTGACAAGAGAGTGTCTTTTAAATTAAAGTTTAGAAGGATATTAGAATTGTATCAGACAAATTTTATACAAATATACTTGTGTGTTGTTGGAAAATCAGTAGTATCATAAAGTTAACTACAACACAGATTTTAATATTTACTTAAAACATAAATATAGCTTTTAAATATATTAAAATTTAAAGTTTTGTTATATTTTAAGTTTATAACAAGTTAAAGCAAACTCTCCAATCCGCCTTTAAGCACACAGAATAAATCATAAAACTGAATAACCGGACCACCGCAACAGCTACATGGGAGGAAACTGAAGTTGAATCTTAAGAGCTGTCATAAGCCACGATGAAACCCTTCTCGTATGAAGTACGTTCCGTCATCAACGGGAGGATTCTTAACCCCATCTATTAGTGTACCTTCCAGGATGGCGAGATCCAACCACCATGCCGGAAGCATTTCATCCTCCATTCGAGGTGCCTCCTTCCCATAGAGGTTAAATTTATAACAAGTCAAACAAAATATATTAAGCAAATTAGGATTAAATAATACATTTAAAATTGTAATTAATTAATTCTTAATTTCGTACAATCAGTACAATTTGAAAAATTATTAAAAGATTAACATTTATATAATTGTGGCAAAAAATACTGTACAATATCACAGCAAAAACAAGAAGAAGACTTGAAACGATCAAGTATTTTTGTAGCAGAAAATATTGTGCAATTATTAATTCATTAAGTTTTTATTAATTAATTAAGAACTAAATTTCTCACCAAAATTCTTCATTTCCCAAAATTCTTCATTTTCAAATAAATAGCAACAACGTATTCAGCTTTTTTATTCTACATTAAAGAGGTGAGGATACCACGAATATTTTAAGCGTTTCTATTTATTTTCATTATACTTTATGTATTTAAAATTACACATTGTTAATTAATCAATGTTTCCGATTAATTTTTAAGTACTTTCGAATTAAAATAACACATAATATAGAAAATTAGAAATTTCTTACTTATGCAAAATTGAGTACGCATTTTGCGTTTTCACAATTGACTTTAAATCCTCAATTGGCATTGAAAACTCAACGTTAGAATATTTTTTGATTAATTATTTATAGTAATTGCAATCTTCAGGCTGGTATAGTCTCGTTGGTAAGGAGTTGGATCCCTTGGGTTGCGAGCTCAAACGCCGTGTATGAAAAGGATAATGGAACTTGGAAATTTGCTTTCTATTTTGCCACTTAATATTGCAACTATGTCATATTTATATACATATATATATTAATTGTAATTATTTAATAAAGAATAACTGAAATAAATTTTTTCTTTGTGAACCAAAGTAGGAATTGATTTAAAAAAATAATTTTTTACATTACTTGTTTAGTTTCAACTGCCATTCAAAGTTTTCACCATGCATTGTTATACAAAGCAAATACAAAGGAATATGTTGTCATTATACAACTTTATTTTCATTCCCAAAATTTTTTTCCCTTATTTTAATATATTTTCAAAAATATCTTACTATCGTATTTCTCAATGCCGTAATTATGAATATTATACGTATTCATAAAAAACACTTTATGATTGCGAATTATCTTTGCCATTTAAATAAATGTTAATTCTAAAAAATAATATAAAAATAGAATAGAAATACTAAAACATTATTTCTACTCTATGTTTTGGATCTGAAAGTTGATTCTTTTTTAGTTTTTTTAATACATAAGCAATTCAATCCATTCACCTACGCTTTTACCGAATCAGTATATACCCATAAAGTATTTGAGAGCATTAAATAAAATAATTCTGCATCGGAATCTTTCTTCTAAATGTTGTAGCTTTTTAATAATTATGGAAAGGCTCTGGAGAATTTCTGTTTATTGATAAATAAAAAAAATTAAGTGAACTACAGTGACAAAAAGAAATTCAAGGAATTGATAATATATTCTTATACATCTAATGACGCAATAGAAAAGAACATTACAGTTTAAAACTGCACCATATGCAAAAAAGTTAATCGTTCTTTTAACGTTTAAACTTAATTATAATTACTAAAACAATAAAAAAGCAAATATATCCTTTTATTGAAGTCGTTTTAAAAGAGAGCTTCAGCAACCGTATGTACATAAATAAGAAAAATTTTTCTACCTTGGTTCTTGATAGCGAAAAAAAAAAAATTGAAATAAAATATTTGAATAGTGTTGTTAACGACTTGAATTTTATAGAAACAACTAACAATATTTTTATGAATTAAAATATTTGTAACATTACAGAAATAAATTTTAATCTAATTAAATTAGTTTTCGAAATGATGATAGCCAATTTTTTTTATCAATTTTATGTCAATGATTGTTTCAATGTTTTTCAATGTTGTCAATGAATGCTTTATATCTATTTTATGTCAATGATCCTAAAAATAATTTTTATGCCATTATGTTTTTGAAAAGTTTCACAGAAAAATCACAAGCTTCGATTTATTTTAAATTAATTGTGATTATAACAGTTTTATAGAATATCCCCGATTTACTCTTTTCTTCCTCAAAAGTAAATCCACTCACACACTCGCACGCACGCATATTTTTTTTATTGTTTCCTTTCTTAAAAGAGATATACTTATATCTGTTTATATATACACTCGGTATATAGAATCACATTGAACAATAAATTTAATTACGTTTTTTTTTAATCATTTATGACGTTCCTGAAAATTAGTTCAGGAAAAATTATTACTTTTCTTTTATAAAAATAAACTTTTTTAAATAAAATAAATCTCTTTCCAGATCACTAATTACCTCAAAAGAAACAATGAATAAGATAAAAGTAATGAAATTTAGAGTAAAAAATACAAAACCTTATTAAGATAAATTATATACACAAAGAGGATTACACGATAAAAAGCCTCCATTTTACAGTAGAGAGTAACAAAAACTGAAATTTTCTAAATTTGCATAAGATTCAATGAATGTAGAATTATCACATTAATATTGAATACATTTTATTATAACAGAATAATTTTAATAATATATTTGCCTTTAGTGTAAATTGATTATTATTTTTATCATAATGAATATAATCCGTTATGAGGTGAAAATGTTTCCAATTTAAATTGAATAGATTAATATCTCATTTTTCAATTATTTGGATTTAGATATGCAATAATTTTAAATTACGGTGAAATCAGAGAAATAGTAATTAAATTATTACCTATATTTTCAATTATCATGTGGTTGCGGTTGAACCACATCAGTGCAATTCAGCACATTATGTCACAGAAATGGAATTCTTCAATTGAATTCTCGGGCTTATGATTTTGACATGCAGACTTTATCATCCAATTACAGCAACCATTCTACCGAAAATTAATAATTAATTTTGAATCTGGCATTAGATGCATATTTATAACGAATATATTTTGGAATATTTCTGAAGTTTGCATTAATCGATATCGAAGGAATTTTGCTTCGGAAACGATGGTAATCACAAATATAATGCAATGAGCATGCGCCAAGGACTCTCATCATGTTCAGTGTTTTCTGAATTCTTCTAAAATTAGCTCCGATTGATTCCTTGGATAATTATAGATTTAATAGTATTTCGATAATACATGATTGCTGTCATTATCATACATGAAAATAACACTGTTATTTACCACATCGTTAATGTTTCTATGCATACCCTGATTAATGTTCCCATTAACATTCTCTGTACAACCTGTGATCATCAAATAAATGAGCGAATAAATTTATGGGTTCAATCAAGTTACATGGGCGTTGTCCTTGAGAATACTGTCTAATATATTACATCCTTTAACATGTCGCAAAATTTGTGCTCGTTTTTCTACCAAGTGGCGTTGGGTATAAATAAAGTTAAATAATATTCTGTAGTACCTTTCAATTCCTTGCTTAGAATAAGAATTCATTATAAGTCTTTAACTAATGGCATAATATTTAATTTATACCCCAGTGGCACATGCATATACAATATTATACGAAATTATGCAATATTTGCAATATTTTATAATATAATTTAATAATGATATGATATAATATCAGGAAAAAATTTGTACAATATTGCTTAACATTCTGTTCTTCCTGGGTTGGCAATAAAATATAATAAAATTTTTCAGCTCCTGATTTACATGCAAATATTAATTCTTAATTATATTAATCCAAAATTTTAAGTCCCATTAAACTGCATCAGGAATCTTGGATCACATTCGATATTTTAAGTATTTCCCACTTTTAAAATTCATATGCATTAAATTTAATATATTCATAAGAAAAATATTTAGCATTTAATGTTATATTCAGTTAAAAGCAATATTTAAAAACATATAACAGAAATAAAGTCATATTTTTTAAGTAAATAATTCAAATTATATCTTTTGAAAGTAAAATGTTTCGATAAATTGATTTATTTGTTTTTGAATCCTTGGTGATGTATCTACGTTAAATATATTATGAAGCAATAGAAAGAAGATAATATATTTAAGAAATTTATTATCAGACTGAATTCATTGACCGAATTGCAAATTGCTGAATAAAGTTTTGATATAGAGTCAAGATATATTGAACATTTCATTTAAATTCATAGCATTTTTTATTTAATTCAGAAACAGTTCTTTGACTTTTTTTCTTGTTCATATTTAAATATTCTTTTATCTTGTTTATGGAACGTGTTCAAATTTTTTTCCAACTTACTTATTTCAAATATTTGTTTATCTCAAATAATAAGAACACTTTTTTATTTGTTAATTTTATTGATTTGTTAGTTATTTATCTCAATTTTTTTCCATCAATTAAATATACTGTGAGTTAATAATACTGGAGAATCAGTAGTACAGAATAAATATGATTGAAAGCTTCCTTAGGTAGTTGATAACAAAAATAATAATACAAATCTATTTTTTAAGTTTTAATTCCGATTTCTTTACGAATGTTTTGTTAGTTTTCAGAAATAGAAAAAAATAAATTGTTATTTTCTAAGTGAAGAAATTAAAGATTGTAAAAATGCTTTTCTTCAAAATCCCATTTTTGCTATTCAATGCTGCTTTAAAAGCTCTGTTATATCAATTTTATTTTTTTCATTTATTTGCTACAATAACAGATTTCCAAGACATTTTTTTAAAACTCAATAATTTACTGCCAATTCCAGCGAATCTCCAAGCTTGAATTGAATAGTTATTACCAAGTTTTTTACTTTCTACATAGGTTAATTCAATATATTTTATGAAAGTAATGATAATCATATTTCAACTATTTAAATTTGCATGCAATTTATCTAAAAAATGTTGTAGCCAAAAAACAATTGCTAAAATTTCTGTATAAAAAGCAAAGCTGTTTGACCAGAACTCCAATTATTTGGTTTAACATTCAAATTCAAATAAATGAAATAAATTTACTCCCAAAAATATCTATGGGAAATGTAACTTTTCAAGTTAAGCGTTGCAAATATTGTTGTTGTTTCTAATGGCACATGTCATAGACAAGCTAGCCAAGGGTGCATCTCTTTTTTAAGTAGCTCCAACAAGGACCAAGACTAGTTACTTACGCATCACATTTGCTTGCGCTGACCCTTTTTAGCACATTCATACATCTCACACATTAAACAGATGAAGAAAAAACATATCCGAACGGGGACTGTATTGTGACTAATGACACTTGCCTTGGACAAGACGCCGCTGATACGATCAGCAGATGATTTAAGCCTAGGAAATACCTCTCTTTGTTTTA
Source organism: Argiope argentata (assembly GCA_026289955.1). Classification (NCBI taxonomy): domain Eukaryota; kingdom Metazoa; phylum Arthropoda; class Arachnida; order Araneae; family Araneidae; genus Argiope; species Argiope argentata. The sequence continues at coordinate 2,307,880 of JAOUZG010016315.1, read as the reverse complement.
AAAGTAGCGCCACCTAGGTCCAAGAGTACGACTTAGCTACACACACGTCACAACCCTTTTTAGGGGGCGGACTTTATTCATGCAAATTAATTCATTCATCTCAGATCGTAATTTAGACCTGGAAGAGAGAACGATTATCTCTGACCCAGCACCCGCAGCGGTATTACTATCGACATGGAGAACTTTGCGACCACGAACAGATCTAACGAGCGCCAGTCGTCATACACTCGGGGAATCTTTTGGCCAGTGAGCTTCGAACCCGTAACCAAAGGAGTACGAGTCCAACTCTCTACCAGCCAGGCTATCCCGAGCCTGAACCGGGACTAGAATCCAGGAAAACTAGATCGTAACGGAGATGCACTAAGCATGCACCAGGGTGTCAGCCTGGTGCAAATATTTTATTCTTCAAGTCTTTTGATTAAAAAATCATGCATTGGAAACACATTAATCAGAGTAGTGATTAAATCAATGTTAATTAATTTTGATACAGAAAGAACTGTCTTAAAATTTTTCAGATGAGTTTTGAGGGTTAAGTTGTTCATGTGAGACTATTAATTTGCTGTATAAATTTTGCAGTACTGAAAACAGATAGTCTCATTGGGCAGAGGGACCTCGTAATTGAAAAGCTTATGGTATGGGTATTAGCTCTCGCCATCCTTTTGGGTACAACAAAAGTGGAGGATCTGGCCATTCCCATCTATGACGGGACGTGCTTCCTTAAGGGAGGGTCGTACCTTGGCCGGTAATGGTCCTTAAAACTCATCCCCAATTCCCACCAGTGTTGCGCTTGAGGAGTTCCGGGCATTTAAGTTTTTAGTTGTGGTTCTAAAAGCAGAAGTGTAGATTTTATCTTGAGAAAATGTGTTAAATAGCCTGTTTATTTTTATTGTATTATTGAATTAATATTATAAATCTCTTAAACACATTTTATATTTTCTCGCTCATATTTGACAGAAAAGATTTTGTTCTTTCGCATCATCATTTAATGTGAAGATGAATTCATGGAATAGATTGAATAACTGTAGAGACTTTAGTAGTCCTTATTTATATTAATTTATTTTTAAAGAATGGAAACCAGAAGTCCTAAGACAAATTCATATATAAAATTTAAAACTCCAAACTTTTATGTCTTAGTCTAGTCTTTGTTTATTACACTATATGATTCTAAAAAAATAAATAAATGACTCGAGACAAAGAGCTGAATGAAAATAAATGTTCATATGCAAAATATTATTTGATATTTTACGGCTATTTAAATATCCCATAAACTAAAACGATTTGCCAGCAAAGATAGTGAAAATAGAGATGATTAGTATCGCATCGATAAAATTTTTTAAAAGAAAAAAATGAATTTTCATAGTTGCTTTTAAGTTTATAATCAATATTTAATTTAAATTTTAGCAAACTGAATGTTTATCAAGATAATCTATTACGAGTTCAGAGTTTATTTTATAACTGAAACAGTATATTGGGATGAATTTTTGCAGTTGTCGTTCGTAAATTTACTCGATCTACCCAGTAATTTTACAAATGTAGAATCAAATTTTATTATATTAGCTGGGGACTTGATATCAAGATCTTAAAATATTTAAAAACTGCATAGACATAAAAGTATCAAACCCCCAAAAAAAATCAGGTTTAAAGAAATATTTATTACACTATCCCTTTGTAACAAAAACATGAATGACTTGATTTATATTAAAGACTTAGGGATGAAAAAAACTAAAAATATATAACTGCTAAAGATTAAAAATTAACAAATTATGAATTAAAATAACGATGATTTTTACAACATTAATAATAATGATAAATGATATTTGTAATTTATAATAATTATGATTTTTAAAATTTACCTTTAAAGTTTGAAATGAAATACAAGATTATTAAAAAAATTTATTAGTAAAGAGTGTGTCGAAATTAAAGTAAGGTTTGAACTTACCCTCATTCATGCCTTAAAGGGTTGCCAACTTTAATAAAAAAAACATTTTACTGTTGATAGTTTATGGATAATTAGAGAATTACACATTAGAACAATGCGTTAACGCAAGATCTGAATTAAATTTAAAAAAACACAATGCCTTTAAAACACAGCAACCTTTAAAATGTTGTATTTTTATTGGTTCGTAAAATGGAATTCGAATAAATTGGAATAGCTCAAAGGGCAAATGACCTTCACGGTTTCTCTGGATCATAAGTTCTCCTTTGTCGTAATTTTCCATGACTATTTTGCATAAATGTGGGTAAATTTCGTTGATGTATCGTTGAATTTCCTCTTTCAATGTACACATGCTTGCTCGTTGTTAGAATAGACACGTGGGTTCAAATAACTACATAAAAATAAATCCAATGATGTTACATTACACGATTAAGGAGGGGGAGGTGAAATCTCGAATTTTTGAATTGTGATCGCCAGAATTTCTTTATTTTTGAAATATCGTTCAACAATGAGAATACATTGATCCATAGTGTAGTGCTCCATTTTTACTAACCCTACACTATCATATGTCAAGTGTTTTTTTTTAATAAAGCTGTGAAGACTTTACTGCACGAATTGTGGCAAATTCAAATACTTCATTAATTTTGGAGCACACTTAAAATGTTTTTTTGTATATTTTATTGGAATGTTTTGAAAATCCACATTTATTCCATTTCAGAAATGCATGGAATTTTATCTGGAGCTTAGATTCCTTTCATAGAGGGACATGATAGAAAATGATTTCATGAAATATATCTCCTTTATTATTGAGTGAAATAAGAAAGTACTTCACACTTCATTTTTAGAAATTAAATCTTATTTGATATTAAATGTCAATGTATTCCTGAAATAGAAAAATTAAAAATAGGTTCGAGTGTCTTTAAATTCTATTGTGTATTTTGTTGCTGTTTCTAATAGCACTTGCCAAGGACAAGCTTGGTGACACAGACCGCGATTTTAAGCCGAGGATGCATCTCTTGTTTTAAATAGCGCCAACTAAGGCCAAGAGTAGTCTTAGTTACTCGCGCATCACATTCGTTTGCAAAGTTCTTTTTTACAGAGAGGGACATTCACACAAATTCAACAGATGAAGAAAAATCGGGCTCAAACCGGGATTCGTACCCAGGACACCGAAATCCGTGGAAAACGCGCTATCCTGTGTTAGGACGTCGGCTGAAAACTCGTTATTGTCTATTTCAAAAATGCATGAATTTTTTCAAAAACCGAGATTTCTTTCATCGAGTGATATAATAGCAAACGATTTCATAAAACAAACTACCTTATTCTCTAGTAAAAAATAAGAAAGTGTGATTATACACTTTATTTTTTAGAAATTAGATCTTATACGATGTTAATAAACAAGGTATTAATGAAATAGAATAATTTTAACTAAGGTTCAAACGTCTTTGACGTCTACTGTGCATTTTAAATGAAAGATAATAATATTTTTTAAAAAAATTCAGCCTTTTGCCATTTTTTATCTCTCGGTAACATTTATGAGGGCATATATCTGCTCCCCATATAAAAAAAACATATATCAGGAAACAAAGGAACGTACCTTTCAAGGGAAATTTAACAAAATGTTTAAACTGAACTGTATTGTCTTTATTTCTTAAATTTTCCCGTTGTGTTTTATTTGTTCTTTGTATCAAATATAGATATAGATATATAGATATATAACAAAAGGCAGACGCAGAAGTGTTGCAGACTATCGGATAGACATCTCTATCTGTTGTCAATTCTCCCCAATATCGTTGAAACACGTTAAAAAAGAATCACAATCGGAACTGTCACGTAGTTCACGAAAGAAAGAAGAAATGAAAGCACAATAACGATGACTGCCGAAAGTTTTTCAAAAAAATGTCGCTTTGATTTTATTACGCTTGTGATCTGGCAACGCCGATCTATTTTTCTTGGGGGATATAGAAAAAAAGAGAGAGCTACTTCTATCTCTTTATTGTTTTTTTCTGTATATCTTTCTTTTTGTCGTGTGTCTCTTTTCCTTCTTCTTTTATCTGGAGGCCCAGATGTTACGCTTCTCTCTCTCTATGCGCAACTTGCTTACATTACTGAAAGCGCAAATATATTTTAGCGTGTTGCAGTTTCTTCCCAAAAAGGAATAAAGAAAGGGGTGTGAGTAAAATAAAACGCGAAGAAGCAAAGAAAAGGCGACATTTTTAGGAAATGGGAATTATATTTTGTTCCAAAAGAGTGCCGTTCTAAAGGCGGTAAAGTATTCAACTGATGTAACTCGTTTCATATAAGAGCGGTTCAGCTCAAATTTCATTTGATTTGCTCATGCAAAAATTCTACAAAAGAAGGTTTCTTTAAAATCTTTCTTTTTTGTATGCATTTTTTGATCGCTTCTCGCCAACATTTCTCTTTTAAAAATTCATAAAGCGATTGAAACTCCTTCGATAGTCTAAGCTATAAGGAAGCTTGAAGTTAACAGATAAGTTACTTTTTTGGATAATATTACTTCGGAACTTTTTCTATCTGAACACGTCCCTGTCTCTTTTTTTAATGTTAAAAATTACGACTTTTCTGTAAAGGAATATATATATACATATATTAAAATATTTTAGCTTTTTGCTGAAGCGCAGGCTGTTTTTGATGGCTCACTGATTTTTTTTATTGGAATAAATGAAATATTATGAAATCACCTAACCCTTATATAGACTTTTTCTTGTGCATTGAATTTGCTACGGTTTCAAAAGAAAATCTACTTGAATATTTTTCTTTTTCCTGATCTAAGTTTGAGAATAAACTTCTTTTATAATTTTAGGAATTGAATTTTAATATATGTATATATATTACATATATGCATATATATTAGAAAAATTAGCTAATTCAAGCTTGAATCCTATTTAAACCAATAATTTCTGCTTACTTTACTTACGGGATATTAACCTATTTCATGTTGAATTTATCTTTCCAAAGAAAAAGTTTTTCTTGCCCAGGCCCGATGGAAGTGACCTTTGAATAAAGTCCCTTTATGCTTGTAATTGAACTATCTATTGTGATTTACATATTTCCTTTGACTTTGTGATGATCCTGCTTTCATTAAAATGACGCCTCAGCTTGAACTGTGTACTCGAGCAAGATAATTAATCACACGATGCACGAGGCAACTTTATTTTAATTTTTATCATGTAAAAACATGATATTGTTTTGGTTTGAGGTTTTCGAAGCCGTAAAATACGTATTCGAAAACGGCGATTTATTCCATTTGAGACATTAATTTTTCTTTTTTACGATTATAAGAAAATAATGTAGACATTTATTACAATTGGCGATTTACAGCCAAAAAATTATTTAAAAATACAAATTTAATTCGTAATTCCAAAGTCTATGGTAACATTGTAATATATATTTTTTGTTGTTGTTAAAATGTTTTTATCATGTAAGAACATGATGTATTGGTTTGAAATTTTGAAGCTACAAAATGAGCGGCAAGAAAATTCACGGTTTAACGCTTTTGGGGCATCCATTTTTCATTTTTATGGCTACTTGAAAATGGTAAAGATGGTTATCACATTTGGTGAGTCATCACCTGTAAAAATTTATAACTTGGTGCGAATATCCGCCATGTACCCGAATTTCAATATACCATCGCATGCGTATTCTAATTAATTAAGACAAATGATGCCTTAAAAATAATAATGTTCTCAGTGATAATATGAAATTTGAGATTGAAGATTTCCCTTTAAAAAAAACTATTTTATTTAAAGGAAACACAAGGAAGAAATTTTAACTTGAAAATTAACAGTGAGGGATACAGCGACAAAGAAAGAAAATACATATATAAATTTCAATGTATGTATGTATACATATAGTTGTCTCAGGCATAGCATGATTAACCCCCTTTCACGCGCAAGAAGCTTAAACTGCGACATAATCTTGATGAACGCAGAATCACCACAACTTTAATGGATTTTGTAATTATGCTTCGCTTTCGATTTCATGAATTATTTCTTTTTGAAGATGGAATTTTGACAAAAATTAGGAAATTTTACCAATGTTTTATCTGTTTGAACTTTCAAGTAAATATTCATTTCATAAGAACAATTACGTTTTAAAATTTAAAAAAATTCATGATTTATTAAAATTTAATTTTTTACATAAGCAAAAAAAGTAAATGTTTGTAACTGTTTGAATTTAAAAGAAAATATTCATTTCATAGCAACAATTATATATTAAATATTCATTTCATAACAACAATTATATATTAAATATTCATTTCGTAACAACAATTATGTAGTAAAATTTAAAAAATTTCGTAATTTATCAATTTTAATTTTTACATAAGCAAAAAACTGTACATTTTAAAATTATAATTAGCATAAATATTCATTTATTTTATTAAAATTTCATTATCTCACCCCTTTTCAACTGACCTTCACTCATCTTCATTTTGATTGATTCCTTTGTTTAATTTGCGTAAATATCCCAAGAAAAATCCATTTTTAAGCAAATTTCTTCCATTTCTTTTCTGTAAATACTGAATATTGGAAATCTTCGAAGGTGAGCCGAATAGAGAAAATAAGCGAATATTTAAACTGGTTATCTTACTATAATTGCTTATCGCATTATATTTCACTTCAAGCACGTTATATAACAAATATTGCATGCAATTCTTGAAAAGGTGACTTTTATATTTGTCTCACTGCCGAATTTTGAAAAAAAAACGAAACAAAATTTTGAGAATAAATTTTGTTTTTTGTGTTACAGATTCTATAACATAAACTATAAGATAAGAATATCCTTTTTAGTCTTAAGTAAAATGCATCTTTTTTTATCTTTAGTAATTATATATCCTTTTTAAATGTGTCTTTACAGACTGCACTATTTTTTTTATTTGGAAAATAATTAACCCTTTCAGGACGGGAAGCCTCTATCCTAGACGCACGCATGGAAGCATTCCGAAAGGAATCACCCTAAAGGATGAAGTTAAGCCTAACTTAGAAAAATAAATCACAAGAAATAAATTTTAAATCCTAGCACTGACATTTTTTTTACCTTTTTAGATTATTAGTTCATTAATAATATGAGCACATTCTTTCAATGATAAATCACATTTTGTTGCCATAATAAATCAAATCAAGGCTTCCATAAAAAAAGTTGGGGAAACGTATCCAAAAGCTGAACAAAATATAGCAGAACTGATGGTGAAACCCGAAAAGGCTACAGTTACACAACAATAGCAAAAATTAAGAAGCGTGAATGATTTTCAATGAAGTGGGAAGTTAGACATTCCAGCTCTGTTTATTTATATTACTTTTACTCTGAAATTGCTGATGCAAAATACCAAAGTGAAAATGCCAAAGTGCAAATACCAAAGTGATACCAAAGTGAAGTTAAATATGAGCAAACTGAAGGTCAGGATACCAAAACTAAATTATTTCGAAAGTAATGCACTCAGGGAGCCAGCCATCTAGTGGCTTTAATATTATAATCTTGTTTTAAATGCACTTATACAGAATACGTCATCTCCCATGATATAGACATGCCCGTCGAGAAAGGGTTAAAGGATTTTAGCAGTTATCCGTTACATTTCATTTACAGTTAATGTTGTATTCCCTGGTGTATTAACACTTATTGATCGATTATTTATTTATTTTCCAGTTTTTATGAAGTACATCTTATATTGATAAATGTAGCGTATATATAAAGAAATATGTCCAGGACAAATAAATCATCATCTCTATTTGTCCTGAGCTTATCCTTTTTTTATTTTCTCTTATATCCTTTCTCCTATCTGTCACAATTCTTTTTTTACTTTCACCTATATGAAATACATACAAAAAAGGAAATATTGCAATCGTTAAAAAAATCGGTGTCTAGTTTTTGATGAATCTCTACGATTCAGAATTCTCTGAAGCTGAAAAAGAATTTTTTTGGAATTAAGTCGATCTGTCTTTGAACATAATAATTCAAGAGCGTTTTGAGCCAGAAGGATATATGGCTTTAACACTAAATATATGGCGTTAACACTAATTCTGTCTAAGAGAGAGTAAGCTATATATCTTATCTATGGCCATTTTAAAGCTATATACCTTATATATCTCTATATAGCCTTTTATTTAAGTAATAAGTACTTTTTTTATAAAAGTAATGAGTAACTTAAATAAAAAGCTATATAGAGATATATAAGGCATATAGCTTTAAAATGGTCATATATAATATATATAGCTATATATATTGCTTTAAAACTAATTTTGTCTAAGAGAGAATAAACTATAAAAAGAAATGAGTTATTTAAATAAAATTTATTACTTACTAGCCGCCTTTGGCGACCAGTTGGTTCGCCAATATTAATGCCGACTAAAGGGTTAAATCTTTTTTTTATATAACTTGGTCTCATAATAAATTTTTCAGCAAAATATTTTTAAGCTTCAAATTTCGATAGTCATATAATTCACTTATACTATTATGTAGGCGTTAAGCAGTTCTGATTTTTGAACTCCGCATCTCTCTCTGATTTTCTATCAGTGCACGTAAAATTCACTTTTAAATTAAAGTGGAAAAGATGAAACTTCAATTAATATAAAGACCTCTTTACTCAATCTAAGCATGTCTTTAAAAAAACTAAGAACTGAAAGCAGAATAGTCCGACATTGAACATTATAATTTTTTTTCATAATTTATAAGATCTCAAGGAAATATTCTGCAAAAATTTCCCATTTTCATTTTGAAAGTTGTAGAAAATGAATTTTCTGAAGATTTCAGACAAATCTAAATTTAATCAGTGCAAAATATCTATTTTCTGTAGATTTTGTATCCTTTAGTATTCATATAAACCGAATTTCTGGAAGGATTTTACAGAATGATTAAAACTTTTTAACATAAACAATCCTTCAGCCACAAGATTAAAACACACATTTTCTGGGAAGATTTAAAGTGATGTAATGTTTTATGTGCAAATGTACCAGAAAAGATTGTTTTATAATTAAAATTAATCATTTCGGATACATTGTTCTTCTCAAAATCATTTCTGCCGATTAAAAGCTTAAATCTTATGTAAAATATAGTCAATTTATCATAGAAGAAAGCTATTTCAAAAGCATAATATAAGGTATGATAATTATTATATAATTCTTCAGTATAAAATCTAAGAAAATGTTTACTTTAGCTTGGATCAAAGTATTTTTAAATGTCCTTAATACTAAGGGAGACGCATTTTTGTAAATGCTACTCAAAAGATAATGTTAATAAATTTTTATAAAGCTTAAATTTAGAAATTAATGCGTAGAGAATTGAAACATCTTTTTACCTAACTTAAACACCGACTTTTCAGATTTGATTGATCACTGGCTGTTTAAATAGACAGACACTGACTTCACCTAATATCAATGATTTTTTAAATAGATTTTCCAGATTTTAATTTATTATTTCATCATTGATTTTCAAAACCAAGAAATGTAATATTAAATTTCGTCATATTTAGGAATAACAATTTAATGGGGCAGATTTTCTCTTAAACACAATTCATAAAAATAAGGAATATTATAATAATAGGTATTTCAAAGCTTTCCCTTTTAAAGAATTCATTTTTAATTCAAAGTATTTATTTTCAAATGAATATATTGTATTAAAATTTTTAAGGAAAACTACTATAAGCTTGCAAAACGCTTTCTAGCAATTATGTAATTATTCACAATAAACACGGAAAGACACCATATTTCATTTCTGCTAGCAACATGAGCCGGTAAGAAAACTATTCCCTTCCGATTACTTACTTAAAATTGGCAAAAAATAAGAGAGTGGGGGGGGGACGAACCACTCGGCTTATTTCAAATCGAAGGCAATAAAAGCTTTATGTTTAATGCATAGAACTCGTAATTTAACGAAGGCACAATAAGAACACTCCACAATAAAATGCAAAGAGAAATAAAGTGCCTTTAGAAAAAAAAAGGAGCAAAAATTGAGGAGTTCTTAAATAAAAGAAGAAACAGTGCAACCTCCCCACATACCTAAAAGAGCCATAAACATATTTCGTAGGCGATAAAGTAAAACATAACTGCACATTTAGATAATACCAGTTGGAGTAAAGGCATCTTCCCAGAATTCCTCCCCACCACGTAGTTCGTCCGTAATAAAACTGTTGTTGAAAATTAATGTTCAGCACGTGCGACAGAGGTAACCCAGGAATATATCCGCACGTTCGGGGGGCTCTTTTTCCTATGCTTCCCCTCCCTCCACGTCCTTATCACTTCGTATTTCAGAAATATGAATAAGGACCAAAGCGAAAGCATGTATTTCTGGTATTTAAAGTAGCCTGTCACTTAAATCAAGCGGGACTTCATTCCTCCAGAAATGGTTCTCATTTTTCAGGAATAAGAAAAAAAGAATTCAGCAGAATCATTCGACGAAGAGTAATATGGAAATAAGAATATTCAGGTGGAGGAGAAAGAAAAGACTAAATGGGTATAAAAATATTCTAAAATACCTGAGTGATGTCTATAAGAGATGTGGTAGTTAAAATCCAATTTTCAATTTTATTGTTTATTATGCGTATAAATGCAATCTTTAATTTTAAAAATATATTCTGCTTAAGGTTGCGAGATTGATTTTCGAGTATTTAAATAACTATTTATTAATAACCATATTTATTTTTTCATTAAGATAGTTTCATTTATATTTAAAAAATGTAATAAAACTAAGGAACTGTGCTAGATTCTTTTACATATAATATATTAATATAAAGACAAAGGCACAATCATATACTAAACGAAAACAAACTGTTGCATTAGTTTACTAATTACAAGTTCCGGCTTTCTGGCTCAGAGTTATAGCTTCAACCTCGGATTCTAGGAGTCCCGGTTTCGAGACCTGGTTTGGACCCGGTTGTTCTTCTGAGTGCTTTCTGTGAGATGTATGACTATGCAAGCAAATGTGGTGAGTGTGCAGCTTAGTTGTACTCTTGGCCCTAGTTGGCGCTACTTCAAAAACAAGAGACGCTCCTTTCGGCTTAAATCTGCTGCTGTATCAGCGGGGGGCTTTACAATGGCAAGTGCCATAAGCAATAACAACACCAGTAATTTCAAGTGGGCACTAATTTCAAGAGCTCTTCTAATTCTAAGATTATAAACTCAGTATGTGGGTTGAGAACTTTAAATATACTACTGAGCCTTTGGAATCCACGGACATTAAGAAACATGTTTCAAGTAATGCACTTTTTTCTTTCTTAAAGCGATTTCTCTAATTCTCTGTTTAGTTCAATATTCTTCTCTGGCTTGCATTCTACCGTGATTGCACTGCAATGACTTGATTCTATACGATTAAATAAGAGGGTAGCGTTTAAAGACAAATTCTTTATTTACAGCCTTATGTACATAAAAACAACTCGTTCTAATCTAGGTTAATATGATTGATAAAATTTGAATCACAGTTGACGGTTATTTATGAATAGTTCCTCGATCAATTTTGACGAAACAACGACAGAAGAAAGACCAACAGGTCACTACATGGGTAGCTCAAGGAATAAACCGATCTTCATCGGATGGACCTTAACTCAGTATTCTGAATCACACGACGCTTCTCTTCCTTCCTTCAAAACAGCGATTTTACAAAGCCTTCAAGCCCTCCCACTTCTAAAAATCTCACGTGTTAATTTATGCCAAACTCCGCCTCTCATTTTCACATAGGTGCACTTGAGCTCTCTGTTACCCAATAGTTGTTCAGAAAAAAACTTAATGGTTTCCAGTTGACTGTGGGGATGTTTGTTAAAATCCGCTCTCGTAGCTGACCCTCCACAGTGAATAAAATAAAGATTTACATCCAAAGGGTTTGAAACTCTTCCCCATTTTAAGATACGATTTATTTCTTGGAACACGTATGGTTCTTTATCTAGATTCGACTAATTACCAAATGATCCCACTAGGGGAGATAATCCCCCATCTAGTAATCTAGAGGCATTTCAAAAGCTGAGGGTGTGATACATTGATGACACAGCTGTGGGGCCAATTACCATGTGTGGGAACCAGGGAATGTTAGAGTGAACAACAGGTGTCTTAGGGCAATGGAGTTGAATTTTAACAGCACATTGAACTGTTTTTTTAAATGAGATATGCTAGAAGAGATTTAATACCTTCATATAGATGAAAAATATTTTAACCATAAAATGGTGCCCAAATATTCATGTGGAATTTTATTTCATTCATTTATTTATTTTACTGGGAACATTTCAATCTGTCCGCGTAAAAACATGACATGAACGGTTGCACCTCATCAGACACAATACACTCAACATCATACGGAAACGCACGATTTTAAATTTATTAACATTCATATTACCAAAAACAAACCTCATTGATTTGCCGTAAATTCCATCAACTATTATTGACGATAGATAAGGAAATTCAGGTCTATACAGTTAGTGCGACAGTTCTTCCTCGCTTCCTTCCCAAGCGATACACTACTTGGAATTGAAAAATTTCAATTATGTTAATCATTTTCAGTATAAAAGATTATTTAGTTCCAGTGTTGATGCATAAATGGGCAGGTGGAAAATCCTATCAGGCAAAAGTTAAGAAGACTTCAAATGACCGACATTTTCCTAGCCAATGCCACCTTCCTCTAACATGTTGTATTGTTGGGAAGCTGATATATTTTGGCCCAAATGTTAAGCCCATACTCCTATCAGGAAACAGGTTAATCCAAAACAAAATAAAACCGAATATAAAAATCTTCCTCTAACGTGTTGTTGAGCAGTTAAGGTATGTTGAAACTACGTCATTTCATTTCGCTGTTACTTGGGATAGCGTAGCATACCTATCGCGTGGAACTACATTTATTTTTAGACAACAGTAACTTCATTTAAACGTTTCTTTCAGCCAAATCGATGTCATATATTGGATGTTTTAACAGATTTCCTGTGCCTTTGATTTTCTTGAAAATTAAATTTCATTTCTGATTCCCAAAGGCTGTACTGGAGCTCATGAACTTGTAGCGATCTTTCTAATTCTCTTAGAGCAAGCACGCCAAAGTGTGACGTACGTTTCATTTCCATTAATCCATTTCATTTCTATTTACACAAAAAGGTTTTGAGACATGGCATGACTAAGTATTCCCTCTTCGAAGAGAGCGCGAAGAAATACATGCAGAGTAGATTCCCAACGACAAGAGTGTGATGTAGATGGTTGTGGAAAAAAGATATATTTTTGATATAATATGGGGGAGTGATTGCTTTCAAACTTCCGACATGGAGTCAGATCATGTTAAATAATATTATGAATTAATCAATTCCCATCAAATTCCAACTACGAACCGGCATAAATCTTTATTACCTGATGTTGTGCCTTGATACAAGGGATGAACCTTTACTTCTCAACACAAGTTTATAATATTTTAAGGAATAAATCATCGATTACGATTTACAGACGTACAATTAAATTCTTGTTTAAATCTAAACTTATTTCCCGGAATTCTCAAACGAACTCTTACCATAACACGTTCTTACCGATATCAGCACACATTCCAGCGGAACTATTTCTCCCTCTTCATTTCATCTTTTTTTTCTTTTTTTTGCTATCGGAATAGATACATGGAGGTTAGAGCCATGGCCATTATCATTCTTTTGTCATAATAGTTTGCAGAAGTGCTTATAGTTTTTAAATTGACAATACCATAAGCAATAAAATAAGTGGATTATTATGCATTTTCAAACATTTTCTATTTTAATTTTCAAGCCCTTCATTAAGCAACGCATGGAGATTTAGTTCCAAATATAGTTACGCAACACTGAGGACAGTTATTATTTAAATTTAATAACTACAACTTTTTAATAATAAACATTTGTAACGAATATTTACCGAGCTTTGAAATTTACCGAACTTGTTGTCATGTCTCCGATTCTTTTAAAAAAAAACACTTTGTCTTCAAATTCACTGTAAAATCTCTTTGTAGAAAAGTATTTTAGGTTTTTGTTATAAGTATTTAAAATATTTATGTACAATACCATATTGAGACACACACAAAGTAGATCTTTGCATACCATAAAAGGACAGGTATCCGAAGCGTGTCATTAAAATAATTCTTACCCCTTACACAGCCAAAAATTTGGGGGGTCAAAATTCTGATTAATACGTGTGCTTTTTAAAAACGATATTAGATTCAATTTTACTTTAATTTCTTTTAATTTATCTCCTGCAAGTTCAAAGCTTTTATATTATGATAATCCAACTAAAACTATCACGGATTATTGTTCATAATGATGAGATTGCTCAGTTTCTTAGTTGAGTGTCTCGCTCATATCTTCAACTTTTGAAAGTCCAGCGACATCCCACGGAATCGGAAAGAACTACTGCCAACGACTCTTCCTTTGCGTAACGAGCTTTCTTTTCATCACTGAAGCAGTTCTTTGTCTAAGCCACTGCCGCCAGAAGAAGCAAAGCAGCAGAGCTTCTTCTGAATCTCCATTGTTTACACTATAATAATCTCGCCTCCAGTGCCCATCGCTGCCCACCCCCCTCCTAAACGCATGATTAAAGCTGCGTTTCATTCTCCTCTATAATGTCGATAAAAGCTTAACTGTCATTATAGGGGCGAAAACTGCGAGGCTCCTGCGGCTATTACGGCTTGGAGATTGTTTTTCTTTTGAGGGAGTATACTCTCTCATTATGTAAATTAAGAGCATCCAACGCATAATTTCGGTCTCAACTCGACGGCGGTGGGCATTTATTTATTTATTTTTTCCCCTCGCGTTTCTTTTGTTTTCTTTTCGATCAGCGATGGTGGATTAACGGTAACCGCGTGTTGATGAAAATGGCGTGTCCCGCGTTCGCGCGTTCAGGCTGTATAATGAAATTGCTAGGGGTAATGGCGGCGGTATTATCTGTCAACCGTTTGGGCAGTTTATTGTCAGTCTCCTATTACCACTGGGCGGTGCATAATAAAGTTTATCTGCTCCATTAACTAGACGCGGGATAGAATTATCTGACGCGCATTACCCAGCGCACTAATTAAGACCCGGGACGTCATCAAAAATTTATAATTTTTGACAAAAATAAGGTTTAATTTAAGGATGAAGATTTCGCGTAATATGTTGTTTTGTGTTTTAACTGTCGCCTGGGAATACCCTCATTGTTCTTTTGAAATCAAATGGAAGGAAAAATGGTCTTTGCAAAAAGGAAAAGCAATAGTCCCTGAAGTATAATAACTGCGAATATTTTCTTCCTTTCATTGACTGTAATATTTAACTCGAAAATTGGATTGTATTGATACTGTTTTGAAATTTAAAAAAATTACCTGAATGGCCTTTTCCATATAATTAATTAAGCAAATTTTTATCAGAGATAATTCCTAAATAATTCTTTTTGAGACTTAAAAATCATGAGATCAACCTAGAATCGAAACAGCAGTTTGAAGATGAAAACAATCTCTAAAAAATATTGAAGCACTTGTTTGCCCTAACTGTGTAATGTCCGAGAAATGAGCATATCATAAAAATAATTTGAAACTAAAAAACGAGAAATAAGATGTCTAGGAACATTTCACTTACCTCCCCCCTTCTTTCAATTGACGACGCATTGTGATCAAACCTGGCCCTTCCGCCTTTAAACCCTAAAATCTTGTTCCACCCCCACCTTAAAAAAAACTGAATAAATACATTTCTTTTTTATGTTATTATTCCACTTGTCTTTGCCTCTAGAAAAAGCAATAGTGAAGTTTATAGATCCAAATAAGGACAATTCAATATTTGGAATGTGATTCCAATTGAACTTCCAATTGTATGAAATAACATCATTTTGCAAACATCATGAAATATTCTCTTTGATTGAACATATATGGGATATAACGGTATCAGTACGTCATCTACTCCCTAGGAACTAGGCAGAAGTTTATTATAGTATTGATTAAAATGTGCCAAGACCGTACATTAATAACAAATATGTAACTGAATGTTTAAATGGCTTAGACATTGTACACCCTGAATTGCATTTATGGAAATATTATGGCCAATTATACAAATCAAATAAAATTCTACTCAAAAGGTGTTCATTTGTCTTTGTTGTATTTACTTATATAATTGAGTGTTGTCACACATGCACCTCGGTTTTATTCTACTTTTACTTTATGTTAAATACACTTTATGTGTACAAAAAATGGATTAGAAATGATACTTTTTAGTCTTCCTTTGAAAATCAAATCAATTTCAATATTTTATTAAATTTTTAAATCCCATGCTTTTAAATAAGATACATCAAAATTATTCTAATTTTTTACATTCTGTTATAAACAAACTATCCTTTAACGTCTGTTGAACAAATTATATTTTAAAGATGCCAATTTATAACTTTAATAATTTCATCAATAATTTTAGAGATTTAAAATTTTTGAATCGTTTAAATTTTCAATCATTTTTTTAATTTTTGAAATAAAAGCATGAACCATCAGTTTATTTGATGTTTACTCCAATACTGGCTTGAATTGAAACATTAAAATTTTATATATTGCATCAGAAGAATTTCCTTACAATATGGCAATTTTGGCATTATTTTAAGTTCGAATAGAAAATTTCAATGCTGTTTGTATAATGAACGAATCAGCTAATTGTCATCAACGGTTAAAGGTAGAACAATAAATGAAGAAATAATAATCTTTTTAAATTACAAATATGTTTTCGATAAATTCAATGCCTGAGTCTATCTATTTATTATTTGAATTCTCCTTTTCAAGAAATAATTTAATCTCCAAATCATATTTTTTATTATTCAGAAAATTTATAAATTATTATATCCGTCGATATAAAATTTGAATAATGCTAGAAACAATTGAAGATTAAATTGTTCCATATTAAAAAAAGAATTCATTTAAGACAAAATATATGAAATAAAAAAAAATTTTGAAAGTTTTTTTAAAAGTCTTTTACTTATAGAAAAAGTAGGTTGGATGACTAAGATTTTTTTTGTATATTCCAGATAAAGATGATTTTCTACGCAAAAGATTTTATTAAATGATTTAACCCTTCTTTGCATGACTTTTTTTGCATTTTTTCTTTTTTATGTGAAATTGGTCAGAATGGTACAATTCATGCTCTAGGTTAAGTGGAAAATGTTTTAAAAATCCTGGCATAAACATATTATATAAAATAATTAAAAAAACATTTTGATGGAAATATCCATCATCATGCAAATTTACATATTAAGCTGAGTACAAAATCTTCATTGTACCTATCTGCTGAATTTCTCTCCTCATTATCGCTTTTATAAGCAAAAAAGACTCATATTAGTTATAAAAATATTCAAGAAATCACACTATTTCGCGAATCCCAACAAACAGTGGAATTACAAGCTCAAACCCGCTATAATGATTGTGGTATTTTATTTTCACAGCTGTGTTTTTTATTACGCAATAGTCGTGAAAAACTTTGCTAGCAACAACCGATTTACAGTACACCTGTTTTAAGTACAATTTTTTGTTTTTAAATATTATGATGAAAATTTCCATCATCATGCAAAGAAGGGTTAATTTAATATTCATAACGAAAAATAACAAAGAATTTTTTTAAAGTGATGCATATTATGGCATATACTACAAGTCCCAAACAAGAAAATTTATAGTATAATGAATAGTAAAATATTTTTACTATTCATTATACTCATTTGATACATTATTTATAATCGGAAAAAAAGCATCAGTTTATGTTTTATATTAATGCTGATAAAGAAGCAATTGCTACTTTAAGTAACACCCAAAACTTCATTTCAACTAAAACTTTAAGATAAGAAATTCAGAAAGTTTACTTTTGATGGCAATAGATAGCAATTAATAAATCAACGGCAAAGTTATTTTTTTAGTTCAACCTGTTTTTGTTGTATATTTTTCTCCAGATGTGTTTTTATATTAGTGTGCTACCATGGTTATTCATTAAGTTCAACTTCCTAAATCATTTTATGCGATTTTTCGGCGGTTTTTCTGAGGAATATTGTTGATATTTGATTTCTATTGTAATCTATTTCTATTACATCATATTACCCCGACGTTACGTCAATAATCTTACCGTTTATGCGAAATGAATATTCATTTATTAATTCTTCAAAAACTTCAAGGATTTCAATTTATAATCCTAAGAACAACAGAATTTTTAAAATAAGAATATAAATGGATTTTAAAAAACACTTAAATATTCATAGATGAAAATAAATATTTAAAAACTTTATTATTTTCACACGAGTTTTATTGAAAAATATTTTTCTCGTCACATTAAGAAAATCATTTTAATAATCTTTTTCTCCTTTTCTATATTGAATTTGAAAGGGCAAGTAATTGATATCTAAAACTCTAGAATAAGAATGTGTGCAAATAATACGATGTTTTTCAGTTTTTCAAATAAATATTGTATTAGACTATCAATTATTTTTCTTAATCGGTATTTACTTTTTATTTCATTACAAATAAAAGAACGATAAAAACTCAACCGTTCTAATGAGAAACTTATAAACTTACTAGTAATCATCAGTATTATGCGGAAAATAATCAGAATAATGAAAAACAATTTCTTTGCATTAGGAAATGTAATTTTTTTTCTGTGCTTTATTTTATGAATTTCTTTTTATGAAGTCTTCTACCGAATATCATAAACAAGCTAAAACATCAAATAATGAATGCATTAATCAAAAATATAATCCCCTTATTCCGCGCAATTATAATAGCGATTGCGCTTACTAGCCTTCGGGTCATGGAAAACGCTTTATAAATCCAAGAGCCGTCAAGAAATAATCACCTTTCCCTTATTTTCCGGTTTAATTTAATCTTTCGCTTGATTCTTGGGGCCATGGGCTAGATGAAACATAAAATTCTTGCTACGATTTCACGTGCTATTTATGCAACACCACCCCAGAGGGATATTTCAGACGTTAAATTAAAATTAGAAATGATTACTCACCCCTCGGTGAACACAGGCTTTATTGGAGGAAGGCTTTAAAACATCCAAAATGATGACAGGGTCGAAATCATAAAGCGATGATTAGGGCGAATGTGCCTTGCTGGATGCATTACTCTCTCCAGTTTGCTTGGCTTCAAGTAGCTGAGTAAGGTGTACATGAAATGGCTTCAAGTTAATTAAAATGGGTTGTTAGGTGATACATTCGGTAATGGCTCTTTTAATTCTGCTGCGGTTGAGTCACACCGAAGTCGCAGACGTAGACAGACATGTTATTCAATAAATTCCGCCAACCGCTGGACCGTAGAGATTACAAGTCATTATTCAAGATGACAATTTATGTTTGGCTAGATTTTGGCGGAGTATTTGATATCGCCAAGGGACGAATCTTTAGGCAATATTTCTTCGAGATGCTGTTTATGATTTGATTGCCTTTCATGATGATTTTTGTTCCGACTTTCCTGAAAATGATTGAAACGAAATGAAGAAAATGCGCACGACATTCAAAGCTCCTGTTGTTTTGAAATTCTATTGTTGTATTTGAAATTTATAGTCCTAATAAAGCAATTTTTCTTATGAAAAGATGCATATGGATCAGCGCTAATTGGAATATTTACAATTGTTTGCTTGTATGTTACTTTTTTAAAGTAATACTGCTAATACATGATTCTTTATATTAAATATGATTTATCTTCACTATTACATTATAACTTTTATAGTAATTTTTATTGAATATATTTGAATTTTATTGAATTTCCTTTCGCACTATCTCTTGGCATTTTACAATATGCTAAGTCTTTCTCTTATAAAACATGGATAATGCAATTAAAAATAAAAATTCTCTGCAAACGAGATATGTATCATGTGAGTATGATTTGACTTCTTTGATGCATGGTTCTTTATACTGGGTTTCGCAGAGTTTTTAGCATAATAGTTTGAGCAAAATTTATTTAATACGGATTTTTTTCTGTCATTTGAAAACTGTTGTTGTTTTCCTAAAATTACTCTTAAAACATCTGTATGCATAAAGAACACAAATATAACTCTTATTGTGTATTATACAATGGCATCAATTATATGTAAACAATAACTATTCGAAAGTTTCAGGATGTTTCGAAGATCATTTTTAAATATGTATTTAATTCAATGCCTCATTAATTGATGCTATAAAATATAACATAAATGTTCTGATATAGTGCTCAACAAAAATGATATTTGCCCCAAAGAAAAAAATACAAAAGAAATTAAGAAATAAGTCCCAAAGTTCAATTAAATTCGAAAATAGGCTTAACTCTAATTGGCATGATTTATTAATGAAAATAAATGACTATGTCTTCCAAAATTATAAATATGTTTTAATCATTCCGTTTAATTGATGCACTAAAATGTAAATTATAAGATAAAATTTCCTGAATGAAATTATTTCTCTTATTTATAAGTGTAAACAGATGTATGAATCCTTTTCTATAAATAGATTAGATCCATTTACTTAAAGTTTTAGACAGAATAAAAAACAATTTTAAGAGAAATATATTCTTAATCAAAATAAATATTATATATAATCTCCAAAATATATGGATTTTTAAATAATTTTGAAAATATTTCTCTCGATCTGAGTAGAATTTTCTTAATCAAACAGAAGACCATGGACTTAAAAAATTATGATACAAACGAAAGAAAAATAAATATTTGTTAGGCCTTGAGAAAAACAAACATTTTAATGACTTTTCTCAAGATGTCGCATGAGTTTTAAGCAAATTTAAATGGAATTGATATTAAAGATTTTAAATTAATATTAAAAGAAAATAGGTTATGTCTTTTAGGTATCGAATTTTTTAGATAGTTAAAAGTCATTTTAGTCATAAAAATATAAAAAAATTATGAACATTTTAGTAGAAAATGCAATTTTTTTGGTTGAAAAATTACTATTTAATCTGAATTACAAAATTACAATATTGGACAAATAGGAAGAAATAATAATAATACAAAAATATAAATAAATTCGCGTAGAATAGTTTTAAATGTTAAAAAAATTATTTATCTTTTAATTTTTTAAAAAATAATATATTTCTTTAAAACATTTCTTTTTAAGAAACTTGATGCATTTATATTTTAATATATATTGATAAGAAATTCCATTACCCTAAATGAATAATTTGCAAAAGGGACTGATATAGTCCCCAGTTCCTTTAATCTAACATTTATGAATTAACCAGTACAATTAAATATACACAATCCAATTTCTCTAATTCTGAAATGAATTTCATTCTTTAAAGTTCAATTTATTCTTGAAAGTTTCGTATTTATGGGTATAAACATCATGTATTTATACGTCAATAAATTTATAACAATGAAAAAAGAAAAACAACGACATTTAAATGGGTAGTTTTAATAATTAAAAAATTAATCTTGAAATGTAAATACTAAAACATTTTTTTATTTAAAAATGCATTTCAATGAACAACTTTAACTCCGATATATAGAAAAATTTATCAATTTATTAAACCCACGTAAAACATTATCAAGATAACATAAAAAAGGATATTTCAAAAATATCTGCAGTAAAATGTTAAATCAAACAAATATTTTTGAAAACCATTAATCGTGGCTTAGAGAAAAAAAATGCCCCAAAAGACGCCCTTGCATACAGAAAATCCCAATAAAAAGTACTTTTGAATATGGACCTTTATATTTTTATACTTTCTTAAAAATGACTTGTTCCATTATCTTAGTTTCTCTTCTTTTAACAAATAGAAAGATTAAGTAGGAAACAATATTTTTAATTTCTTTTTGAAGTGCGGGGGGAAAGAAATTATAAAAGAAAATAAAGCAGATTTCTATATGCGATTTAATGATTCATATCTTTAAAATAATTATTTTCCGAAATTTCGTCAAATAAAATTACAAAAGAGAATCTAAATATAATGCTGTCAAGAACGATATTTTGCTTTGGTTGATAAAGCTTAACCAACAAACTGCTTTTTGAAAATTAAGTATTCACAAATAAAAAACCAATTTTGTGGAATCTCTTATCATTTAAATATTCGTGAAGTATAGAAAACTATTTCATTAATTTAATGGGATTCGCCATTATGAAGTTATATGCAATATACATTTACAATTAAAAACTATTGATTGTATTGACAAATAATTATTTAATATTTTCCGTGAACTGACATAGAAAAAGAATGAAATATATATTAGTTGAGAAGGGAAATTGAATTAATAGCAGTTCTGTAAAACTTAACAAAAGTTAAATTCAGAATTATTACAATAAAATTTATTAAGGGATTATTTATTTATAAAAATTGAAGAAGCGATATACTATGCTTGAATATAAAAGCATCGGTTATCACTTATGTTCAATTAATTAATACTAAAGCGTGGGCAACGCAATGCGTCATTTTTTTTAAAGATATGCTATCTTAGGTAATCTATCACTTCCTCTCAAAACGCAGCGTAAGTTTTCAATATTCTCGAAGAGCTCTAAAGAAAAGAACTGACATAGAACGCACCAAACGTCTCCAGAATTAATTTTGATGATTTATGGTTTGCATTTGAGTGGGAAAAAAAAGATAATTTTTTAAGGATTTTGCTTAGCAGTTTTGAATGCACGAACGATGAAATGCAGATGAAAATCTTTTTCCACGAAAAAAATAAAAAGAAAAGAAATTATTTTATTTCTACGTTGGAGCTTCTATTAATTTTTTATAAATAGACCCATTTCTTACTGGAGCTAAAAATAATCACTATCATTATTTCCAAAAAATAAATTTGTGGTATTTTGAAAGCATGCAATTAATTTAGGAATCTTGAATGGGAATTAGCAATACATGATGGATTTAGTCTGCCAAAACTTAAATTAGAGTATTTTATTAAGACGTCTTCAATTTATGAAATGTATTATTAATCTAAACGATAAGTAATTTAAGATTAAAAATTATGTTTTTTTTCTTTTAAAAAAAGAAATGCTTTGTTTTCTTCATCTAAAAGATAATTAAATCTTGTTACATTTTTTACTATTATCAAAACTTCTGAAATAATAATGATATTTAAACAACGCCTTGTATTAAAAATATTCATATAACTTCATTTAGCATTGAGTGAAAAATAAAATAAATCATCAAGGAAGTTACATTTGCAAATAAATATATAGAAATATTCGTCACATTTTTAAAACCCATTTTAAGGCATCGCATTTATGCTTTATTCAGTAAAATTTATTATTATTTTTATTTCAATTGAAAAAGAAGTAATTAAAAGCAAATATGAGTTAAAATGGAACTAAATTTTTCCTCTTATGAGAAAATTGAAAAAATGTTTCTTTTCTTTTCTTTTACTTTTTAATATATCAAATCCATTATTACTTTTATATATTTAGTAACAAAAATTAGATTCTGTAAATAATTAGTTCATCTTAAATTTTCTAATTATTCTTGGAAAGTTTGAAGCTCAATTTTTAATGCATCATTTTATAAAATGTTCGCATTCTTTTTTAAGAAAGAGTAATGAATTTTTACATCTTATAAAATGGTTTTGCAAATTACTTTTATTTCCTAATTATATGGGATATTCATTTGTTAAATTTATAACTTTATTTTAAATTTGTAGCACCTTCTTTTAGAGTTATCTTTACACTACGTAATTGAAAAAATGAGACGAAATACATATATTAAATTTTTTAAGAATTTAATTACTAATGAATCTGTATGAAGAATCTTTCTAAAAGGTTTTCATTTAAAAGCTATACAAAAGAAAATCTTTATTTTTATTTAAAATTTTAAATAAGAAGTTAATAAGTCAGATTTTAAAATTTTGTTCAGAAAATATTTTGACAAAATCTGTTTTTTTTTTAATTGCCTTGAAGCACATTAAACTTTGAGAAACAAAATCAACTAAAAGGAATATTTAAACAAAAAACCAAAAAAGCAAAATATATAAAATACTAAATTTTATCATGGAATTCTCCAGCAACGAAAAAAAAAGCAAAATTCCTGGTCCAATATTATATGAAAAAACACTCAATAGTTTCTGAAAATTCGATTATTTGACCAATCTTGGAGTGATGCATCAAATAGAGCAAAATGGTTGAATTACAGTATAATTTAAAATTATCCCCCTTGATTTGTTAGGCTTAAATATATGAATTATTTTTTATGGGTTTTCAAGATCATATACAGACTCGTTTTGGAATTCTTAGGTAGTATGTTCAGACATTGAGGAGGACATTTCAACAAGTGAGCTTCTGTCAAAACATCATTACCAACCTAAGGATAACTAGGTTTAATGCCTGTGCGATCCTCCTATGTTGTAGTTTATTTATTTAATTTTGAGACTGAAATTCAAAAAGACAACATTTTGGTCTTGAAAGTAATTGGTTTAATTTGGTTTCATTGCGTAAGTACCAGATTTGGTGGTTCTACGCCAAAAATTTATTAGGTCTTTTTTTTTTCGTGTTAAAAAATTAAAGCCTTCTTCAATTGATAAAAGTGGTAGTCTTTAATTGATAATAATTGATTGATTTTGATAATTAATATCTTTCAGAACGGCAAAAATATTTGAATGTGGCTTCTCAGTTAAAATGTCATATAAGTTAAAAGCAGCTGTACCGAAATGAAGTTGTCTTTGTGTCTTAAAATCTGGAATTCAGGCAGAATGTGCTAAACCGTTAAAACACAATTGCATTTAACGCAAAGTGTTGCATGAGCCGAGTGCAAAAAACATTTTTGGGTTGAATAGGTGACTTATTCGGTGTCTCTTATAAGTGCTTTTTTACTTTCTGGGTTAGAGTTTTACTTTTGGAGTCTTAAATAGATGGCTGTATTTGAAATAGTCTATTTGTAGATAGCTTCCCCCATAGATATTGCTAAAATTTATTTTTATTTCTTGTAATGCATCGGATAATGGAATTTTTTTCTTCGGGTGTGAGCTCTCTGCTATCTTACCAGCATTTTAATTTCCCCAAATTCCGAAAAAAAAAATAATAACAGAATTTAATTGCGAAATTATTTTTGAGGGAATTATATATTCGCTATATGGAACTAAGAGATGGTTTTAAGATGACACATTATTACGTACTACTTTACTATTTTTAGAAAATTCCCCGGGTGGCACCTGGGAAAGAGAATGAAATGCTTCCGGCATCCTGGAGGGTACACAAACCCTTAGGGCTCTGATTTCTTCCATCGATAACGAGACGTACTTCTTACTGGAAGGGTTGTACCGTGACCGATGATGGCCCTTAGGATTGAACCATAATTCCCGCAGTTGTTGCTGTTCAGGGAGCTTGGTCCTTCATTTTTATGGTTTATTCCGCGTGCCTTCCGGCGGGTCGGAGAGTCAATGATACGTCTTACTACTTTTAGAAAAGGTATATATAATAAATTTAGAGGCAGATGTAGCAATTTTCAGAATGCTTGCATATATTGTATAAAGTTAGAAGGTAAAAACCGAACAGAATGAGGGAAACTTTAAGGATGTTGTTACATTTCGGAAAACTGTTGCTGACCTGACAGGATTACCACACTTTGACCCATCTGTATAAATAGGTAGAAAAGAACAATATTATTGTCTGTGTTCATAAAAGAATTTTTGAAATATCATAGCCTCGAAGGTGAAAAACTGTTGTGAAATCATCAAATGTGTTGAGGCCTATAATAAAAAAATCTGCTTAAAATTGCTTACCAATGATGTATGAGCATACAGGGAAACTTTCCACAATAAAAACCTGTCAGCATTTAAATTTTGTCGAGCCAATTCAAAAATAACTAAAAATTTAAAACACAGTTAGTTTTTGAAAAACTGATGAAACTTTAGAGTTCAAGATTCAAAAATGTAAAGCATCAAAAGTTAAATAAAAAAATAATATAAAAACATTGAAGTCAATTCCTACTTAGGACAAACAAGAAAAATTTTATTTTAGTTACTTTTTATTAAATAATTACAATTAATATGAATAATCATTTATCAAAAAATTATTGATTTGTGCAACTGCTGAACTTGCATTTTTCATCTTCACATGAAAAATACAACAATCCTCGCATTTACTGATTGAGCTATGGTTTGTTGATTGCAGATCTCATTAAATACTGCTAATACTCAATTTTAAGTATTAAAAATTATTTGAATTTATTTAATTAATTAATATTAAAAAAAACTATTAATATTAAGTGTAATCCCTTATAATAAAAGAAGTTTAAAGAAATATATCTGAACAAGTTTTTAAGTTTAAAGAAATGTATCCGAATTTTGATGAATAAAAAGTATTTGTTAATAACTAAAATTTGGAACAATATACAGGGTGTGCCAAAAGGTCTTTAGAAATTTAACATGCTGGTCTGTCATAACATGATGTACAATATTTACAAAAGAACTTGAGTCCGAAAATCCAAACCGCTAGAGGGCAATAATTGCACGAAAACGGGAGAGTGGAGAACATAATCATATCAGGCGTGGGCGTTGAAGGAAGTTGAATGAGTGTAGTAACACATCAATGGCCGATATGCATTACGTATATGGCGACGTTGATGGAAAGGGAGGAACCGCGGCACGGATGTACTTTGAGCTCCTCCCAAACAGACGTCAGCCCAGTCATGTTTTGTTCATATTTTTTCCTACGCTGTTCGAGAATATCTCAATAGGACTTATCCATATCTCTGGATTGGTAGAGACTAACCAGTCCAATGACCACCGTGATCTACCGACCTGACTCCCCTGGATTTCTACCTGTGGGGAACACATGAAGTCCATGGTGTACGAGACACCCGTAACATCGGACATGGATCTTATCGCCAGGATTGTGGAAGCGGCAGCACGTGTCCGTGACACTCCTGGCCAATTTGAACGGGTGCATGAATCCATGCGCCGACGTTGTGAAACGTGCATTGTGGAGAATGGAAAGAATTTTGAACATTTGCTGTGATGTTATTATGTTTTGTAATAAAAATCATATTAACCACGCTGCCGATATCATTTTTTTTCTCCTCATCCAAATCTGCAATTATCGCCTTCTCGCGATCTCAGTTTGAATTTTCGGGCACAAGTTCCTATGTAAATCTTGTTCAACATGATATGACTGACCAGCATGTAAAGTTTGTAAACGACCTTTTGGGACATCCTGTATATAAATTTATATATAGGGTGAGTGTTAATTATAGTAGGAATAGAATAATTATTATAATTATTTGCAATTATAAGAAGATAAATGAAATATTGAGTTTAAACATCCAAATAATAATTAGAAGGCACATCATACGACTTTAAATGCTATTTCTTTATTAAAATTGTTTTTTAAAAACATTTAGCGTTGTTTTGATTGATAGAGAACTGTCTTATTGAATATGAATATAATGTTAGAAGTTTCTTCTATAATTTTCTAATATCTTTGCAAATTAAAAAAAAGAAATTTTTAAACTTTTGCAATAAATTTTTACTTAAATTAAACTTTTCAAGCCCAAATTTTAATTAAAAAGAATTCGTTATTCTAAGAAATTAGTTAAATTCAAAATATTGATACTTAAGACTAAATTTGTTAAACTTAAAGATTTATATTTCAATTATATGAATTGCAAGTAATCCAGTTACGTCGCAAAGTAATAAAATTACATTTTCTAAGATTCACACTTGAAATTAACTCAGTTAAATAAGTCTGCAAAAGATCGAAACACCGTTTCTGACAAGCAACAAGTTTTAAACTTCAAGCCATCTGACCAAAATCTGAAATGCTCTCGCTATAAAATGCAGAAACATGTTCCGCAAGCTTCTCCAACGTAATCTTGCATAAGCCCGAGATACGTGCCGCCTTCTTAACTCCAAACCATCCAACGAAATATGAAAGCAACTTAAAATAAAATCCCCGAAAGATATGCGACTAAAGAGAGTCGGGCCTACTTCATGAATAAGCGATTCAATCAAATTTCACGGACAATTAGCATACACTGCGTTCTAAAACTTTCCAAAAAGCGGAGAATAAAAACAATAATTGACTTTGCCGTTGAGTGAGTCGCAGTTAATGGCAGAACTGCTGATTTAAATAATATCATATTTCGCGTTTCAAATGCTGAAGCGTCGCCTGCTTCAAAATCCCGTGAGTTACAGTTACAGTGGAATGATTCTCTAGTGTTGACATAGCCGGAGAGATGCTTTCCTCTTTTAGAAATAATGTTTCTTGCTTCTTCTCCAGTTTTAATTCTAGTGAAAAGATGGTTTACATTTGAATGAGATTGTCGGAGGTTTTATTTTAGCGTCTCAGAGAAATTTCAAACATAGAAAATTTAAATCAATGTTTAGAATGTTTAGAAATTTAAATCAATGTTTAATAGAAGAAATGCCTGAAGGTGAATTAGATGTTAGGTATTTTAAGATATTCTGAAGAAATTGTATTCCATTATTTGAAATGTTGATGTGAAATAAAATTTTTAATTTAAGTTAGAAATTAATGATATTTTATTCTAATAATGGATAAATTCAGATTAGCCTTAAAACAAAACAGAATAAAGAGAATAAAATGAAAAGTGACATTTTAAATCATTGAAATAAAAAAGCATTTTTATGTTTAAAAAGAAACGCTTGTTCAAATTTGTATCTGTTATAAATTTTAAGCGTAATTTTGCTGCCTCAGAGATTACCTTTTGGCGTTTTATGATTATAGAATCTGTAATTCATTTCCAAAATTAAAATTTCTATTGTAAGCAAGAGCGTTTTCGAAAAAAAAAATAAATCATCATTCTTTCATAAGTAGTTGTATATATAATCCTCTTTTTAGATGTATATGTTGCCATTTGGGGAAAAATAAAGGGATTTGAAGCGTAAATCTGAATCGTTATAGTAAAAATTCTGTATGAATTCGTTCATTTTTTATTCTGTTTTTAAAATTTTGCTTTAAATTTTTCCAAGATCACGAGCACCCAAAAATTTAATTTAGTGTACTGGAAAGCCTATATTTATAAACGCAATTATTAAAAAAGGGAAATTGTGGTTGTAAAAGATATTTTAAAATATTTTAAGAAGTTTCACAAAATTAGAACAAGCATTGCGCAAGAATGAAATTAAAAACATCTGAATATGAGTTATTTGAATTTTGAAGCGGAATAATAGCTTTTGTGGAATGATTTACTTCTAAATGATTGTGGGAATGCTTTAAAATTTCGAATACGATTTTATTAAAAATTTATATGATTAAAACTTTAAAGAACATTATTTTAATGAAACATATAAATTTGTTGCATACTGCGTTCAGAAATCTACTTATTAATGTATTTGCACCCTTATTCCCTTTTTAACCCTTAAACCCTTATTCTTTTTATTCTCCTTTTACCCCTTAAATACAGAGCTTAAAATAGTATCTTCAAAACAGTTTATTAATCTATATTCGTTTTATAGTATTGCAATATTTATGTTGGTATTTAAGAGTAATTTATGTTAGTATTTAAGAGCTAAATCTCATATTTGATATTAATGACCAGAAGATACATATGGTATGTGGGTTTTATAAGAACTAAATTTATCGCAGAGTACAATAAAAGGCAATTTTATTGCTTCACAAAGACCGAAGTACCACATTAAATCTGTCGCTCACATTTTTCAATTGTTTTTAATCGCTGTTAATTTTGTTATGGATTTAAAACAAGACACCAATAGAAATAGACGGGTTGAAAAAGATGTTACTGCTTATTCAATTACCAAAATTAATTTATTTCATTAATTTTAATTGTTTGGAGCTTCATTTTCATATCAAAACATTCATTATCATATCAAACATTGTTTTGGGATGAGGTTTTTGGCATTAACAAAATTTCGTAGGCGAAAAATCGAAATTTTATTATCTGCACGATCATCTCAGAAAATCGGCTTTTAATAAAGTGTTGCAGTTGCATTTACAAAAGCTCTGATTACACAAAATAAGTTAGATACTACCGCAAATAAAACCGAGAAAAACATAATTTTGAGCACGTGACAATATGAAATGGAATAAATAGGAAATGCGAGACAATGTTATTTTGGGACGTTTGCAATTCTAAAGTCACTCATTAAATGAAACAACAAAAATGAATAGAAATGTAATTAAACTTGAATGAGCACGTGGTGATTGGCCGTCCAAGAATCTTGTTCTGATATGATACATTGAAATATGCATAACAGATTTCATTTTAATATTTTTTAGATTGGTTTGTTCGTATTTGATGTTGAATGTTATATAATATGGAAATATTAACCCTTTCAGCCCAGAATAATTAGAATGCGGAATAAAAATAAATGATGGAAATTAGTGATAAGTGATCACCAAGGGAGCATCCATATTTATTATCATCTTATTTTCACCTATAGTATAGGAACCAAGAAGTCGTGGCAAATGCAATTATCAGATTTGAAAATAAATGAAAATTAAAATTTAAAATACCGCAGTGGCAAATGCCACCGAGAGAACTGAAAGGGTTAATTGGCTGTTTTGACAAAGACCACCTGTCACATCACTTCTCCTACCCACTTTCTCATGGCACACGAGAAAGTCAGAAAGAAGTCTCGAAGAAGAATGGTACAGGAGAGTTGCATCAAATACCCTTTCACGCGGCAAAATACACTCCGTAGTAAACCATATTCATAAATACCAAGACCTCTTCAAGTCCTACAGTAGTAGAGACCAGGATTCCACTTGAGATAATCAATCAAAAGGCCGGGATGGCCTGGTTGGTAGAGCGTTGGACTCGTACTCCTTAGGTTACGGGTTCGAAGCTCACCGACCAAAACAATCCCCGAGTGTAATGGCGACTGGCGCTCGTTAAATCTGTTCGTGGTCGCAAAGTCCTCCATATCGAGAGTAATATCACTGGGGGTACTGGGCCAGGGGTGATCGTTCCCTGTTCCAGGTCTAAATTACGATCTGAGATGAATGAATGATTTGCGTGAATGTATTCCGCCCCCTAAAAAGGGTTGTGACGTGTGTGTAGCTAAGTCGTACTCTTGGCCCTAGATGGCGCTACTTGTAAAAACAAGATACGTATATTTCCGGCTTAAATTCTACTGATGTATCAGCGGGGCTTGTCCATGGCAAGTGCTATAAGTAACAACAACAACAACAATCAAAATTATAACTTATAAAATCCCTCAAAAGTGCAAATTTCATGATGGAAATCAAGACGCCAGAACCCAGACGGACGCTACGTATTTCTGACTCTATAGTGATTGTTTATTTGTCATACATATGTTCACAATTTAATTTATCAATTCCGCCCCCTTCTCAGTTGGTAATCTAATTCCCCTGTAAGTTCAACCCAAAGTCACCATTTGTTTCAGTGTTCTTGTCCCCTCTATCCAGTTATAGCTGCAGGAAAAAATTGAACAGATTCGTGTAAGATTTGACACCGATGGCATTCTCTTTGGAAATCCCTGAATGCTGTATAATTTTTTTTCCTTTAAAAATGTTTTCCTTTTTTTCTCTCTGTTTCTCCCATTCTGTGCTCATCCAACTGGCTAGATAACTTAGCGTTATAGGCACCGGTGGCACAGGATGGCGTTATTTAGTTATGTCATATGACTTCGATATCTGCGAATGCACTTGAAGGTCTGAGAAATTGATATAAAATTTTTGATACACGATCTCTACTCTTTGATAAAACAGATTTCATATATATGCAACAGCAAAATCAAAGCATATTTTTATATTTAAAAAAATCTGAATATTTAAATAAAATTCCTTTTCACTATTCATTAAAACTTATGGAAAAATACTAAACTTTTATTCATAAAAAAATTAAATATTTCTTTACCATTAAAATTATTCATTATTTATAATAATAAATTCGTGAAAAAATCTAAAATAAAATTTCACAAAAAACATTAAAAAGAGACCATATTTAATAAATATATTTGAAATGTAGGGAGTGTCTGCTTCTTTGTTTATATAATGTTATTAATAAATAGACTAATTATCACGGGAATAGTTTTTATGTTTTCGAAGCAATACAAAATATAATTCAGCGATCCATAAATGTGATTACTTGCTAGATCAGTTAATTTATGTTAAGTATGATTCAAACATTCATACTCTTTAGTTTGTATTAATAATTATTTTGTTTCTCATTTTCGGAAACACATCCAAAAAATTAATTGCAAATGCAGTGAAACATTGTTTGTTCATAAATATGTCATATTTTTTTGCTTTTATTCTGCTTCTTAATATTTTTAATCTTTCAATTTTTTTATAAATGTTTAGTATAGTAATTTTTATTGTCTGTAAATGACTTTACAATGAAAAGAATTAAAATTCGATATTAAATTTTACACCACTAGAAGCCTATTTTTATGCTTTTAAGAAGGAATTAACAAATGAAATAAGTTAAGTTAAATTTTTTACATTTGAATATATTTGAGGCTTTTATATAGCATTTATTTGATTAAAATCCTGTGACATTCTGAATGTAAATGCATACATTTGATTTAAGTCGAAATAATATAAATATACATTATAAATTTAATTTTCAACTTTGACATTGATTATTTCATTGAGTTTCAACTTGCTAGATCAGTTAATTTATAAAATATACAAAAAGGGTTTAAAAATTGCAATTAATAAAATAATTTTAATGAAATAAATAATCTTCAAGCCTCTATTTTTGCTTTTTCATGTCTCAAAAACTTAATTATCTAGGTAAAAGGAGAAATATTGTAGTTTAATAGTGAAACTTAATATAAAAATAGGTCTCAGCTCAATAAATTGAATATATTACTTAGAAATATATATTTAGCACAAATTTAGCATAATAGTATAACAGTGTCTAAGAACAAAAACAAATTATTACATGCTATTAAGTTGAATGATATTTCATAATAATAACTTAAAGTTTTGTGCAAGATATAGTATATTAAACTTTAATTTTTATTATTATATCTTAATAAATACTTTTATATTAAATCACATGAATATAAAATTGATCGATAACTACTTCATAAATGTGTTGTACTGTGAGTTAAAAATTGAAATGATGATGGGAACTCAGAATTCCTTCATTCAAATTTTAATAATTTTCTAATTTTAACAAAATAGGTACAGGAATAATTAATTTAAAACAGAAATTAGTTGCCTTGCTAGATATATAAAGGATTAGCATACAAGATCTAGCAAATTCTAGAGATACATAAAGGATTAGAATATAGGATCTAGAAAATTCTAGATAACTATTGAATGAAGAAGATAAAAATCTCAATTGGATTTCTATTCTTCAGTTGGATTCCCAAAATGAATAGAAACATGAATGCATGTCATAAAATTCATATTTCTTTTAATTTTATTTTCCTTTCCTATACTTTATAGATATTCGTAATCTTCATGTTTGTGAGATTTTCCACTTATTCTTTTCTCAGAACTAACTTGTCAGTTATACAGAGTAGACACCCCTCAGAAATAACTTCTTCTCCCCCCTTCATAGCCTCCACCAAAAAGAAAAATTCTTTCTAAAAATCGTACTGTATCTAAAAAAAGAAACGCTCTCTTACGGTATATCCATACATTTATATAGATCCGAACTCTTTGCTCAAGGAACTTGCAGGGGCGCTAACAAAGTGCCGCCCTGGGAAAAAGGCGCAGGTGTGCCAATTTTTTTCCTGCACCTCCGCCCCAACTCTTTGCTTCGTAAGTTAGGCAAGGGCAGGAGGTACAATCCTTATGGTAAGTTTACCTACGAAGCGGGCGACTAGAGTGGAGTTTGCTGTACATTTCAGGTTTTAGGTTTCGGCTATTTATTGAAGGTTCTGCCTGGGCTCAAGCCACGGATAGAAGCCGAGTGTTTGTTTAATGGAGCAGAGCATTGACTTTGCCACGGCCTTTCAGAAGCGGATTGAAGAATTGTGTAGATCATAGAACGGGGATGCATTATTTATCGCTCCCGCTCAATCAAACTGGACGTCTTCCAGGATTTACTCACCTGAATTTTTTACAGTATTTCTCCTATTGAGTGAAAGACTTCCTTTTAAAACAAATATAACATACTCTGTCAAGTATTTCAATTCAATTATAAATTTGTATGCTCTCTTTAAAAATTCATAAAAAAAACTAAGATAAAAATTCTCAATAAGTTCCTTACTGAATACTTTAAATGGCTCTTTTTTTGAAGAATATATCAATAAAATAATATACAGCTAATTTAAATACTCAAATGAATACAAGATTAAGAGATCCCAATTCATAAACGATTACCGATTTTTGTAACTGGCAAGTTTGATTTATTTTTGATGTTATTAGCAATACATCCGCGCATTTGAATTTAGTTATTAGTTAAAGAACGGGAATTAAAGGGTTAGGATAGACTAAAGTGTTATTTACGTCCTTTGAGTTATGAGTTCGAACCTGGTCTGCCGAAGATTTTTGTTGTACATGGTGGCTGGAACACGTATAAATCTGTCGTAGCCACAAATGCCTTAATATCAAGACTGGGGATAGTTATTCAACGATTTAGGTATACAGTGATTATGGTTGGGGGATTTACTGATTCAAGTATAAATTACGATTCGTGAATGACTGAAGGAAATGTATGAATGAAGTGAAAAGATCTGTAACGCGGGAGTAGATAAAATATCAAGGCAATAGATGGCGCTACTGAAAGAAGAGACACTAAAACTCGGCTTAACATCATTGACTTTCTGAATGGTCCTGTCTAAGACATGTGCCATAAACAACTACTACAACAAAATGTGAGTAATTTAATGCACTAACATTATAATAATAAACAAAAATAAGCAAAATGTAGTATATATATTCTTTCATTTTAAGTGGAATATTTTATTTGATATTGTAAATGGAGCAGTCTGCATGACCTATCTTGAGATAGCTTTTGGTTTGGTCTGAAAATAGAATCACCCCCCCCCCTATCTTGAATAGGTAGACAAGATGAAAATTACGTGCCCATATCAGTTTTTTTCTCTGTTATTGCCTTAGCAAGTTCAGGAAATTTTAAAATTTTACAGTATCGTTGACTTTATATGATATGCATGGTTAAAGCAACAAAATGAAATTTAAGCTTTATATTTTATACTTCGTATATTATTCTGATAATCGTGAAGTTCTTTATCACATGCCTCACTTTAAAAACGATCAATATATAACTTCATTTTTCAGTTTTGATTATCATTAGAAAAATAGAAAATTTATAATAAATATCAGTATACTTATATTCTTTTTTGTTGTTGTTACTTATGGCCCTTGCCACGGACAAGCTCTGCAGACACATCAGCAGATTTTAAGCCAAAGGTATGCCACGAATGTTTCAAGTTGGCTCTTGTTGCCAACTAGGACCAAGAATGTGACTTTAGTTACACACTCATCACATTGGCTCGCAAATTCACACATCTCATAGATAGAACACATAATAACAACTATGCCCGAACCGGGACTCACAAAACATAAGGAAGACGCGCTAATTCTATGTGAAAGAAAGCGATCATACTATTTTTTTAAATTTGTAAAGGAATAATTTCGTTTCTTTTGAGCTTATTTCCATCACTATATAACAGTAACAATCATAAACGTTTTAATCAAGTAATTAGACATCATTTCTAATCATATATATCACGATTTTACATTTTATCACATAGAAAGATTCTGACTGACATTCGCTAATTACCTCGAAACATCAAAAAACACTTTATCACTAAACTCTATATCAAATACATATCAATTTAGCATACTGTGTAAGATGTTACATCCAGTTTTGCTTATTATGCAAAACAAGGATAGAAATTTCGGCATATACATGTATCCATACATATTAAAACATTTTCTCCAGAACTGCAGGTAATTTTTTCCGTCCACGTCGGGCTTATTTCCATTATTGCGCATGATAAAAAAACACGCAGCGCTACATAAATAACAATCTTTTTTCCCTTCATCATTCCGGGCTGCAGATTACACCCTCGCCACGCTTTTCATCAAAACCGGTGATGAAACGACTCCCATTGAGACAAGTAATAAAACAAAGACTTTTTCTCGGCCCGCAGAAAGTCTTTTATATAAAATATCGTATAAACCGCATTAAGCCACTACGTGTGGTGGGAACTAACTTCTTATTTGGGCCTCTACCTGAGGGCGGTCGCTTTTCACACATGATAAAACTGGTATTATAACGCGAGTTTCGATTGTTCACCGCCAGAGGGTGTTTAATAAGTGCGGCTACAGAACAAAGCCCCGAGATGAGATGTCGCTTTGCTGATGGGATGTCGGGGTATTATGTTTTGTCCGTAGTTTTTGTGTTACAGCATTGCATTATTATTATTTCTTTTTTTATATATATCTTTTTTTTTGTGGGTAGCTCATCTTTTGTGCGGAATAAAACGTTGCTGCGGAACAGATAAGAGAAGCGAACGTTTCATATCCTTAAGCTACAAAAGGATGTTTGACTTAAATGAACCTGAGAACGGTGTTGACTCAGGAAGAGCACTGTATTTTCCAGTTAGGTGATTTTAACGAAGATGGGAGTTAATTGATTCATGGCTGTTTGATTATGCAGCTAAGTGTCAATACAGCCGAAGATGATTATCTATCTCTGATAAATGCATTTCCACATTGCTTCAGGGGGGATGTGGGAGTTTGCAATATTGTGTTCTATATATTAGTCTTTATCTGGGAAAGGAAAGATTGGTAAAAAGTGACCTTTACAACATAAAACAATGAAAACTTAAGTATTAAATTAAAGAAAATCAACATTTTAAAACTAATATTAATAAACGTATGAAATATATGCCTTGAATTTATGTTTAACAATTTTTTTTCTCAAAATAGTGACTATACTTTCTGGATTTCAGCACCGTAAAACAATATAATACAGCTAAGCACAAGGACGCCTTTTCTTGTTGTTACTAATGGCACTTGCCATTGACAAGCGTGCTGACGGCCGTCCGGGATTTTAAGCTGAATGAGTTTCTTTTGTTTTTGAAGTAGCGCCAAGTTGGTCTAAGAATACGACTTAGCTACACACTCATCACATTCACTTGCACAGATCCTTTTCACAGGGGGGCACATTCATACACTTCATAGATAATACACTGAAGAACAACCGTTCTCTAACCGGAACTCGAACCCGGGACATCAAGATCACGAGGAAGACGAGCTACCTCGGTGCCAGGAAAATTTTTAATTTAGATTATTGCAGAAAAAGGATATTTGAAAGAAATAATCAAATGTAAAGTTAAAATATTGAATCTTAGATCAGAGCAAGAGTTATACATAATAAAAGATATAGCATCCATCATTAATATTATGAAAAATAACTTCGGAAAATTATAAATTATTTACTAAGATAGACTTTCTAGCAAAATTATGTACAAGTTATTTATGAATCATAAAAACAGAGAAGTGATTTTAAATATGAATATCCATTTGAAACTCTATTACCATCCCTGTTGTATGCTTTGTTTTATTGCTGTTAAAGTTATGAAAAGTAATAATAAAAATATAGCTCAAAAAGGAATCAAATAAAAAAGGGAAAATCTATTGAGCGAAAAAGGGGCTGTGCAATAATACATATTTTATAAATTTGTGATGAATAATATAATGAGAGAACTAACCAAAATGTCGTTAGAACTAGATTAAGTTGTATTCAAATTTGCGCTAAACTATTTGGTGCGAGTTAGAATGCAGGCAGAACATATCAAAATTAGCGGATTCTGAAGTATCTTTTGTTCAATCAGTTATGCTTAATATCAACTACTTTCATCTTGAGATTAATAATTATTCACTAGGCTCGAGATGTTTCTAAAGCAGCATTGTACTTTATTGCTTAAACTAATATTACACATTACATTACAGCATAATTATGTCTGGTAAACCAGTATAATATTTGGCTACAAGGTATTTGTTGTCACCATTCATAAATGCATGTCAGAAAGTTGCTTTGTTCGGATGATAATACATTCTATTTGAAATCCACCATGAAAATAACAATTAATACCAGAACGTTAAGCAAATTTGGCATTGTTCTATTTGGCATTGTTCTAATACTCTTTTCTGTGTAATCATCCATGTATTCTTTTCTGTATAGCTGTATAGATTGATATTAAAATTTAACAAGATGAATCTATCTATCTATCTATCTACACACACACACACACACACACACACACACACACACACACACACACA